>CM021731.1:148815929-148863344 GCA_011075105.1 Heteronetta atricapilla
AATAATAATAATAATAATAATAATAATAATAATAATAATAATAATAATAATAATAGTACTACTAATAACCCCCACCCCAGCTAGCCACCCCTATATATTTTTTAGCATGATGTCAGATGGTATGGAATACCCCTTTGGCCAGTTTGGGTCAGCCGTCCTGGGTCTGTCCCCTTCCAGCTCCTGCTGCACCCCTGGCTTGCCAACTGGCAGGACAGAGTGAGAAGCTGGAAAGTTTGTTTAGTGTAAGCACTGCTCTGCAACAATTAAAACATCAGCATGTTATCAACACTCTTCTCATCCTAATCCAAAACATAGCACCCTACCAGATGCTAGGAGGAAAATTATTCTAGCTGAAACCAGGACAGCTGTCTTTGTACAACAGAGGAGGGGTGCTCCTGGTTCTTACCAAGACACCTCAGACGCCCTCTTGAGGGTTGCCAGCTCCTGGCAGCTCCCTCATCTGCCTGACTGAGAGACATTGATGAAGAGAAAAAGGAAAACCCTGCATGTCACCAACTGCTGCTCCACTGCAGAATGCATCTGCCCTGATTATCTCAATGAGAATGTGTCATTATTGTGCAGATAATAAGGCTAAGTTTAGATACAAAAATCTATTCATGGAAGAACTGTATAAAGAAATGTGTTAGAGCTGCACATATATTTATGTATATAAATATAGTCATACTGGGGCTGGATTAAATTTTCTTTATGTAGGCCCACTTGGTGCTATGTTCTGGATTTGTGACTGAGGTAGTATTGATACTACTGCTTGTATAGCATTGGAGAGTTTCTCCCTCTTTCTCTCTCTCCCTTTTTTTTTTTTTTTTTTTTACCCCAGCCCAGGGAGTAGGCTGGGATCACACAAGCAGTTGGGACTGGACACAACCTGAGTAACTGTCCCCCAGCTGACCAAAAGGAACAACTGACTGAGCAACATAGCATCATAACAATAGAAGCTGCAGGGAGATAGCAGTTGGCTAGGCATCAGTCTACTTGTGGGAGGTGGTGAATTATTGCATTTGTATAATTTGTTGTGCTTATTGTTGGTTTAGTGTGTTTGTTTTTCCTTTCTTCCTCTTCACTTATTATTTTCATCTTGACCCATGAGTTTTCTCATTTTTGCTTTTCCTAAGCATTTTTCTCTTCCTTGTTCCCTCTGGGGCAGAAAGGAGAGAGTGAATGACTGTGTGGTGTTTAAATGCTCACTAGGGTCAATCCACCACAGCATAAAAATAATTTCTTTTCAGGACTCTGAAGAAGAAAGAATTTCTTTGTCCATCAGGAATAAGGGAAAACACAGTACTAAAAGCAGTGGGAGAGAAAATACTACAAGCAGTGGGAAAGAAGTCCACTAAGAGGGATAGTATAATTAAAATAATGTTCATGTGTCCTATAAAGATAATTTGTGGGGGGTGTATAAGCATGCATACTGAATATGTAACTATTCAATGGGCAGATAGAACAGGAAGAGGGAACCTAGACTGGATTAAAGGAACACATTTAGGATACAAGAAATACCAGCTTTAGCTGCTCCTTCTAATATTTTTTGTCTGTAGAATTCAGTCAGATAAAATGAGAAGGTTCCACACTCTTAATAATGTAGGGCCTGGTAGGTAATGAACACTTTCAACAATGGAAGATTTTACTATCCCCTAAGTTTTCCCATTCAAAACTAGTCAAATACACATTTTCAGACATAGTTTCTTCAACCATTGGATGCTGGCTATTACTAATTAAGACTACACGTTTAGTTTTACAACAGTAAATGACAGCTCCTACTCACAGCTTGAAGTTCAATGTTACTGTATTTAAATCACGTACCTTAAATCACAATCTTGTTGTTAGTTTATATCCCAATTTTTTAACTTAGTATTTTACCAGTATGATCACTTTTGTAAATTTTATTCATCATACCTAATTTCTCTATCCATACTATATGAAAATGAAAAGTTATCCTGTGTAGAGAGTTCATCCTGAGAGAATATTGACTTACATTAGCAAAAAAAGTATGCAAAAGGCTGAAGGAAATGAACTCAACTCAAAGAAGTCAAGAATAAAGTTAATTGCTTATTTACTATACTAGTCAATTATTATGAATGATATTATGTATTGTAGTATTCATTGTAAAAAGAGAAAATTACAGAAGATTGAAGGTAGATAAATGTACATTTACATATTTGCAACATAGGTGGATAAATATTTATAGCCTGCAACAAATGTAAATAGTTCTAAATGCTGCACCTATTTCACAGCAAGCAGTTTTTTCTCACCGTGTTCCAAAGTGGTAGTGAATGCCAAGCTAGTTAATCACAGTCTTTTTTTTTTTTTTTTTTTTTTTTCTAACTTGTAACCTTTTTCCATAGCTTTCCTCGATACACTGCCTCAATCTCCATTAAAGCTATATAGGCTGCTCAAAATGTAGAGCTTGCTAAAAGCACTTATGGGAAGGCCAACATGTAAAATCCATGTAAGAGTTCATTATTTTCAGGAGTAAGTACAAGCAATGTTGTGGAAATTTTTTGAATTAGCAGTGAATAGACAGTGCAAACTACTACATGCTGGTCCTAATATTTCTGGAAGTATTTTTATTTTTAATTACTAATTTGCTTTTTCATTAATCATACAAATTTATTTTATATGATTATAGACCTTTTTTATATGAGCCTTTATAACCTAGTTTCTAACACACAGTGGTAGGGAAAATAATTTGATAGAAAAACAAATCAAGGAATAAGTATCTAGAATCACACTCTACACACAGACCTGTACTGTACCAGTCAAATGGAACAAGTCAAACTAACTTATTGGTTTTCAGATACTGTGTTTTTTTTTTCCTTCCCCTTTCCCCTTTCAGTTTTTTTCCTTTCTCCTTTCCCTTATCCCCTTTCTCTTTTCCCCTTTCCCCTTTTCCCCCTTTCTCTTTTTTCCCTTTTCCCCTTTACCTTTTTTTTTTTTTTTTTTTTTTTTCAAAAATAATATATGAAGTCAAAATAAAGTCAAAATCACTTGCATTGAATGGTATCTATGGCTGGGAATTACCTTAGTGAGTCTAAATCTCATTTCAGCCTATAAGCTGTATGTGTTATAGAGCTATCCTTTCAGAGTTACAGCTAAATATTCACTCCCTTGAAAAGTTCTGTGAATAAGGAAAGAAATAAAATGTCTATGAAAGTTCTACACAGATGTTTTATTCTCCTAATTTAATTAAGGTTATTTAGTATAGGGGAGAATGGGAGACATAATGCCAAACAATGCAGAACTTTACATTTTCCCAGCCTGAACAACAGCTGCACACACTGACATTTTTTTTATATATAAAAAATGAAAAATCTTTAATAATTTCTGCACACCGAGCAAGAGGATTCATAAAACAAATGTTAGCTGTCCTACCCACATTAATTAGTAATAAGACATATAAATAACATAAAACTAAAGTTTAACAGGAACTCTTAACAGTTAATTAAAATAAAAGAGAACTGGGGAAAAAAAAAAAAAAAAAAAAAAAAAAAGTGTATTTTGCATTTTGCTCATATCTAAAATTAACTGTTCATTTTAGTCCACAATTAGAATTCTCTTATCCTCACAGATGGTAGTTTTCAATCAGCCTTCCAGTAAACCAATGCATACTGATCATACTGTGGCATAGACACTTCTCAACTCTCTCCATAAAAAGCAAACTCAGATGTACAGTGTTGTTACATACTTCACTGTCTGGGAGACTTATTAACCCAGGTAAAATGGTTTTGAGAACAGGTAAACTGCTTCCCAGCTTGGTAGGCATATTCTCAGCACTGTGTCTGAGTTAATAAACCTTTCTGGAAGGCAACAAGCTGGAAAGCAAAGCTCTCCCATGTGGTCCTGTACTACTGAGAACAACTTTTGACATTGCATTGTTTATGCTCTTTTATCTCTTGTCTCAGAACTCTGTTGTCACAAATGGTGGAAGCTAATTATACATGTTACTTTGGGCAGAGTGACATTTTAGGAGGTTTTCCCTTACTCCATTTCTGCAGAAAATTTTATTTCTATTTGGGAAAAGACATTTGTCTTCTATTGACATACTCTTACATTATTACTCTAAATTTTGGGTTCATTGTAATTTTTAGTGTTAAAAAAAAAAAAAAAAAAAAGTCAGGTTCTACACTGTTCTATATTTCTCTTTAAGATATAATATAAAAGTAAGGCCCATAACCTAGGCATTATCTTTGACTCAGTCGGCTCTCCAGAGCCTCATAGCTGAGTTACATCTAATTTTTGTTGATTCATTCTGCTTAATAGCTATAAGATACCATACTCCTCTCTGTCTATGCAGCTAAATCTCTCCCTAGGTCCTCATCATCTTGCTTATTGGAAAGTCTTACTTTTCAGCCTTGAGAGAGATGATCTTGCCTTATGCAAATTTATTCAGAATGCTACTGCAAGGAATATTTTCCTAGTTCCCTTTATGTCCTTCCACTATCTCATCTCATCAAATATACACTATTTTTCTTTATTAACAGGTACTCTAATGACCAATCCTCACATTATCTACCTAGCACTTTTGTCTTCTATGAGCCCCAGCCTGCCTACCTTCATCATTGTGTTACAATTTACAGCAAGCAATTTCAGACTTACTCTCATACTGTCTTTCATGCCTGGGAGGATCTCCTTTAAAAGCCCCCTAGAGCTATTTTGTAATCCACCATCAATTCTCTTCCTAAAACTGTTATTGGCCATGATGCATAAAAGAAACCAAAGCCCCTAGGCAATTGGTGCACCAAAACATAGCCTATAATGCTCACCAGTGTTTGTCTCATTATTTCTTTGCAGTTCTCTATTTTCATCCTCCATTCAGTACTTAGACTGTAATATGCACTGGTGCAAGAGACTTTAGCTCTACTTTAAACCTCATAGGAGAAAAGTGTCACATTTCATTATTTGGATTCCTAAGCATTACCTGAATACAAGCAACTTAAAAATAACAATGACCTTAATATTACTAATGAGATCAATATTACAACGAAGAGAATTAAAGTAACTTTCATACTTCCTGTTATATCTGTAACAAATATTATGTCTAAAGTCAGACAGTGCATGCTACTTTTAGCAGAGAATTCAGAGACCAAGAGGTAAGACTTCTGAAATAAGAAGAATAGCCAAAATTTTCACTTAAATTACTGAAAAATATACCCATGCCATTATTGCATCTGTCACAGGTGAGGAAACTACAGTTATGCATCATTTATCCATTCAATGGTTTACAGCTCAGGCTATTCCAGGCAGGACACAAATTCACTAGATATCATCAAGATCTAGATTGTGTATTTGGTACTCTAATTTAGTGTGGAAGAATCCTTAATAACACAGTAGCCAGATACCTAGCTGCACATCTGAGCTAGCTCAAGTGTGTAGATAATACTGATTTAGTTTATTTGAAACCTATGCTCCCTAAAATAATTTAAGAATGGCCTTTTCCATATGAAAGAATATCTATTCCACAAGTTAAAGTAGAAAACTTGTCTGTTCTACTAGATGTAAAGATGTGATGATTATGATTAGTACTAAACCACTGTGGAAGGATTTAAGGGGATGACTAATTTCTGCTCTGTAGTTATGCTAGACAGACATCACAGGAAGAAGCTAATTAGAAATTCTGTTATGTAAATGACTCTAAATGTTCTCAGTATAGCATAAGTGAATGCATCACAGAATCACAGAGTGGTTGAGGTTAGAAGGACCTCTGAAGACCATCTGGTCCAACCCCCTGCCAAACAGGGTCACCTAGAGCATGTTGTACAAGATCACAACACAGGTTTTGAATATCTCCAGAGGAGGAAATTCCACAGCCTGTATGGGAAACCTGTTCCAATGTCACCCTCGTAGTGAAGAATTCCACAGAGGAATAATTAATTAATTAAAATGTATTAGTCCAGAGAGTAAGTATAAAAGAAACATTATTTTGTATGTTGGTTTTCAGGGAGATCGCATAAGGGAAATTTCAGAATCCAAACAATTATTTAAAGTTCATCTATTTTCTTAAGCCTGTGATTATATACCGTTAAATTCACAATATTAGGGGCAGGATTTAGTTCAATTTGCAGATGTTTTGGAGCACTTGGTGGTCCTAAATTTGCCTTTGTATCCCCTTGTTCCCTTGACTCAAGGGTAAATTCATCTTCTGATATCAAATGTGTAACTATTACAACATATAACACTTTCTGATACTAAATAAGAAGTAAACACAGGCAAGAGGAACTAAAAAAAAAAAAAAGATATAGAGATATAGAGTGTAATAGAGTGTAGACTTAGCATGGTTTTACTCAGAGCTAAGAGCAAATGAAATTCATAAATAGATGACTTTTTGCTGCATTCACTATTAGTAATTAATGTGTATGTTTTATAAAGTACTACCAGTTAATAATAATAATAATAAAATCAATATGAACAATATAACAAGCCAAAGAAGTGACTCACTTACTGTCATACATACAGAGTGTGTACAGAGTGTTTGATAATAGATATATATTGCAATCCTTATTGTTGGAAAACTGAAAGGATAAAAAACAGATTATTTAGGGAAAAGGCTGGGACAGATATCCTTGAGCTCCATACAACTCTTGTCTTTCATTTGGTTGGACTTTGAATTGTGACAGATAATATGTCTTGCATAGATTGTTACCAGGTTATCTGGACTTTTTTTTTTTTTTTTTTTGAGTCAAAATATACCTCAAAATTTTCACAAAGATCCAAATAGACTTCAATATATATCCTCGCACACAACCATCACTCTGCTTATAATAAATTGCTCATTTTTATCAAACAGACAGCTGTATTCTGTTTTGTATATCCTCAGCATGAATTTAAGGTGTCCTATATTTTACTCTACTCCTCCATAAAGGTAATAAAATTCTAAGTCACCAGAAAAGGACTCTGCTCTGAGAGGAAATCACACAAGCTCTTAACAAGATGCAGGTGGAGCAAGAAGTCTTAATGCTATTGATACTGTTTGATCATCTAGGAGCAACTGTAAATCTAATCAGATCCCTATGTTGAGAACTTTATGAACAAAAAACAGGCATATACACTCAAAGAAGAGGAGGTGATATAACTTCATCCAAAGCCTCCTGTTGCTTTCAACATCCCACAATAATCATTTAAGTCTCAATTGTCCAAGACTCAGCCAGCATGCTCTCATCTGTGTCTGGCTCATCCAGACACAGGAAAACCATGTGACAGCTTTCTAGTTGGGCTGAGGTAGAAGTATAAAGCTCAATGTCACGATCATGCTGAAAACATCATATCTATAGTTCCATTTTCTGCAGTATGGCTATACTGTTCTGTGTCAAATCTCATTAAATTTTTACAGAATTTCCATTGCAGTAGTTGCACCTAACTTTAGCCATCTATATTAAAAGGAGGGAGAAACATTGCTATTCCTATCAATGTAATATTACTGCAATACTTTCTTCAAGAAGGCACTTAGGATATGAATTCATAGATGTTTCACAATGTTTAAGATGAAAAGATCATATATATATATTATGAAAGTATTGCTAATGCTTGTTTTATTTCCATAGAACTTCAATTGTAAAGACAGTTTTGAGGAGCTATGGTTTGTGTACATTAATGATAACTGTCCCAGAAGGATGACAATTGTCCCAGAAGGCATGCCCCTCATGGAAGGACTTGAAAATAAATAAATAAATAAATCAATAAAAATAAAAAAGAAATGAGATCATGTATATCTCAGATCAATGTCAAAAAATTAGAAATAAAAATATAATGGAGCAGTGACAGAAAAAGATTTTTGATACACAGTGAAAAAATGTTATTTTTTATAAAGCTTTGCAATTCACTGACCAGATTTATGAGGCATCATTTATTTCCATTAGTACAATAGAAAAGGAGTTCTGAAGAATAATACTTATCTGCATTTCCACTTAGCATTATATAAAAAACTGTAAGCTTGGGACCAATAATTAGATGGCCAAAATTACTATAATGTTACAGAGAAAATAAAGGTCATATTTTTAGAAACAGCCAAACTCAGTTTCCTAGCTGAAGTCCCTGAGCAATCTAGGAAGAAGACCAAATGAAAGAAGGTGGTACTTTTCTGAGACACTCCTCTTTTTTCTCTCTCAGGCCCCTTGAAGTGAAGATAAAGGCTGATCGAAACCAGCTCTGCTATGCTTGTCAGGAAGTAGAATCTTAATTCTACCTATATTCCTGCCCGCTTTCCCCTTCAGACAACTCATAACCAACTGCAAAGTATCTGCTATTGCAATCTGAATCTAAGTGTAGTAGAGAGTTAAAAGGAATTCATATTTAAACAGAACACATACTCCAAGTTTCTCTCTAGTACCTAAGGACTGTTACCATATGATCAGACAATTTAGTGCGCTTTGGAAACAAATAATAGTAGCAATATCTATGCCATTTTTACAGAGTTTTAAATTTGCTTTTGTCTGTGAAAACAATAATTACTTCACTATAACAGTGGTTCTGTCATTTACATTTTTCCAGGACATATACACTTACATACAAACAGACTGAGAACACATTGTATTTTATCATCTGTTAAGACTTTATTTATTTATTTATTTATTTATTAAACAGTGGATCTCAGGAAGCCAAATAAATAACTATGGGTCAGCTTCTTCCAACTCTACAGTTGGCAACAGGTCTTATGGGACAATCTATCTGGTAGAAATCTATCTCTGGAGAAATATTTGTGGAGATCCCTGCATCCAATCTCATGGAGTAAAATTATAACTTCATTCAAAATTAAAATTAGGCTCATGTACATGACAGTACTAAATCACCCTTTGCCAGTGATAACCAGATTTCTCCCTAGTGTGATTCTCAGTGGTCAGATGAAGATTCTCTGTGCATTAATTAACGAAATGGACCAGGGTGACTTTTCTCTGATTCTGAAGGCAAATGACAAAGTTAATTTACAGCTTTTATGTCTCTTCTCCTCTCAAAGTGGGGTAGTCTTGCCCACATAGCCTCTGGTGGATAATCCCTGACCATACTCTCTCTCACACCATGCCCAAATGGAGTCAAGTTGACACAGGACAAAACTGAGTCAAAAAGCAAAGAAGAACTAGGTATTAGAGAAGCTCAGGGTTCAGTGCTTATGGACCATGATGCTATCCTGATACATGAGTAACACCGGTACAACCTATGCGACTAATCCCAGAGAGTAATGACACGTAGTGTAGGCAAAAATTAAAGAATATAGAGACACTCAAAAGGCTGTGTGTGTGTGTATGTGTTAATTTCTTGGGTTTCTTCTTCCAAATATATTATTCTTCTACGTCTTTCACAACACATTTCCACTGATAACACCTTGGAGTATGGAAGTATTTCAGTTTTATTAATTGGCTGAAATTAATAGATCTGCCTCAGGGATTAATTTGACTCAATCTTTTCAGCTATATGCTAAAGTAGATTGGAAGAAAGAACATTTTACTAAGTGGTGATAGTAGAATAATAATAAAAAAATAATAATTAAAACTAAAGGAGTGGAATCAAACTGCTGTACATATTAAAAGAAAAGAAATCTATCCTCATAAAAGTAAGTTTCATAAAAGCAACACTGTCTGTAATCTTTCCTCTCTACCAGTTCTCAGTATATGCAACTATATATAGGTCTCCCGATCAACGTGGTTTAAAAAGGCAGCATGCTTAGTTTAATAGCATAGGAATGCTATTAGTTAAAAAAAAAAAAAAAAAAAAAAAAGTATTTTAGGTGGAGATCATATCCTATGGAATGCAGATCCTAATTTATTTTAATAACATTCTATAATCACAAAAAAAGTTTATTAATAATATTTTAGTGATTAAGATTCCATTATCTTTATTGTTATTGCTGTTGTTCCATTGTCTGTTTTTCTGTTTTATTTATCTGATCCCCTAAATTATGTGGCCAAGAAGCTCTCTCGCTCTTTTTTTTTTTTTTCTAACTATACCAGCAGCTCTGATGAAAGAAAAAAAAAATAAAAATAAAGTATTAAACTAATTTCAAATCTTTGTCCTTTTCAGTTATTTAAGCCAAAAGTTCACAGAAGTCTTTAAGATATGGTGAAAAAAACTATATATACAAAATCACAGAATTTCACAGAATTTCTAGGTTGGAAGAGACCTCAAGATCATCAAGTCCAACCTCTGACCTAACACTAACAGTCCCCACTAAACCATATCCATAAGCTCTACATCTAAACATCTTTAAAAGACTTCCAGGGATGGTGACTCCACCACCTCCCTGGGCAGCCCGTTCCAATTTTACCTTCTTTTGGTAAAGAAGTTCTTCCTAACATCCAACCTAGAACTCCCCTGGCATAACTTAAGCCCATTCCCCCTCGTCCTGTCACCAGGCACGTGGGAGAACAGACCAACCCCCACCTCATTACAGCATCCTTTGAGGTATCTGTAGAGAGCGATAAGGTCGCCCCTGAGCCTCCTTTTCTCCAGGCTGAACAAGCCCAGCTCCCTCAGCCGCTCCTCATAGGACTTGTTCTCCAGGCCCCTCACCAGCTTCATCACCCTTCTCTGTGCTCAAGCACCTCAATGTCCTTCTTGTAGCAAGGGGCCCAAAACTGAACACAGTACGCAAGGTGTGGCCTCACCAGAGTCGAGTACAGGGGGACGATCTAGCCCTGCTGGTCACACTGTTTCTTATACAGGCCAGGATGCTGTTGGCCTTCTTGGCCACCTGAGCACACTGCTGGCTCATATTCAGCTGACTATCAACCATCACTCCCAGGTCCTTCTCTGCCTGGCAGCTCTCTAACCACTCATCTCCCAGCCTGTAGCTCTGCTTGGGGTTATTGTGCCCCAGGTGCAGGACCCAGCACTTGGCCTTGTTGAACTTCATGCAGTTGACCTCAGCCCATTGGTCCAGCCTATCCAGATCCTCCTGCAGCGCCTGTCTACCCTCGAGCAGATCGACACACGCACCTAACTTGGTGTCATCTGCAAACTTACTGAGGGTGCACTCAATGCCCTCATCCAGATCATCGATGAAGATATTAAAGAGGACCGGCCCCAGCACCGAGCCCTGGGGGACACCATTAGTGACTGGTCTCCAACTGGATTTGACTCCATTTACCACGACTCTTTGGGCCCGGCTATCCAGCCAGCTTCTAACCCAACAAAGTGTGTGCCAGTCCAAGCCAAGAGCAGACAGTTTCTTGAGGAGAATGCTGTGGGAACCGTCACACTCCATTTGTCTTCTTCATCGTCTTTCATATAAGAGAAATTTTAACAGAAGCTGCCAAATAAAACTCCTAAAAGGAGATGTTGAATCACTTTGGACTAAGTCTAAAGAGAAGAAACAGACTAGATTTGTGGAATGTGTGGAAGATATCTTCCTGACACAAGTGGTGAGGGAACTGACTATGAAAGGCGTTCCACTTGACCTGCGGTTTTTTAACAGGGAAGGTCTCATGAATTAAGTGTTAGATGGAGGCCATCTTGGGCATAACAACCACAAAATGATAGAGATCTCAATCCTGGAGGAATAAAGGAGGGAATTCAGCAGAACTGCTACTTCTGACTTTTGAAGAGCAGATTTTGGCTTGTTATGGAACTGGTTAACATAGTTCCTTGGGAACTCTGAGCAAATGGCAGAGTCCAGGAAGGCTGGATATTCTTCAAAAATTAAATCTTGAAAGCACAGGAGCCGGCCATCCCCATGCATTGAAAGAAGATCAAGACCAGAGTGGTTGAACAGAGAGTTTCTTCTGGAACTCAGGAAGAAAAATAGAGTTTATGGTCTTTGTAAGAAGGGGCAGAGAATTCAGGAGGACTATGAAGATGTTGTGAGTTTATGAAGGGGCAATATTAGAAGAGCCAAAGCCCAGCTAGAACTTAACTTGTCTACTACAGCAAAAGTCAATAAGAAATGTTTTTTATAAATACATAAACAACAAACGGAGGACTAGAGAGAATCTCCATCCTTTGTTGGATGTGGGGTGAAACAGTGACAAGACATAAAGACAAGTCTGAGGTACTTAATGACTTCTTTACTTCAGTCTTTAGTAGTAAAACTAATGGCTTTTTGGGTACCCAGCCTGCTGAACTGGAAGACAGAGACAGGGAGCAGAATGAAGCCCAAGGGGAAATGATTATTAAGATACTATACCACTTGAACACAAATCTATGGAGCTGGATGGGCTCTGCCTAAAAGTACTGAAGGAGCTGGTGGAAGTGCTTGCCAATCCTCTTTCAATAGTTCACCAGCAGTCATGGTTAACCAGAGAGGTAACAGCTGACTGGAGTTATCAAATATGATGCACACCTACAAGAAGGGCAGAAACGAGGATCCAGGGAATACAGTCATAGAATCACAGAATCACTAAGGTTGGAAGAGACTTTCAAAATCATCTGGTCCAACTATTACCCTAATACCAATGTCACCTATTAAACCACATCCGTAGGCAGCAGGTCCAACCTTTCCTCGAAGTCCAACCCCAAGGATGGACCCACATGGACACCAGGGTTCTTTTAGGATCACTAACTGTTACTTCTTTATTGATGACATAACTTCAACCCTCTCTTACTGAGGGCATAACTTCATCTCTCTTATTGAGGACAAGCTACCTTCTTATACCACTCACCACACAACAGTACTTTTCCACTAACCATTCATTGGCCCACAACTTTGCCCAGAAACAACAAACACCCAGCAACTTCCATGCCTTAATGGCTGGAGAACCAGCAGTCCAAGACAGCATGGCATCTCCTGAATCACCCATCTTTGTTCCTTCTAAACTCTTTACATTCCTTATGGCCTCATCGTTAAGAGTCCAATGTTATCACCAAGCATGGGGCTTGTCAACCCCCATGGCCACACTCCCACAGATGGTGATGCCATCACTTCCCTGGGCAACCCATTCCAATACCTGACTACTCTTTCTGAGAATAAATGTCTCTTAATTTATAACCTAAACTTCCCATAGGGCAACTTGAGGCCATTCCCTCTAGTCCTATCACTACTTATCTGTGAGAAGAGGCCGACACCTAGCTCCCCACAACTTCATTTCAGGTAGCTGTAGAGAGCAATAAGGTCTCACCTGAGCCTCCTCTGTTCCAGACTAAACAACTTCAGTTCCCTCAACCACTCCTCATAGGACATGTGTTCCAAGCCCTTCACCAGCTTCATAGCCCTTCTCTGGACACACTCCAGAGCCTCAGTGTGTTTCTTGTAGTGAGGGGCCCAAAACTGAACACAGTACTTGAAGTACAGCCTCACCAAAGCAGAATACAAAGGGGCGATTGCCTCCCTGGTCCTGCTGGCTACATTATTCCTGATAAAACCCAGGATACCATTGGCCTTCTTGGTCACCTGGGCACACTGCTGGCTCATGTTCAGGTGAGCATCAGTCAGCACCCCCAGACCCTTTTTCTCTGTACAGCTTTTGAGCCACTCTGCCTTAAGCCTGTAGGCTTGCATGGGGTTGTCATCAAAGTGCAGGACCTGGCACTTAGACATGTTGAACCTCATCCCATTGCCCTCTGCCCATTGATTTAACCTGTTCAGGTCCCTCTGCAGGGCCTCTCTATCCTCCTGTCAGTCTCACGTTGGTGCCAGGGAAGGTCACGGAGCAGATAGATCATCTTAAGTACCACCAGAGGTCATGCACACAAAAAGTACCAGGTGATCAGACCTACACAAGACTTGTTTAACTAACCTGACTGCCTTTCACAATAAGACAACCTACTTAGTGGATAAAGGAAAGGATGTGGATGTTGTTTACTTGGACCTTAGCAAAACATTTGATACTGTTTCCCACAACATTCTCCTGGAGAAACTGGCTGCTCATGGTTTGGATGGATATACTGATAACTGGTTAAGAAAAAATGACTGGATGGCCAGACCCAAAATATTGTTTTGAATTCAAGGTGAATCACAGAGTGAATAAGAATTCTGGAAAACACTGTTGTAATATGCATGAATAATACACTGCATAAAACCACTTGTGTGATAATGTCTGTGGAAATGTAACTCTTAAATGTAGTTTCTAATAATATTACATGGAGCTGTTGTTTATAATTTCTTAGAACCTTAAAAATACAAAACTCTGGCAAAATCTGCAAGTGTCTGAAATCCAAGTGTGTTTTCAAGGGAATTATTTTATTTTATTTTATTTTATTTTATTTTATTTTATTTTATTGGTCTAGTTCTGTGAAAGCAATCAGAAGGGGATACTTATAGAATAGATTAAAATGAACAGATACAATTTGTCTTGTCTTCCAGCAAAAAGGAATTTGAAAAATAAACTTCATACAAATATTCAGATTTTATCTAACTGAAAGTATTTTGGTAAAATATCTCCCCTAATTAAAATGTATTTTGATTTACTAAGTAATAATTCTATCCCTAGTAAAAATTTTTAATACTAATTCTTCATTCCAGCTGATATCTTCATCTCCATGGCAAAGAACATGAGGAAAAGCATACAAAGTCAAAAATGGCAAATTAGAAAAAACATAGCCTATACAGAAAAGACAGAACTATTTCTTATGTGGAAAGAAATCCAAACCGATGATGTAACAGTTGTCTATCCAGAGTCTATATACACTTATTAGGAAATGAAATTATTGAGCTCAGTCATCAGTGGCCTCTAGACACTCAAAATATTGAAAGACTCAGTATCTAATGGAAGTATTTTTACTGTGCAAAGTGCTTCTGAACCCAAAATGTTTAACCCTTCCTTTGAGAACATTGCCAATGACAACAATGTTCTGTGGTGTAATTGACTGATGGAAAAGGTCCAATATGTTAAGGAATGAAGAAAGGAAAGGAGGAGTAGGAAGGGGGGAGGTCTGTTCATTCTCAATGTCATTTGGCAACTTGATGAGCTCTGTGAAATCATCAAATTTAAACTGACCATTCCCAGAAATAATTGTTCCTTTATTGTTTCTTGGAACAGCTTAGATGACAAATAGAATATCATTTCTATATTTTTGTTAGACAGTTATAGTGTACTGTGTTTATATATCCACTCCCAGACTGATTTCTGTTAAAGTCTTTCAAAATCTCTTTACCTCCTTGAATAAGCAGTGATGACTAAAATGTCATGAGGTGCCAATATATATTAAGTTGAAAGTTCTGCTGATGTTTTACTTTTTCCAGAATCACTAGCTACTCTACAATATTTCTGATAAGCATATTTTCTTCAGGATTATAAATGCTGAAGTAGCAAGCATAATTTTATACAGGAAGAAAATGGTATGGTTTTAGTTTGGTTTAGTATGGTTTAGTATGGTTTTAGTTTGGAAGTACAGAAAATGAACTTAAGGTAATTTTTTTCTGGAAAAAGGTATTGTAGTATTTCCCTTTTTTCACTAAAGGGTGCTTCCCCTTTCCTTCACAATGTTAACATCCAATCTACTACAATAAAATACTGTAGGAGTTCCAGAAATATCACTTTGAAAAGAAAGCAATTCCTGAAAAACTACAATAATAGTACACTGGTATTTTGAAGACTCCTGAAAAACTACAATAATAGTGCATTGGCATTTTGAAGACTAAACATAAGATTATTATTGAGAATTTTAAAGAACTGTTTAAGAGAGTGATGCTTCTGGGATGTTAAAAGTCTTAGAGGCAAGTACACGGAACACAAGAAGACAAAACTCTAGTATGGATGTTTCTCAAACACTGAATTTGAATTGTTAACAGCAAATATTAAAGCTATGCTTTTCGCTCCAGAGTAGAACTGTGATGGGCTATGGTGGTCCCTTAGAACCCACAGAATATCTTAATTTCTGTATATCTTTTCACAATGAGTTTTCTGAGGTGAATATTTTTTTCTGTTGTTTGTTTTTGTATTTGTTTCTTTGTATTTGTTTCTTTGTTTGTTTTAAATATGAAAGAAACTACAACTATCAGCAAGTCTAACCTGGAAAACAATTGTCCTGGTTTCAGCTAGAATGGAGTTAATTTTCCTCCTAGTAGGTGGTAGGGTGCTATGTTTTGGATTAGGAGTGGTGATAACATGCTTATGTTTTAACTGTTGCAGAGCAGTGCTTACCCAAAGTCAAGGACTTTCTAGCTTTGTCCTGCCAGATGGCAGGCTAGGGGTGGAGCAGGAAGCTGGGAGGCAACAGACCCAGGACAGCTGACCTAAACTGGCCAAAGGGGTATTCCCTATATTTGACGTCATGCTAAACAATATACAGGGGTGGCTAGCCGGGGTGGGAGGGGGTAGGGCAGCTGCTCGGGGATAGGCTGTGCATCAGTCAGCGGGTGGTGAGCAGGTGCATTGTGCATCACTTGTTTCGTACACATTATTATTTGTAGTACTATTATTATTATTAATTACTATTTTTCTGTCTTAATAAACTGTCTTTATCTTAACTCACAGCCTTCACTTTCCTGTTTCTCTTCCCCATCCCAGAGAGGGAGGGGCGAGGGTGAACAAACAACTGTGTGGTGCTTAGCTGCCAGCCAGGTTAAACCACAACAATGTAATGAATTTTCCAGTCAGTCTGACTTCTACAGGCCAGTTGGCCTCACCTCTGTACCTGGCAAGATCATGAAACAGATTCTTCTGGAAACTATACTGAGGAACAAGGAAAATAAGGTGGTGATTGGTGACAGCCAACATGGCTTCACTAAGATCATGTCTGAAAAAACTAGTGGACTTTTACAATGGGGTTACTGTGGTGGTAGGGGAAGAGTACTTGACACCTGGACTTGTGCAAAGCATTTGACACTGTCTCCCATGATATACTTGTCTTTAAATTGGCTCAACATGGATTTAATGGATGGACCACTTGTTAAGTGAGGAATTTCTTTATTTCTGGTCTCACTTAACTAGAAACAAACTTTTAATTTCTGGTCACACTTAAAGAGTTGCATTTAATGGCTCAATATCTGAGTGGAGATCAGTAACTAGTGGAGTTCCTCAGGTGTTGGTACTAGTGCTGTCTAACATCTTTTTTTCATCTTTTTTTTTTTTTTTTTTTTTTTTTTTGTGAAATGGACAGTGGAATTGAGTGTATACTCAGCGAGTTTGTTGATGACACCAAACTATCTAGTAGAGATGCCCCTGCCCATGGCAGTGGGGTTGGAATTAAATGATTCTTAAGGGTCCCTTCCGACACAAAACATTCTATGATTTTACAAAGTGTATTTTTATTTATTTATTTATTTATTTATTTTTATTTATTGTTAGATGATCTTCAGGTCCCTTCCAACCTTAACCATTCAGTAATTCTGTGAAATTCAATGTTCTGGCTCAATTTTATACCTACTCATAACCATGCATCATTTTTTTTTTTTTTAAATGGATATTTTTTTATTTCCTTGAAAATTCCTTAGGATATGTTGAAAACTGGGCATAAGGGTACAGCATTTGTGAAATACTTTATCTATAGAGCAGTAATGAAACTGATCAATTAATTATAACTACCTGGAAGCAAAATTGCAGAGCAAGTAGAAGTCAGGAGATTGGAATTGTCTTCATGTCCTGGACACTAGCACATTAATTGCTTCCTCACTTCCTGACAGGTAAGAAGGAAAACATGGCATTTTTATAATTTTTAAATAATAAAAAAGGAGCAAGCAATTTCTCATTTTGTCAACTACCTTATATCATCATCGACAAACATACCTACCTATTCATATACAATCATACATACATTTATACATTAAGATAATTATGAAACCAGTCTGAGCAGAAATGTTTGAATAAAACATAGCAGAAATTGAGATTTAATCTGAAGTTTTTTGTAAGGATAGCAGAGACAGTTATGGATGAAGTGGTTTAGAGAAAACATATTTTACTTATATTTAGCTGATTTCATTCAAGGCAAATGAAGACATACCTGATATTAAGTACTAGTAAAACACATCTGTATAAATTGTGTCTCATCCAGCAAGATCTGCAAATTCTTGTACAATACTTGTACAATACTATTGCTAGTAAACTAGCAATATTTTTTTTAGTATTGCAAATGTTGAGAAATCAAAAATAAAATGCAGAAAAATCTCAGATATACACATATCTGATATAAATGGCCAATAACTGATATCTGAGGAAAGAATTGCAAAACCAATAAGACAGAGGGAAAGAGAGAGAGAGAAAACAGGATTACTCCTCCCATGACAAAATTCAGCATCTGACAGCCAGCAATTTACAGTATTGTACTGGACATTGCATATGGATTGTAATACTGAATGGATAGATTAGTGGATCTATCTGCTCATCTTGAACTACCTCCACATACTTATGTTTTACATCCCTTGTAGCATCAGTGTTAATGAGTCTCAGAATTTGATTATGCACTAGATGAAAAATGTTTGGTATCATTTTTTATTATTATTTTTGAAAAGTAGACATTAAATGCATTGATTTATTTTCTCAGTTGTCTTTGTCCAAACAAACATTCTTAATCTATTTATTATTTCCTAAAGAAGCTAAACATACTTGCTATTCCTCTGCATATGTTTCGACAAATAATTCTTTTTTCTGAACTCCGTTGACGTTTTCAGAAATCTGCAGCACCTTACAGTCCTCCTTTCTGATTTGTAATTAGAAGTAATTTTGAATCTCCTATTGTGTGTATATTGTTAGTATTATTTTTCTTAATTTCTTCATATGGAAGTAAATTCATCCAAAGTTTTGTTACCTCTTCATTTGATCACCTCTTTCATTCAGTACCATGTGATTCTTATGCAACTATTTGCAGACAAATTTAAATTCAGCTATTCTCAATAATTTTCTGTAAATATCAGACTCTGCTACGTGTTTTCACAAGTTGAGATGAAAGCCTAGTAGCAAAACAATAGAACAAATAACACTAGAAAATGGTATTTGTTTTCTTTAACTTCACTTTTCTCCAATGGTTTATCTCAACCAAAATAAATAACTAAAAAATACTTTATTTGGAAAGTACATAAGCAATCTTAGCAATCTCATTATGAATAAATTCCTACGGAAATAAATAAATAAATAAATATTTTTCTCAAAGTGGTTTATATTTGTCTGGAACACTTCCTTCTATGAAAATCTTTTTTCCTAAATATGTCATATTTTTGGATTGGGCAGAGTTGCTAGTTAATCCTGTAGTGGGTTTACGTGGCAAGGTTTTGGTAGCAGGGTGCGATAGGGGTGGCTCCTGGGAGAAGGATCTAGAAGCTGCCCCATGTTTGGTAAGGGCCCCACTGCTGACCAGAGCCAAGCCAATAAGTGATGTTGTTTTGTGCTTCTGTGAGAGCATATTTAAGACAGGGGAAAAAAAATGCTGCACCACACAGCAGCTGGGAGAGTGAGAGGAGTGAGGAACAGCCTTGAAGGTGCCAAGGTCAGTGAAGAAGGAGGGGGAGAGGTGCTCCAGGAGCCGGAGCAGAAGTCCCCTGCAGCCTGTGGTGAGGACCATGGTAAAGCAGGCTGTCCCCCTGCAGCCCATGGAGTACCATGGTGGAGCAGGGTTCCACGCTGCAGCCCATGGAGGAGAACATCGTGGAGCAGGTGGACCTGCACCGATGGAGGCTGTGGCCTGTGGAAGACCCCTGCTGGAGCAGATTCCAGGTTGGACCTGTAGCCCATGGAGCAGAGATCATGCAGGAGCAGGTAACCTGGCAGGAGATGCTGCCCATGGGGGATCCAGGTTGGAGAAGTTTGCTCCTGAGGGATAGACTCCATGGTACGGATCCATATCTGGAGCAGTTCTTGAAGAGCTGCTACCTGTGGGAAGCCCACACTGGATCAGTTTGGCAAGAATAGAGCACAGGAAGTTCTGCACCGACATGCGAAAGAACTTCATGGTGAGGGTGACGGAGCACTGGAACAGGCTGCCTAGGGAGGTTGTGGAGTCTCCTCTGGAGATATTCAAGGTCCGTCTGGATGCCTATCTGGGCAGCCTGCTCCGAGGAATCTGCTTTGGCAGGGGGGTTGGACCCAATGATCTTTAGAGGTCCCTTCAAACCCCTACAATTCTGTGATTCTGTGACTGCATCCTGTAGGAGAGAACCCCACAGCACAGGGGACAAGAGTGACCAAGGAGGAGCACATGGAGAAGAAGCACTATAGACTGACCATAACCCCCATTCCCCCCATGCCGCCTGGGGGGAGAAGGTGGAAGGGGAGGGGGGGGGAAGGCACTTTTGGTTTCTTTCATTTGTTTCTCACTTCTCTAGCTTGTTAGTAATAAGCAACAAATCTTACTATCTCTCTACGCTGAGTCTGTTTTACCTGTCACGATAATTACTGTGTGATCTCCTTGTCCTTATATCAACCCTTGAGCCCTTTTCATTGTATTTTCTCCCTGTTCCTCTTTGAGGAGGGGGAGTGAGAGAACAGTTGTGGTTCAGCCACAGGGTTCTTCAACTCTTGTGTATCCACAGCCACAGAAAAGACTTTGCTGCTTTAGCTGGGCTTTTTCTATTGCCCACCCACGCCACTGAGGCCACTAGCTTCTCTGAGGACAGAAATGCTAGTAACAGTGGCAACACTTCAGCATGGGAACAGGAGATGGCAGTTGGGTTCCCAGTAATATTTATCACAGAATCACAGAATTTCTAGGTTGGAAGAGACCTCAAGATCATCAAGTCCAACCTCTGACCTAACACTAACAGTCCCCACTAAACCATATCCCTAAGCTCTACATCTAAACGTCTTTTAAAGACCTCCAGGGATGGTGACTCCACCACTTCCCTGGGAAGCCCGTTCCAATGTCTAACAACCCTTTTGGTAAAGAAGTTCTTCCTAAGATCCAACCTAAAACTCCCCTGGTGCAACTTTAGCCCATTCCCCCTCGTCCTGACACCAGGCACGTGGGAGAACAGACCAATCCCCACCTCATTACAGCATCCCTTGAGGTACCTGTAGAGAGCGATAAGGTCACCCCTGAGCCTCCTTTTCTCCAGGCTGAACAAGCCCAGCTCCCTCAGCTGCTCCTCATAGGACTTGTTCTCCAGACCCCTCACCAGCTTCGTAGCCCTTCTCTGGACTCGCTCAAGCACCTCGATGTCCTTCTTGTAGCGAGGGGCCCAAAACTGAACACAGTACTCGAGGTGCGGCCTCACCAGAGTCCAGTACAGGGGGACGATCACCTCCCTAGCCCTGCTGGCCACACTGTTTCTTATACAGGCCAGGATGCTGTTGGCCTTCTTGGCCACCTGAGCACACTGCTGGCTCATATTCAGCTGACTATCAACCATCACTCCCAGGTCCTTCTCTGCCTGGCAGCTCTCTAACCACTCATCTCCCAGCCTGTAGCTCTGCTTGGGGTTATTGCGCCCCAGGTGCAGAACGTTGCAGCACTTGGCCTTGTTGAACTTCATGCAGCTGACCTCAGCCCATTGGTCCAGCCTATCCAGATCCTCCTCCAGAGCCTTCATACCCTCGAGCAGATCAACACACACACCTAACATGGTGTCATCTGCAAACTTACTGAGGGTGCACTCAATGCCCTCATCCAGATCATCAATGAAGATATTGAAGAGGACAGGCCCCAGCACCGAGCCCTGGGGAACGCCACTAGTGACCGGCCTCCAATTGGATTTTACTCCATTCACCACGAGTCTTTGGGCCCGGCTATCCAGCCAGCTTCTAACCCAACAAAGCGTGCGCCAGTCCAAGCCAAGAGCAGCCAGTTTCTTGAGGAGAATGCTGTGGGAAACGGTGTCAAAAGCCTTGCTGAAGTCAAGGTAGACCATATCCACAGCCTTTCCCTCATCCACCCAGCACGTCACTTTGTCATAGAAGGAGATCAGGTTCATCAAGAAGAACCTGCCCTTCATAAACCCATGCTGACTGGGCCTGATCGCCTGCTTGCCCTGCAAGTGCTGCGTGATGATTCTCAAGATAATCTGCTCCATGAGCTTCCCTGGCATTATGTCTTATAACATCATTAGATGCTAATATATACCTATATGAACAGATTATGTCTATTGAAATTTATAGCTGAAATTAAAAAAAAAAAAAAAAAAAAGTAAAGTTTGTTTGTTTGTTTAGATCACAAGAGAAAAATGATGGCCCCATTCAGCTTTCAGCTCTGCATTACGATTTGCTATTAACAAAGAAATATTCTCCATGCCACAGAGTTTGTACGCTGATAATGACTAGATGAAACACATAGATAAAATAAATCCACAGGTGGAGAAGAGTGCTTCAAGTGACAGCAATGGGAGTATATCTTTGTACTGACGAATGGAACAAGCTGTAGCTTTGACCTTTTTTGCTGATTGATTGCAATTCTCATAAATATGGTAATTCCATATCCACATTTTATGTACTTGCTAAATCAACATTCTACATGTTGTTGCAATAGACAGTTCAAGTAAAAATTACAGACATATATTTTTGAATAGCCATCAGTTATCATACTACTGAATCTGCTTTAGATAAAAACTATTCCTCTTTTCTTGAATTACGTAGGATTCATTACTTTTAAGATGCATAAAAATGCTACTTTTGGCTCACTTTTCAAATCTGAAATGAATCTGAATCCCCAACTAAAATAATAAATAAATAAATAAATAAAATTTTCTTTATGCACAAAACAATCACTTATGAATCATGCTTTGGATTTGAAGGCATGGCAATACAACTACTGGCAAAGGAAAAGACCTAGAGAGTGATGTGAAATAACAGTATCAGAGTAGGTGTTTTTTATTTATTTGACGGGAACTCCAAAGACTGATTCAGAGCCTTTAGGTGCTCCAAGTAACTCCAGTAAAGCCCAACTGATTATACAAATAATTTAGATTTCCTAATTCAGAACTTCCTATTAGGTGTTAAAAGTAGAAATTGTTTTCATCTCTTCTAGATTTTAATATATATAATAGCATATATTTAATATGAAAAAAAGAATATTCAGTGTAATAAAATCTTTCCAGAGGATAGCAAATTAGCACATCCACCTTAACAGATTGTTAACTACAAAACTCTCAGTTCTCAGGAACCTACAGATTCAGCAAGTTTTGTTTACAGTAATTCCTCACTGCACCCACTATGTACTGAGTGTTTTGCCTTGTTTGTTCAAAAATCGTCACACATGATTAGGAGATACACATAATAAATGCAAAAGACAATATGACTGTATTCTCTTTTTCTAAAGATAACGTGGTGTAACCAATCAGGCAGCTAAGCAGCTCAAAGCCATTTGTCCACTCCCCACTCCCAGTGAGTGGGATGGGGGAAAGAACTGAAAAAAATAAGTGTGAGAACTCATTGGTTGAGACAAGTACAGTTTAAAAACAAAGAGGGGAAAAAGAGAGAGAGAGAGAGACAGAGAGAGAGAAGAAAACAACATCATGTAGTACACAATGCAATTGCTCACCCCTAGTCAACCGATACTCAGAAAATCCCTGAGCAATGGCTGGCCCCCAGCCAACTTCCCCAATGTTTCTTCATGACACCACCATATGGCATGGAATATGGAATACCCTATTGTTGTTTGGGTCAGCTCTCCTTGTTGTGTTCCCTCTCAGCTTCCCCTCTGACAGGGCAATATGAGAAGCCCAAATGTCCTTGACTCTGTGTAAGCACTGCTCCACAACAATTAAAACACTGGTGCGTTATCAGCATTATTTTCATCACAAATCCAAAACAGAACCATAGCAGCTTCTATGAAGAAAATTAACTGCCAACTGAAAACAGGACAGAAAATTTTTGAAAAATACAGCTTCTGTTCAAACATTCTCAGTCATGGACTTTGTTTATTTGGCAAAGGCCAGTGGATAACAGCCTCCATGAAGATATCTAAGAAGTGGTTAGAATAATAGAATACTCTGAGTTGGAAGGGACCCATAAGGATCATCAAGTCCAACTCCTTGCACCGCACAGGTCTAAACAAAAGTTTAGACCATGTGACTAAGTGCACAGTCCAAACCTTTCTTAAATTCATATAGGCTTGGTACAGTGACTACTTCACTGGGGGTGCCTGTTCCAGTGTGCAACCACCCTCTCAGTAAAAAATCTCCTCCTGATATCTAGTCTGAACTTCCCCTGCCTCAGCTTCACCCCGTTCCCAAGGGTCCTATCACTGGTGTTTATGGAGAATAGGTCACCCGCCTCTCCACTCCCCCTCGCAAGGAAGTTGTAGACCGTGATGAGGTCCCCCCTCAGCCTCCTCTTCTCTAGGCTCAACAGGCCCAGTGACCTCTGCCACTCTTCATACGTCATCTCCTCCAGGCCCTTCACCATCTTTGTCGCCCTCCTCTGGACACTCTCCAACAGTTGAATGTCCTTTTTGTACTGTGGTGCCCAGAACTACACACAGGACTCAAGGACACACCAGCGCAGAGTAGAGTGGGAAGATCACTTCACTTGCCCTACTAATGATGCCGTGCTTGATGCACCCCAGGATATGATTGGCCCTCCTGGCTTCCAGGGCACACTGCTGGCTCATATTCAACTTACTGTCAACCACAACCTCCAGAACCCCCTCTGCGGGGCTGCATTCCAGTGTCTCGTCACCCAGTCTGTATGTACAGCCAGGGTTGCTGCATCCCAGGTGCAGGACCCGGCACTTGCTTTTGTTAAACTTCATATGGTTGGTGATCGCCCAGTTCTCCAACCTGTCCAGATCTCTCTGCAAGGCCTTTCCACCCTCACCCGAGTCCACAACTCCTCCAAGTTTGGTGTCATCGGCAAATTTGCTCAAAACACTCTCCGGTCCTACATCCAAATCATTTATATAGACATCGAAGAGGACTGGCCCTAAGATAGAGCCTTGAGGGACCCCACTAGAGACCTTCTTCCAGCCTGATGTGGCCCCATTTACCACAACCCTTTGAGCCCTGCCCGTCAGCCAATTGCTCACCCATCATATGTTTTTGCTAAGCCGTATGCTGGACATTTTGTCCAGTAGGATCCTATGGGAAACCATGTCAAAAGCCTTGCTGAAGTCCAAAAAGATCACATCAGCTGGTTTCCCTTGGTCGACTAGATGGGTGATCTTACCGTAAAAGGAAATCAAATTTGTTAGGCAGGACCTACCCCTCATGAACCCATGTTGGCTGGGACCAATGACTGCATTGTCCCCCAGATGCGCTTCAATAACCTTGAGAATCATCTTCTCCATAATTTTACCAGGCACTGATGTGAGACTGACAGGCCTGTAGTTGCTAGGGTCTCCCACATACAAGGCCAGCTTCAACTCTAGTTGGGCTTTGGCCACACAAATTTTCTTCCTACAAACATGAACAGCATCCCTGTATTCCTTCCTCGTCGCCCGACCCTCCTTCCAGCAGCCATACACTTTTTTTTTTGCCTACGCTCCAGTAGAAGATCCCTGGTCAGCCAGGCCAGCCTTCTGCCCCACCTGCCTGACTTCCGATATTTTGGAATTGCCCGATCTTGTGCTTTTAGGAAGCAGTGCTTAAAGACTCACCAGCACTGATGGACAACCATGCCTTCAGATGTAGTCTCCCAGGGGACCTTGTTGATTAGTTCCCTGAGCAGCCTGAAGTCCACTCTCCCCATATTCAGGGCTGAAGTTTTGGTGGCAGTTGTCCTTCTGTCACCATAAACTATAAACTCAACCACTTCATGGTCACTATGACCAAGACGGCCGCCAATTGCCACATCTCCCAGAAGACCCTCTCTATTCTTCAGCAACAGATCTAAGAGAGCACCGTTCCTAGTTGGCTCCCTTAGCACCTGCACCAGGAAGTTATCATTGAGATGCTTTATGAACCTCCTGGACTTGCTCGTGTCAGCTGTGTGGTGATCCCAGTCAACTTCTGGCAGGTTGAAGTTCCCCATAAGCACAAGGGGAGTTGATCTCAAGGCATCTCTCAGTTCTGCGAAGAATAATTCATTGGCGTTGTCGTCCTGGCCAGGTGGTCTGTAATAGACTCCCACAGCAACATCCCCTTTATTTGTTCATCCCTTAATCCTTACCCAGAGGCTCTCAACTTTGCCATCGCCAACCTGAAGTTCCACACAGTCCAGCCCATGCTTCACATATATCGCCACCCCACCACCTTGCCTACCCTGCCTGTCCCTCCTGAAAAGCCTGTAACCATCTATTTCAGCACAACAGCCACAGGACTCATCCCACCAGGTTTCAGTTATGCTGATGATGTCATAGCTGTGGGACTGGGGCAACACTTCTTGCTCATCCATTTTATTCCTCACACTGTGTGCGTTTGTGTAGAAGCACTTCAGATGAGCCTCTCTACATGCAGCATTCCGTGGAGCTGATCGAAGGTCCTCATTGGCACACAGTCCCTCTGATTCTAGTGCACCATCCCTTAGCTTGTCACCAGCATGCCTGGTTTGATCCCCTTCCCCCTTCGACTCTAGTTTAAAGCCCTTTCTATCAGCCCTGCCATCTCCTGACCAAAAATCCTCACCCCTCTCTGAGAGAGGCACGTCCCATCTGGTGCCAGCAGGCTTGGTGTCACGTAGACCTTCCCGTGATCGAAGAACCCAAAGTTCTGCTGGTTACACCAGTCCCGAAGCCACATGTTAATGTGATGAGCCCGCCTGTCAGCATTGACCCCCCCCTATCAGAAGGACAGAGGCAAACACAACCCATGCCCCTGATCCTTTAAGTAGTCACCCCAAAGCCCTAAGGTCTTTTGATCGCTCTTGGACTTCTCATTACCTCGTCATTACCAGTCTGAAAGACCAGCAGCGGGTAGTAGTCAGTGGGCTGTACCAGGCGCTTGACTTTCTTAGCAAAGTCTCTCACCCAAGCCCCAGGGAGGCAACAGACTTCCCTGTGGGTTGGGTCTGGTTGGCATATCGGGCCCTCTGTCCCTTTCAGAAGGGAGTTCCCCATGACAATAACCCTTCTTTCTTTTTTGACAGATGATGTAGCAATGCGGGGGGTAGGTTGCCTTGCCTTAGGTACCCTCTAAAACTGGGACGGAGTTTCCTCTACTTTGTTGTTCAGATTGTTGTGTTATAGACCCTCATACCTGTTATATAGGGGTAGATGGGAAGGAGAGGTGGGCAGGGACAGGGCTCGCCTACCACCTCGAACAGGAACCTGCCTCCATTCCCCTCCTTGGCTTAGGTCCTCTCCTGGTGCCTGGCAGGAGGAGGGAACTTTTGTCTGCTGCATAGCAGGAGATGCTTGTGCTGTGGCAGGCTCATCAGTCTGTCTCAGAGAGGGTAGAGTACACCTCCACCAGTTGATTTCCCTCTCCGACTCCCTGATGCTCCTCAGCCTGCTCACCTCCTCCTGAAGCTCCGCTACCTGGCTGAGCAGCTCTTCAACCTGGGCACACCTCCCACAGGCATACCCCTTGCTGCTGCTGTCGGATACTGACAGCTGACTCGGGTAGACCCTGCAGCCCAAGACCTGGATGGCCGCATGTTTCCCCGAGCCTTCCGTCTGAGTAGCCACATCGGTGACTGTGGCTGGAGAGTCTGCAAGAGATGCAGAGGCCACGGCTTTCTGCCTGGTTGATACCATGGCCAGGTTCCTTGCGAGCAGGTTAGAAGTACCGAAGGGAAGGACCTCAGCAAAGGAGAGCTAAGGAGAGCTAAGGAGCGCTAAGGAGCCCTCCCAGCTGGCCCTCCCGGCTGGCCCTCCCTGCTCGAACTGCCGCGCGAATTTCTGCGCCCCGCCCTTCCGACGCGCCCCGCCCTTCCGACGCGCCCCGCCCTTCCGACGTGCCCCGCCCTGTTTGCCCGTCCTGGTCGCCGCACACCCTAGGGGCTGCTTTTGAACAGCCGGGGAGGGGGTGCTGTTGGCTCCGCCTACGCCTCGTCAGCGTCCCTCACAAGGGCTGCCGGGTCGTGGCGGCTCCCTCGGCTGCCTCGAGTGGCCTCGATACCGGGAAAATAGCCCTGCCTCTCCGGATCCCCCGCTCCGCTGCAGAACACGTCTGCCCCGGAGCCGATCGCCTCGGTTTCTATCCGTTTGCTCAAATAATTCAGTTTTCCACTATCTGTCATGGGTTGCAGTCATCTATTGATCGACAGCAAGTAAATTAGTTCATTTCTTGGATTCTTTTGGAAGGCACTTGGTAAATAGATGTTGCTTATGTAGGCAAAGGTGTGGCACAACCTATGATTTCATTTGTGGGTGGCCTAATTTCAGATTTAATATCTAGGTTGGAAATCAACTTCACTTTTTACTACTTTATTGGAAATATAACAAAGTGGAGAATTAAGTTACATACATTTTCAGCATGTGCTTCTCCACTTCTACACTGTTCTTACATTTTTGTAAAATCCTAATCTTTTGTATGTTTTGGGGATATTTATTAACAGGTATCTAACTTATACTAATAGAAAAGTCTCATTGGGAAGACAAGTACTTTATGCTAGGAAGTTTCATTAAACTTTAACTTCAAAATTGGAAAAATAACCCAGCATGGATAAAATTAATAAAGTTTTTGCATTATTTGTTCTAAGCTATTCCCTCTATAGTGAGCTTTTGATTTGCAGACCTAATAATTATTAGACAGTGGACTGTTCAATAAAGTGATCTCCAAAGTGAGGTGTGTGCACCCTAGGCAGTGTGCAACAAAATCCATTGGGGTACAAGAAGAAAATAACTTTTGTACTAGTATTAAATAAAATAAGATTAAGAAATTTAGAAATAGTTTATTTCATGTCTGTCTCACTCTTCTTTAATTTCTACATTTGTGTATGTTTTATCCTGTACATAATAATATACTAGCACAGTATTGCATGTATATAAATTATAAATAAATGAAATAAAAGATAAATGTACATATGTACATATGCATTGGGGATGGATGCACAAAAACTTTTATTAATATGGTTGTTTAATCAAAACAGCTTGGAGACTACTGCAGTAAAGAATACCTAACATTTACAAAAACATCATAAATTTGTCTAAAGGTATGAGAAGCTTCATCTACAGAAACCTCTAAGTCTTATGAACAAACTTAAAAAATGCAGCAAACAACACTAATCAGAATCAGGAGAATGCATTTAAAATCTGTGAACAGTTCCATAAATAAACACTCTCTATAATAAAAATAGTTTGCAAAAATCATCTTCTTGTCTTGATAACAGTGGCATTTAAATTCTTCCTGATTCCTTAATTTCCCTATTAAGAAAAAGGTTAGAGTTAAAAAAGGTTGGAGACGAATATACTTTAACAGAGCATGGAAAAGAGATGCCTGTTTTATAATTAAGACTCATCTCTTGCTAAATCTAGCTAAAATAAGAAACAAACTGTTTCCTGCTCAGCTATAAAATATAAGCAGCTACATACATGGAACAGCTATTTTTTATTATTATTTTTTTTTAACCAGCCCTTGACAGAGAAATTATGCTTGGGAATTTGAAATTCTTATACACCATTCACATATACCTAATAAATAATGACAGAGAACTGGGTAAGCCTAGTGGCTTACATGTCTGAATAATATTTACTTAACCAGAACATTTATGCCTTTTTTTTTTTATTTCTGAGCTGAATGGTTTATATAATGCAATTGCTACAGTCATTCTCTCAGCAGCATTGAAATCGCCATTTAAGTGCCATCTGTGAGGCAGCCGAAAACTGGCTGATTCTTTGCCTTTGTTGTCCTGTGTGATGTTATGCCTTAGTTAGTAACAGAGAATTCAACCACAGAAAAAGATGAATCTCTCTGATGTCATTCCCGTCATTGTATTTGAAGATCTGTGCCCCACCACCTACTAAGCTTTCCCTGACTGACCCGTGTTTACCTTCTGTTGGTGCCACTTCCCACTGTGTTATTGATGTGCTTTTCTACCCAGGAAGCCATCTTTCTCAATGCGCTTTGTTAAGCTCAGCCCATGGGCACACACTGTTCTTTATTGTACTGTATATGAGGAATGTCTTTGGAAGGGAACGCTGATGATAACAACCATTAGGTGCTAAGTGTCTTTGGAGCCACAGAAGCAACATTCTGCATTGCCAACACACTGTACTGAAGGGGTTAGATATAAAAGTTATTCACTGACAAGATACCAAAGGTCTTTTTTTTTTTCTTATCATGTCTACGTACATGATGTTTACATAACAGAAAACTACTTGCTTCTGTACAGATTGTGTATGTTTCAGTTTTTTGATTTTCTTCTCTTACCCTTTATAACTTCTTTTATTCAGTTGTATTCAAATCTGTAATGAAAGAGACTCAACTATTAGGATTAGCCGCACTACCTAAAGAACAAAGTACCTGCCTCTGACCAACTAAGAAACCAGACGTGGAGGCAAAGAATTTCTGATTTGACCTTTTTATTTATTATTTTTGTTGTTTTTTTTTTTTGTTGTTGTTGTTTTTTTGTTTTTTCCCCTGCTTGGATTTGAAGCTGTTTCCCAAGGTGTAGTACATGCCCTTGGTCATGAGTCTGGCAAGTAGGGGAAAAAGGTAAGAAAGAAACACAAAAAGAAGGCTGGTTGGCAGAAAGACATATAGAGAGCTTAAGGTTTGGGCAACACATGCCGGAGCTGAATTTTGCTTTTCATTTTGCAAAAAGGCAGAAAACTCACCTCTCACTCTCCTCTCAGGCTTTATTATTATCTATACATGTATTTATTTATTTATTTGGCTGACACCGGTGGTGTTTTCATTAAACCTCTAATACATGTTTATATTTCCTGAAGAAGAAGAACACTGGTGAATGTACTTACCTTCTTTTTAATTTATCATTATTCAGACAGAAATCCGTGAAAAGGTGGCTGTTCAATTTACGAATAACAGATTTTGTAAAATTACACCATGTCTGAGGTCTCTCTTTTATTTCCTTCTGTGCAGTTTATCTTCTAAACCCAATCGATTCTGACTATGTCTCTACAAGATATGCCAATTGTGCATTCTGATCAGTTCTTCTCAGGGAAAAAAACAAACAAACAAACAAACAAACAAAACCTTCAAAATCCATGTGGTACTTGTGCTACTAGAGGTTTATTGAAATAAAATGATGAAATGATGTCTAATGTATGTTGTAATTGTCTAATGAATATTGAATATCTAATGAATATTGTAATTTAAAGCATTTAAACATTGGAAAAAAAAAAAAAAAAAAAAAAAAAGTGAAATAAAATACCTAGAGAGTTACCTTTCCCAACTGCTCTACAAATTAGTTGATATTTGGGTAGTGACAATACTGCCAATTTTCTTCTCTCCCCTGGAAGTGCAGTAAGTTTGTGCTATCTTACTACTTATGTTCTTTATTGTATAAATACTGTGTCATCCTACCAGACAGAAGGTACTAATAAACATGTAATAACATCAAGAGGACCAACTTTTGATCAATGAAAATTAGGCACGGTAGACTGAGAAAAAACAATCATATAATCAAAGTTTATTTAATATGAATGTATTGTGGTTTAACCTGGCTGGTAGCTAAACAGCACACAGCCATTCGCTCACCCTGCCCCCTCCCTCTCTGGGATGGGGGAGAGAAACGGGAAAGTGAAGCCTGTGGGTTGAGATAAAGACAGTTTATTAAGATAGAAAATAATAATAATAATAATAATAATAATAATAATAATATGTACAAACAAGTGATGCACAATGCAATTGCTCACCACCCGCTGACCGATGCCCAGCCCAACCTCGAGAGCCGGCCCCCCACCCTGGCTAGCCACCCCTATATATTGTTCAGCATGACGTCAGATGGTATGGAATACCCCTTTGGCCAGTTTGGGTGAGATGTCCTGGGTCTGTCCCCTCCCAGCTCTTGCTGCCCCCCCAGCCTGCCCGCTGGCAGGACAGAGCGAGGAGCTGAAAAGTCCTTGGCTTGGTGTAAGCACTGCTCTGCAGCAATTAAAACATCAGCATGTTATCAACACTCTTCTCATCCTAATCCAAAACATAGCACCCTACCAGCTACTAGGAGGAAAAATAACTCTGTCCTAACTGAAACCAGGACAGAATGAAAGCATCCATGGTCTAAAACATGAGCTATATTAGAATAATTTAATCTTTTCTCAATTCACATACAATATTAATAGCTGCAGTATTTAAATCTTTATAAGTACAGGAAAAAAAAATAAAGTGTCATATTCATCCATGATTTAAAAAAATGAACAAACAACAGCAAAAGATGAAATAAAACAAAAAACACCACTAAACATGACATAATTATAGTATTTCTATATTTTCATTTTACTTTGTAGTAATAAAGATGACTAAAAACAATAATCAATTATGATAACTTCAACATTATGGTCAAACTTATTCATGAAACTATAAGAACTTTTCCTCATAAATAGTTTTTATTGTTTTTTTTTTTTTTTTTTTCTTTATTTAGGATCTGGACTTTTTTATTTTTTTTTTTAATTTATCTTTTAGTTATGGACTGATCAGGGAAATATCAACATTTACCAGTGAAGATCTGAAGTAGCCAGCTTCTCATGGATGCTATCTGTATTCCTTGTAATGGCAATATTTTAAGGGAGAAGGGTACTGAACATTAATTTTCTGGTATTTATTACAACACCATTAATCATTAATGTTTTCTTTTGCTAGCCAATCAGTAGTAATACAGTTTCATAGAAACTTTGTTGTAATTTAGTATGTCTTAATATCATTTTTCACATATCTAATCAATGGCTTAGATTATGACTCAATGACTCAAATACGAGAGTCTAAGAAGCAAAGCAAAAGGGTTGATATTTCTCTAACTGAAAGGTCTAAAGAACGGTAATATTTCATATCTGACACTGCCTTTTTCTTTATTGATCACTTAGTAGAACTGGAAAAGATCACTGGTGTCACTATTGCTTCTTTGCTTCCTGTTTTATTGTTGATGATATATTGCTCTGTTAGGAAATACATTGGAGCCAATAAACAGAGAACAGAAAAAGTATTGTATTAATTCTAGTCATTTGTTTACTCTCTTTATAATCTAGTTATGAGTGATATGTTGTAAAGCCTACTTATTAATTCATTTTCTGTTTGCACATGGAGAGATGTCACTCATTTAAAGCCAAATGCTTTAAAATAGAAATGGTTCTAGCATTCTCAAAATAAAATTACATTTTATATCTTTTAGTCTAATTATTCAACAATCTATGGAATACTTCAAAAGGAGGAGTTGCTAAAGTTTTCTCTAAGTAAGTGGTAACTTTTTTTTCTTTTCATTAATAATGATAGATTAATTTCATTTGAACAGAAATTAAAGAAGGAATATCAGACAAATAAGCTCTTAACTACTTAACTCATAATTACATTTTTTTACATGCTAATAAAGTTTATTCTAGCACTAATTAACAATTTTAGTAATCACCTGGACAGATGTGGCATTTGCAAATACAATGATTAAGTAAATCAAACCCACTTTATGTGTCATCTTATCTCTCAAGACAAGTCATAACAGCATGTGGCCTCCATTAATCAATACCTTTGACAAACAAACAATTGCATTCAATATACTGTTTTTAGAACAAAATATCCATAAATATTTCTCTTCATCTGTATCTCTGTAGCTGCAATGTACCATAGACAGATATTTTAAATGTGAGCAATGCATTATAGAAGATATGACTAATCTAGAGAATTTCCATTTGAAAGAGAAATGAGCAATAATTGATTGGCCTAGATCCAAAGTCACAGTAGGGTTCAAAAAGCTTGTAAGTGCCCTCATAAAAATAGAAGCTGTATCAACCAATTGAATTTAATTATATGTGAAGGTGATGAGGGAGCTAAACAGCCTGTAATTGGAGTCCAATTACTCAGCTGGTCTCCCATAAAATTAATTCATCTGAAAGTTTGCCATTGTCCCATGCTCCAGGCCTGCTGCTGGTTTAATTAGTTAACACTGAGGAATCTTGAAACATTACATTATTTTGTCTTTATTGCCAATTATGGGTTAAAGAAAATTGTGTATAAAATATTAACATCTGTTTCCAGCATGACTTGGAGAGGGTAAAAGCAAAATATATTTTTCTTAATTGTGTTAAGATATGGTAAATTAATTTAAACACAAGAAAAAATATTCCTTCTAGTCATGGCTTATCAAATTAAAAATCAAGGTGGAAAAGATTATTTGAATGAGAAGCAATAAAATTATGAAGTGTAAGGGCTTAGGTAACATATTACCGTAAAAACGGCTTAACTGTATTGTGTTAAAAAATAATTTGTTCCCAAGACAGAGGACAAAAGTCTGGATTAGTAATTCTTTTACTCGATCTTATTGACCCTAGTAACTATGGAAATGAGTGAGTGCAATAATATTCCTTGTCTTTCTCTGCTACTGAATCAGAACATTTACTTCTGATATGTTAATATTATTAATAATATTAATAATATTAATGTTAATATTATTAATAATATGAATAATATTAATAATATTAACACTATTTTAAAATATTTTACTCTGAGTGGTGGGTTTCTTTTGGAGGTGGAAGGGGGACTTACTAATGCTCAGTGATTTCTGTCTCTATTTTTCATATAAAAAACTGCATAGTCCAGTTGAAATTAAATGAAAAGGAGACAGGAAGTACATATAGTTAGACTAATTTTTAGATAAAAACATTTTATTTCTAGTTTGCTCCAAAATTGTCTGTTGCTATCACAAGCTTTTCCAGTGTTTTAACGGGTTGCAAATCGACCTGCTTACTGGGATGTTTCTTTTATTCTTAAAACAATTTCAGAAACAACAACCATAGAAAACAAAGAACAATTTAATCATTGTTTGATATAAGCCTCTAAAACAATTTTTTTTTTAATGTGAGATTGCTGAGGAGAAAAACAGTAGTTGATGAGTCTTAAAATGCTACACATTTATTTCCCCAAATACTCATGAATATCTACAGAGTTAATTACAGTAAGAGAACTATAAAAAGATCCAATTTAGAGAGCTCTGGGAAGTGGGTGTCAACAATAGGGGGATTTTTTTTTTTTCTTATTTTTAAGAGCTAAATTTTTAAGATAATCCATTTTGTGAATAGTAAAAATGGATTAAATAGGTCTTGTAAAGATTTACCCACACTACCTTTACTGTATATTTTAAAGCTTTCTCAGTCATACAGTAAATAATTCTACCATAGCACCATTGAACATATGTACCAAAAATTGTCATTACAGTTTTCTGTCTCTTCCAGAAATAGAATTACTAAAGCCAATTCCTTTTTAAAGTCTTTTTATTCAATCAAGTACATCAAGATTAATCCATACTTACAAGAACAACATTATGGCAAACTTTTAAAACAAGATGCACTGTATATTTTTGAACCTGTGTAAAACAGGCTAATCTCATAAGGGCTGAATTTCAGTATTCCTCAGTAAGGGAAAAAATTAATAATAATAATAATAATAATAATAATAATAAAATAATCTCTGTGCAAAAACAAGTCAGAAACTGAAGATCTTCACCTAACTTTAAAGTAAAAACCAAATATAAGGCTTCGTTTCCCAACTATAAGAAGGAAACTGCTGGAACCTTAAACATTCTTTTAAGCCAAAGAGATACGTTAAATTTATTTGATTAACCTGAACTATTTTTTATGTTCTGTGAAACATAAAGAAACAAAATAGAAAGCTGTTGAACTACACGGTTAGGAAGGCAAGGAAATCGCACTGGCGATGCCTGCTGGCTTCCCGACAAGGGAGGGTCCACAGTGCTATCAGAAACGTGATTAGAAAACAACTAAAGAGGCTTGGTAAACAGATTTTAAATAGACTTTACTCCTTAAAATTACCATATAGGATTACACCATCATGGGCTATAATAGGCTAAACAGCCGATGATTTATATGTCTCGGTCCCTGTGTTTTCTCTCCCGCCCTCGGTAAGAGTGCTGAGCGCAGCACTGCACGCAGGAAGCGAGCAGTCGCTGAGGGCTATTAGCACAGAAGAGATACTGAAGTACTCCCATTGAACAGAATGGCAGGACATGGCTATTAAGAATGCCAGCATTCACTAATGGGAGAAAACACAAGTGTCCATGTCGACCCTTTGGTACTAGTTTTGAGTGCTTGCCATTTAAATAAGTAAACTCGCCAGCCACACACACACACAAGGGAGCGTTTCTCGTTTAGAGAAAGAAGCAGAGTTTCTGCTGAGTCCAAGTGATGTATCTTACCTAGAAAATACATCGGTGTCTTACCTCTCCGCGCCTGTGTAGCACATTGCCTACACTTCCTTCCTTAAAAATAAATAAATAAATAAATAATAATAATAATAATAATAATAATAATAATAAAGTCTCATAAAATGATTTCATTCCTTGAGATAGACTTAAGTAAAAAATGAACCTGATTTTAGTAAGCAGTGAACTTTATCCCCTTTATTATGTTAATTAACTACGTATATTCTGTTTCTTCTCCATAGCTGGGTAAATAGAAAGATCTATGACACTTTTACAAATTATTATTGGCTGTTGACTTTGGGCAGGCAAATTTAAATCCTGTACATCTACCAATGCTATACAAAAGCATATACTTTTGTGGGCTCTGGAACCACAGAAATCAGAGTGGGAAAGTGTTGTTAATAACATTTGGATCCAAACTGCTCTCTGAATTTGGTTCATTTTTTAAGGAGTCTTCCCCTTATATATATATATATATATATGTATATATATATAATAATTACTGTAGAACTCCATGCTTGTTCAGTGTGTTCCTTCTTCTCACCTGCTTTCAAGAAGAAACTTCTGTGAACTTAATTATTCCCTTTAAACTTTTTTGAAATCAGACAATGAGATTAAAAGCTAGACAACCAAAAAACCTGCATACATTTAGTAGTTTAGTATAATGGATTAATCTTTATTAGTTCATCATTATCATTAATTCGTTTTTTCTTGGAAATAATGAGGAAAAAAATCCAGGCAGAATAAAATAAATCATCTTAATTCTAAGTTTAGCCTATTCCTAAGAAATCACTTTGGCATGATATGAAGCCTCACTGGACAGTGTTTGGTGTGACCTTGGTCCTTCATCTTCACCTTCCTTAATAAGGGTCACATGTGGAAGACAAAACTGTGTAGGAAACGTTTCTGCATGTATCAGTGATCAGATTTAGCGTAACTCAGTTCCCATTCATTCAGTACTAAAACACTATAATTAAATTGTTTTTAAAATTTCACACTGAAAACCTCACCTGCTGAATTCATTATCCTTAGAACAGACTCAGTGATGTAAACTAATTTTGCTTTTCTTATCTGCAATAGCTCTATATTTGGTTAATGTGTTGTTTGAGTATTGAACTACAGGCAGTTGTTCAGATATCAGTCCAGGCAACAGAAACAGTATTGCTATAACACAGTTTTCCAGCTAATTAGCACCGTATTGCTTACTGAGGCCAAAGTCATGCATTCACACAGTTCTTTTGCATGCCACAAACTGGCTGTCTCCACTCTATATTCTGCATGTCTATTTTATTTCCTTTTTCTTTTCCGTGTGCACAAAGTAACATACTGCAACTTTCATATATTTCAGAATTTCAACCATATTTGCTTGCTCCCATATTCCAGTCTGCCTTTTAGCACTGTCTTTTCAATTCTGTTCTGTTTTCCGTTTCTTTTCTGTTATTCATGTTATATTTGAAAACCATTCCATTATTACCCTATGTTGCACTCAGAATTAGAATGTGAATTAGAGGATACAATGTTATGAATAACATAGATCTTCAGGGCTGCAAGAAGCAACTAATTAAATAAACACAATGAACATTTTAACCTTGGTTAGCAGAACATTCTCAAGCACTTAAAAAATATATATATATATACATATATATATTATATGGATCCTTGATGAGCAATCTGTTAGTTGTTTTAAGCCTGCAGCACTAAAACTTCATTAGTTTGTAAATATCCGAGAGAAAAATAAAATAATCTTACAACAGTAAACATATTACCAGGCATAGTGCATGTTAATTCAGGATTTTTTTTTTCTGAACTCCACAATTTTCAGATGGGCAAAATCTGTCACAAACAATTTCCTGCAATCTCATCTGGGCAGTTAGTGGAGAGCACCGTGAGGACAGCATCAATGCCTAGAGGGATGGGAAGGAAGTAGGAAAGGACAGAGTAGTGATGAAGAAGTGGGGACAAAAGAGAGATACAGTATATGGATACAGCTGGCTGACAGTCACTATGCTAAAAAAAAAAAAAAAAAAAAAATGTGTTCCAGATAAGCACTAATATAGGGAAATCCTGTGGTTTAGACTATGTAGGAGGTCAAACCATATGATTAAAATAGTTCCTTCTGAGCTTTTTGTCAGTAATATCAAATATATGCTTTTTTTTTTCTAAAGTACACATAAAATATCATTTATTTTTGAATACTTGGGTAAGATCTTTGCATAATGTCTCATCAGTGAGCAAATGAGAAATAGGATATAACACAATGGATCACTCAAATTACAGAAAAAAACATAGGCAATAGCTTACAGTAAAATATGAAATATTTTATTGGAAGCGACTTAAAAGTCAGTGTTGTCTTTAGTCCCCTATGGAAATTTCAGAGCCTTAAAACATAATGAAGTACGAGTTCAGGCTCTGCCTCTCCCTTAACAAATCTACATACTGTCTATTGAACTGCCTATTGAACACGTTGTGGTCATGGTGGCCACAGGTGATAACATTTCTTTCTGTGCTAGAAAAGCTGCTTTCCAAATGTAGGGAAGGTTCCTCAGTCTTATGTGGAATTGTTCATGTAAAGTTTTGTTTAGAAAAAAATGTTGGTAAAAGGAAATACTGTCTTTTCCCTCCATTTCAGATAGAGGGCCAGTCTCTCTGACTGGACTAAAATATCACTTCTTATAATTTATTCTGTTGCTGAACTTGGGAACAACTTGGGAAACATGTCACTGCCTTCAGAGAGAATAGTCTTTTAAAATTGGTCTATCTGAATGATTGGAGGTTTACATTGAAATAGCAATTAAATATATATACTTGTTTCTGTATGTATGCATGTAATACCACATGTTTTATACATCATAGAATACATTTCCATAGGACCCACAGATATAACTATGTATGACTAATGATTATTTGATTTTGTCTTGGAGAAGCCATGAGAGAAAATGGGTTTTGTTGCTATTTTGCCAGCAATTACAAATTTTAATTGTAGTTGTTTTGTTTTTGTTTTTCACACATTCAACTACATACTCTCATTGCAAAATGTTGTTTTAAAATGACACTAAATGATATTTAATGTCAACTTTCAGCTTAGTTCTGAAACACAAAAACATACTCACACATTTGTTACTTAATCAGACGCTACCTAGGATTTTGAAGTATTTCTATCTGCATAAATGACTAGCACTCAAATATTAATAGAAAAAAAAACAAAAACAAAAACAAACTTCTTATGGAGCCTGATAATATCAGGAAATATTTTTAGTAATATCAAATATTTGAAAGAAAAGACAAAAAATCATAAAGCTAGGTAACATACAATGCATGAGAGAGTTTAATATTCTTTTACAATCTTCAGCAGGAAGACAGCTGTTTTCACTGCATAAGTATTGTGGTAAGATACATAACATTAAATTATTTTTTATATAATACTGTATATATAATTAGTTAACATATGCAATTACATTTGTGTGTGACATTCCACATAAAAGAGGGTTATTGAAGTAAACCATTATGGAAAGTAGAAAATAATGGTTTCACTTTATTTCCCATTCTATGCCTTCTATCCCACACACATCCTAAAGCTGTATCGCTTTCCTTCCAGTTGTCACAACCTCAGCACAACAGCACAACTGCAGTATTTTAAAGTGAATTTCTTTCCCTACCTGTATTATATGACTGAACCTGGGACAGAATTAAAACAATCTAAAAACTAAAAAAATCCAAGAAGCAAAATAAAAATAAAAACAGCAAGGAAAAACAGCATTTACTGCCATTATATACCATTACTGCCACTGTGGTATTATTTATTTATTTATTTATTTATTTATTTATTTATTTATTTATTTTCCCACAGTTTGATACATATGGATTAGGAATCTTTCCTCTCCTAAAATGCTTAAGGCCTACCCTGAACTTTTCAACTCCCATGTTCTCCTCTTTGATGAGGTTGTGCATCTGCTTCTGGGCTCTGTCAGTGCAGCTTTGCCAGCCCTGCCACCTTTCTCACAGTTCCAGCACATCTGAATAGGAAATGCTTCCAACTGGGATTTTTTGCAAATGAAGTTTTTGATCACCAGCTGTTGCTCCCTGCAAATCCTACACTGCATGAGCAAATTCTCCCACTATCTCCCACATACAAACCTTTGGGGTTCTTAAGCTAAACAGCAAGATCTTTTATTTGCATAGATTTAATGTTTAAATAAATCCGGACAGAATTTTGGTAACGACATTTTGGTAACGACAAACAAATTTAAAAAATCCCAAATGATAGTTACACCTATGAAGAGAGGTGACAGGCTGAAATGACATATAAAAGCAGAGGAACCTCAACTTCACAGGCTGTAATTACCGATACTAGCATGTTCTCATCTCTCATTACCCTTACAACATACCAAATCTGTTCAATATTATCTGCTACATCTTTCTTCACTAGTACTCCTAAGAAAATCCTCTAATTTATAATGAGAATGAAACATATTTTGTGGTCTTAGAACAAATCCATGGAGTCTAATAAATACAGGATTTAATGAAAAATTGAATATTCCCTTTATATTATTTAAAACTATTTGGTAATACTATATGAGAAAAAAATAAAAATAAAATAACATAGTCCTGCCAAAACTTTTTTTATTAATTTAAGACTTCTCTGAAAATATTGTTATAAATTTAAGCCTTCTCTACATAACAATTCCTTACAGAAGAAAACTTGCATGTAAATTAATTTCACTATAAACTGATATGAGAACAAGTCTCATATAATGAAATCCATTACAATGATATAAACTTGATCTAGGAAACACTCACTTTATTTATTATTCAAATAAATAATCACATCGCCTGCACATTTATATAGTAAGTGTTGTGGCATGTAGTTTTATATAAATAGTAACAATTTTAACAATGCATTTGCAATTTCAGAACTAAAAACTATAACTAAATATTTGGCATGATACAATAAAATCTGAAATCCACTGTAGATACATTGTATGTATGGCATGCGAAGAGACAGATCACAGATTTTCAAAGCAGTAACATCACATACATACACAGGAACAGCTGTGGTTTATTCCTTCACTGAACTAACTCACAAACAAACTTTCTCACTTAACTACCCCATACCACACCACTCCATGCTTCCATTAAGATATTTAATTTCAGAAAGATTTCATAAAAGCAGATGGTGAATCAAGGAGCATTTTATGACAATGGCTTGCAAATGGTAGTCTCCAGTCTTCCAGGTGGCTCACACAACTACTTCTGTCACAACAGTGAAGCATCTGTCATTCAGCAAGCAGTGACACTTACAGTTTGTTGTAGCCTGGGACTAGTTTAAAGTTTCCAGCATATTTTCCAACCCTCTGCAATAAAACAAAACAAACAAAAATAAGAGAATTTTTATACAGCTGCTCCATACATTTTTGAGTAAATCTAACCACGGTCAAACCTGCAAATTTGCTAAGTAAGAAAGCTAGTAAGAAAGCTGAAATAAAGGGAATAACAAAACTGAGTTGCACCATGAATGGAGGAGATTACAAATGGGAAAACTGTAGTGAGTAGGAATTTTTTCTTTTTCTCTTTTTCTTTTTCTTTTTTCTTTTTCTCTTTTTCTTTTTCTTTTTTCTTTTTCTCTTTTTCTTTTTCTTTTTTTTTTAATATATTTTTCCTTTCTTTTTCTTTTTTCATTTTTCTTTTTTCTTTTTAATACCTAACACAGATAACTGGAGAAAATAGCTTTTAGTTTCAAAAACTGTAATTCCTAGATTTACGAAAGATGTCTCTTCCTAAAAAGTAAATAGTAAAAATGTACTCAAAATGAAAAGCAAGATCCACATAAATTGGAACAACATTACTGGTCTGGTTATATTAAAACAAGTTTATTTTCATCTTGCTTTCTTGAGACTGGCTGCCTTATGTTTTTGCAGTCTGCAGTGCAGACATGATGGCAAAAGCGTGGAATTGGCACTTCTAGAAGTGAAAAAAAGTCCTAGTTTTATGAAGAAAATGTATATTTTGTCTTCTATATTAATGTCTAAAAAGAATACAGACAAAATATAATTATGTTTGAGAGCATGTTGTCATTTCCAACTAAATATTAAACTGATTAGGATTCCTGTTGAAAATCTACACACATAGTTTAATTGGTCTTTTATGACTACTTGCAAAAATGATTAGACACAACCTTTGATATCATTAAGCAGTTCCACTCATTTCTTCTCTCTTCTTCTTCTCTGCTTATTCCTTTTCTGACAGATCAAGAAAGTGAAGAGAAGTTAATCAAACAAACAAATAAAAAATCCACCCTAAAACAAAACACAGTAAAATTTACAGTGAAAAAAAAAATACAGAAATATACTTCTACTAATATCTATTGTATGTGTCTTCCTTATATTATATATATATATAATTATATATTATATATATATAATAATTATATATTTATATATATAATTATATATATTTATATATATAATTATATATATTATATATATATATATATTAATAGAAGCTCTATACTTTTCCTGGAAATGCATACGTTCTCTTTATACCATTTTAATGTCAACTTAATATTATCAATAATAAGCACAAAAGAGTGCATATTTAAATCATTTATCTGTTTATGATCTAATTACTTTCCCTATTACATTAAATAGAGGCTGCTAAGGTATACTATCCAGCTTTCTTCCCCATGGCTTCTGACAAGCAAAATCACAACTGTATTCACATTAAAAATAAATCAAACAGATTATTTTCAGCAGTGCAAAATTATGAATTGCCACAATCCCCTGATGGTCTTCAAACAACAAAACTTAGTCAAGTAATAAAGTGGGAAGTGGAAAGTGTATTTTACAGCCCAGGATAATATGCTTTATTCATTTTCTCTACATACTTTCTTCAGCATTGTTGTTAAACAGTAAGTTCACTAAGGATCTCTGAGTGATAGTGTAAACGCATGAAAACTGTTACCTAAGCACTCAGAAAATGATAACATGCCTATATAATTTCAGACTTTTTAATACCGGAAGGATCATTGTTGCAACCATTGTTGCTAGTATAAACACTATATATTTTGTATATTTTGTTTTCCTAAATCTATATAAATTCATTGTGATGTTCTATTTTTTAAATACAGGTGCTTCTGAGAATTTTGTTCTATAATGTATGTTAATTTCCTTAAAAATAGACAGAATATGAAATTGTTGTTCAGATTTTTAAGATTTAGAATATCCAAAAATGAATCTGAATATTTATTTAGTAGAGTATCTTCAAATTAATATAGGATCAAAACAAAGTCTGTTTCACGATAAATGTGTTCAAGACATAAATCTGTTCTGGTTAATTGGATGTCCATTTTTATTAAAGTTTTTTTTTTTTTTTTTTTTTTTTTTTTCCCCTATGATGCATTAGTATTATTTTGTGTACAACCAATCCTTGTAAACCAGTGTACAAAATAGAATAAAAGCTAGCATTGATCTGGTGTCATTTCTATTTGTCTTTCAATTGTGACGTTCTGATCTTCAGCTTTCAGATGCTTAATGATTATTCACTTCCACCCACAAGACTGGAAGAATGGACAGGTTTTATGAGTCTGAAAGATGATTTGGGGCACACAATTGTGTCGTAGCTTCGTTATCTTGTTCTCCCTCTTGTGGTCTCAAGCAGCAAGAACATATAAGATATTGCTTGTATGCAATACACAGCCCGGTTATTGTCCCTGTAACAACTAAATTAAAAATACTTCAGGGGAATGTGCTACAGGATTGGTGCACCACCCTGCACAGGGCCTGGAGCAAAGCCACCCTTGACAAGCTTGCTTGTGGGGATCCCCATGGCACACTAGGCAGCTGTATGCCTTTCCCCAGCTTTCCCACAAAAGCAAACCCTACATATTTCAACCTGGGGCAGATTCCAGAATAAGGGTTTCACCCCAACTTGCCTATATTCACCAAGACATAAAGATTGTTGCCTTAAAGGCAAGGTCACCCACTTCTGTTGCACAAGCTGATTCTTCTCTGTGCTCTGAACAGTAACAAAAATAAACAACATGAAAGTGCTTCTATTCAGTCATATGAAATGTGTGTTTTAATATTTAGACTTTAAGGCCACAAATTGGTAGCTATAAATATTGTGTTGCACTCAAAGTTCTGTATGTACCATCTGGTGACCATGTGATTAGTGTATCTATGGGGCAAAAAAGGAAGGGAGGGGGTCTTGTCATGCCCTTATTTATTTTCTGTGTTCAACTATGCACTCACTTAAAACCTAGCCATATGCTAGAGCATCTGTTATAGGTGGATTTTGTTGTTGTTGTTGTTTTATTTTTATTTTATTTTAAGTCGATTTTGCCCTTTGGAAGCCTACACTCTAGCAGTACTTTGGAATGACATTTACTCCAGACCAAATTATTATTTTATTAAGCACTACAGTGTCTAGTTTGATCAAACAGAAAAATTCTGATTTGGAAATAAATTGGTACTTTAAGTTTGTAGTACAAAACAAAACAACAACAACAAAAACCAATTTTTGGTTACATCAACCAAAAGATGATTAATTTAAGCTCTGAATATGTATTCTTACAAAGAGGTTTTCAAGTTAATTTATATTTTCTTCAGCATATTAGGATAAAAATAAGATATTTGTGCCTTAATAGAAAAGATTCTATGCAGCAGTTATAAACATGAATTGCAAATTATCCGCTTTATTGGCCCAGTGCTCATTTATAATCATCATTTAATTTACAGAATAGTGCTCAAGGCAGTCTTATGTGAGGGGTATGACAGTATGCTGTTGGCAATGAAAGCAAAATACAACAGTTTTTGCAGCTTTTCAGCATGCCTTGCAAAGAGAAGGTGAAACTAAAATTGGCTTGGCTAGAGTAATAAAAAATATACTAAAAATATGCTCATTTTTTAGTCATTCTTTCTGTTAGAGAGAGAGTTATTTCTGCAGTCTATGCTTGCTTAAAATATCCTGTGATGTCAACAGAAACTTTGCTTTATTTACTTGCAGTACCAAGTCCCACTTCACTGCTCCAGCATTTTCAGGAGCATTTCTACTCTTTTGCTAACTGAACTAAATGTAAATTGTAGTGTTAGATTGTAAAGTAGACTGCATAAAACTCTGAAAATGTCTTATTTCAGAGCATATGTATCACTCTTAACTACAAAAATAATTCCTGCTACTCCTGTCTACCAAATATTTTTTTTTTTTAGTTTTTTTTTTTTTTTCACTATTCAGTAGGGCATTGCTGTCTTACTGAACTTTTCCCCTCTTCCAAGAGCTCCAGAATTATCCAGCCCGACACATCAATGTCACTGTCGTTGTGTTATCCTACTTTCCAGCATTAATTTCATGCACCAGATCCCATGATGAACCTGGGCTGTGCCATTTCTCAATATTTATGCTAGGTCAAGGTGGCAGAATTTAATCTCACAAAGCTAGCTCGAAAAGGGCACACCAGCTGCCTTGTCTTAGTAAATCAGATATCAGCAATAGATCTAAAGAGGGAATTAGACAGAAGTAAGTGAGATTATTGTATAAATCCTTACAACCATTTTGAATACACATATTTGTTACTGATTGAACAAAAATGATGTTAAAACTTAATTAAAAACAGCCTATAGTGTCTTTTTTTTTTTTTTTTTTTTTTTTTTTTTTCTAATTGTGTTTTTTTTAAAAAAAGAACTGTTGTCAGAGACCTAAGAGCAGCTGGTAAGAAGTTCAAATGCAGGTCAGCACGCAGACTAACTGAGGTAAGATTTCTGCATCTTTAGCCTAAATTAAAAGAACATTAAAAATCAGTGTAGTGTGATGTGAAATGGCAGTTCTGAGGCTGGTACACAAACAATGTGTAGAAATGAGGACAGGGTGCTCTCTTACAGTGCTGATGTATTCTGAAAGCACTGACAAAAGCTTGGGAAAATGGAAACAAGAGATTTCTCTCTCTCTCTCTCTCTTTTTTTTTTTAATAAAAAATTAAAAAAAATAAAGAGCTAGAGCTGGACTAGAGATTCTATGAGGACTGTATATTAGCCTTATTGTGAACCCTCCACATAAAATATGAATGTTTGCTTATTTTCAAAGGGGCATCCAGCCTGGTAACTATTGGACCTCATAAAAATCTAGATAAGACAATCATTGCTAGGAATCACAAACTTTGGATGTGAATTATATTTTTTTCTGTCTGCTCCTCATACATGGGACCATATAACTGCCATTTGTGGCTTGAACAGTACACTACACTGTGCACAGCCTGGAAGAGCTACTTACTGCCCTAATATCTACCATACTCGTAAAAATTCTGTCAGCATCCATAAATGCACCAATATGGACAGCATTTCCAAAATATGTCTAGCGGAGCAGGCAAGGATGAATAACTTTAAAAGAAGAGAAAATACTAATTTTCCAAACCCCAGAAGCAGCTAAGAGCTGGCAGGACTAAATTTTATAAAGTAGAAAGAGAACCTGTGGATTTGTGAACTTGTACGTTAGCATCTAGAATCTGATCTAGAGTACACAAAAAAGGATAGAATGAAGTGGAAGGTCAGGAATTAAGTACTACTAATTCTACTATTTTTCCTTTGACTTAATGAAGCTGGTAGAAAAAAAAAATCAATTTTTTTTTTTGAAAATTGTCTACTTTCTTCTGAAATAGAAATAATAATACTATTTTTTTTTTTAAAAAAAAGAAAATTCCCATGAGAGAAATAAAATATGTAATAATATGCAGATATTGTAAATATTTATATGTAATGTGTATTTTTACAAGTATTTTACAATATGTAAAATATTGTAAATGATATTGCTATAGCTTGACTAACTTCTTTGATTTCTTAGAGGATCCATCAGCCACAAGATACCATTGAAACCATGGTTTTCTATATTGCACCAAGTGTTCCCCTGATGGAGGAGTGAGATGACATCCATGTCTTGACTTTCTAAGTGAATTCCAAACAATAAGGCCTGTCCTTGTAATAAAATGTTCTTTCCAAAAGGCCAAATAACACAATTACAATCTGAACTTGTTCAGTTTTCAAAAACAACAACAACAAATTTCACTTTGTTGAATGAAAAATATAATTAAAAAAAAAAAAAAAAAAAAAAAAAAAACAAAAAAAAACCTGTTTTGCTGTTATTTCCCTCAGGGAAAAAAAAAAAAAAAAATAACAAAGAAACAAAACTGCAGTATGTTATAGACAACTCTGGTGTGATTATGAAAGAATTTGTGATATTCCTAACAGAAAACCAAATGAGTGCATGTGACAGATTATATTTCTGTGGATGTGGTCTACCTTGACTTCAGCAGGGCTTTTGACACCGTTCCCCACAGCATTCTCCTCAAGAAACTGGCTGCTCTTGGCTTGGACTGGCGCACGCTTCATTGGGTTAGAAACTGGCTTGATGGCCGGGCCCAAAGAGTCGTGGTGAATGGAGTAAAATCCAGTTGGAGGCCGGTCACTAGTGGCATTCCCCAGGGCTCGGT
>CM021731.1:148873344-148915421 GCA_011075105.1 Heteronetta atricapilla
GAAGCGTGCGCCAGTCCAAGCCAAGAGCAGCCAGTTTCTTGAGGAGAATGCTGTGGGAAACGGTGTCAAAAGCCTTGCTGAAGTTAAGGTAGACCACATCCACAGCCTTTCCCTCATCCACCAAGCCTGTCATTTTGTCATAGAAGGAGATCAGGTTCGTCAAGCAGGACCTGCCGTTCATAAACCCATGCTGACTGGGCCTGATCGCCTGCTTGCCCTGCAAGTGCTGCGTGATGATTCTCAAGATAATCTGCTCCATGAGCTTCCCTGGCACTGAGGTCAAAAACCAAAACCAAAACCTATTTGGTTCAAAACCAAATAGGTGAATTCAAATTTTTTCAGCTATTTTTGAAGCCTATATATAGGCTTCATAGGGATATATAGCAATCCCTAAGTGATTAAGTTAGAAGAAGCTTCCATCTTGTGCAAACTATTCTGTAAATATCTACCATATATATTGTTGTTCAATGTCCTTGTCGCTATTGATAACACAGAAAAGAAGTGTTTGGCCAGGTATACTGCTGCTCTGCCCTGCAAAGATAACATGGGCTTAAATTGAATAGACAGGAAATTACATGTCAGAAACCTAAGTGAGAAAAAATGCCCAACAAATTCTTAAACCCTGAATATTTACTTTCAGATACCTAAGAAGTTTACCCATGTCAGTACTAGAGAACACACCTTGTTACCTCTGTCATGTCACTCTCCAGAAATGTTAACTTTCCAAACATATGACATTTTAGTTGTAGATCTTACTTATTTCAACAGAACAGATGGTTACGTTTGCTATTCAATGAACGTACTAAGAACTCTTTTCGCACCTCTGACAGTCACAGCTTTGCACACCCATGTGCTGTACATCTGTGGATTACTGGCAGTGCATTTGGCTGCACAGTAGGAGTATCTCAGGTTTAAAAAATTCCCTGTGTCTGTTCCTTCTATGTGACATGCATATATATTATATATATATATATATATTATAAAATGTCTTCTCCCTTTATGCATCTGTTCACATCTTTGACCACAAAAAGAGATTTGCAGCGTTTACAAAAATTTGAGTTTAACACTATCCATGTGAGGGAATAAGAGGTGCTATAAATGGGGCAAGGAACAAGGAACAAAAAACTTTTGTTTTTATTCTGTTTTGAAACAAATAATTTGTTCTCCTGCAAAGATTAAGGACAAAACTATAAATTATAGCTATAAAATTATGTCTCCATGTGTAGCACAATGATGATCTTCCCTCTTTTTGGAATTGCTAAATTTCCCTCACTTCTAACCATAGCATAAATTTTCATTTTACTTCTTATCAGAAACAATTAAAACTTTTTCACTCCCATATTGGATATCAGTGAGTTAGGCTTTCTGTTACTCCCTTTCCACTTCTCCATCCTCCATCTGCCCATGCAACTTTCTTATCTGTCTGGCAAAAATAAATGCCTGTGTGCCATTTCCACAAGTAACAAACACTCAAGACTTTTGTTACAAAGCCAGAAACTTGCTCTTTGCATTCCTTTGACAGGGTGTATGACACTACTTTTTTGCCACTTTCAACTTTCTCAGCTCTATTCATTGTTACTTCTTTAGAAGCATTAATATTGGCAGAACAGGTGAAAGCCCATGGCTTTATCTTTATCATTGACATAGACAGTGGGATTGAATGCACCCTCAGCAAGTTTTCAGATGATACGAAGATGAGTGGTACACTTGATATGATTGAAGGGAGAGAAGTTATTCGAAGGGACCTGTACAGGCTTAAGAAGTGGGCTCATGTAAACCTAATGAGGTTCAGCATGTCTAAATGCAAGTTGCTGCACCTGGGCCAGGGCAATCCTGGACATGAGGACAGACTAGGAGAACTCATTGAGACTAGCCCTGCAGAGAAGGACTTAGGGGTTCTGATGGATGAAGAGCTTTACATGAGTCATCATTGCATGCTTATAACCCAGAAGACCAACTGCATCCTGGGCTGCATTAAAAGAGGAGTGACCAGCAGGTCGAGGGATGTTATTGTTCCCCTCCACTCATCCCTTGTAAAGCCTCACTTGGAGTACTCCATCCAGGTCTAGAGCCCCCAGAAGAAAAAGGATGTTGATCTGTTAGAGCAGTTTAAGAGAAGGGCCACGAAGATGATCAAGGGGCTTGAGTGCCTCTCCTACAAAGAAAGGCTGAGAGAGCTGTGGCTGTTCAGCCTAAAGAAGAGAAGGCTCCGGTGTGAGAGAAGGAAATTTTTCACTCAGAGGGTGGTAAGGCACTGGAACAGGTTGTTCAGAGAGGTTGTGAATGCCTCATTCAGGGGCATTCACTTTAGATGAGGCCCTGAGCAACCTGATCTAGTGGGGTGCATCCCTGCCTGTGGATGATCTTTAAGGTTCTTTTCAACCCAGGCCATTCTATGTTTCCATGATAAAACAAACAAAAAGCACACACACACACACACAAAAAAAAGCATACACAAAACATACACACACACACACACAAAAAAAAAAAAAAAAACAAACAGAAAACCACACACCTCTAGTAGATGTATGTTGTTATTTAACATTTTCACTAGACAGGGGTGGAAGACCAGACTAGCTGCAATCTGAAGCTTTTTCACCAACACTTTGGTTAACAGATAGCTATCCATCAAAAGGGACAGAGGGAAATACAATAAGTAACTGCTGTCCTTTTTCTAGTGCTCTGTTCACAACTTTCTCTCACACAGACATATTTAAATGTATGCAGACAGATGGACAGATAGCTAGACAAATAGAGGGAGTTACAGAATAAGAACTACAGTTGAACACAGAAGTTTTACACTGTCCAAAAACTTTAAACATTAAGGAATTTTCACAGTGCTCCAGAGTGTGCAGTCATTACAGTGACGTAAGTCAGAGAATAGAGTTAGGTTATAAAGAGAAATGGCTACAGAGATCAACCAGACAAAAAAAAAAGCACGTTTTAAAAAATTTGAAATCAATGTACATTATCAAATGTCATATAGACGTATGCCATCTGTATGTTAAATATATGCATATAACCATATACATAAATGCTGTTATCATTTCCTCTCAAGAGACTTCACATGCAATAGTAAAAGTCTTGGAGATAGAATTAAGAGAGCTTATCCAAGTGAGATTTATCTTCCTCTCAAAAATTCCTCATGAGAATACATACAAAAAAAATATTGTGAATTTTTATTTTCCTTGTCATCAAAATAGGAATAAGGAGAATATCAGAGATATTTTAGAGATGAATATGCTGTTTTTACTAAAGTCATTTATCTGTGGTAGTTATTTCATGTAATAAAATATCCAATTATTTTCTTTGAAAAAGAGGCAGAATACAATAAGTAGTGGAGAAAAAAAGGATTAAAAAAAAAAAAAAAAAAAGGATCTAAAATTCACCTCTGGTTAATTTGTCGCCTGCTAATTGCACATTGTTCTCTTTGCTATTACTTCATTTAGTATTATTTTGTGTATAACAGATAAAGTTGACAAAAGAACTAAACTAGAGTCAGTCATAAAATCAATAAGATTCCATGTGGTGATCCATGAATTGATGAAAATACTTAGATACAATAATACGTTGCTTATAGATCGAGTAAATTAAATTAGTTTCAGAATATATCATATTAGTCTTCAAAAAATGTACTTCTGGCCTTTGAAATTGGATAAAGAACACGGATGAGAACTTGCCAAATCATACTATCCAAACTTTGAATCTACCAGAGGTATAGTCCTGTATTTAATTAAAATATAATAATTAGCAGTCACCCACCAAATATTTAATGTATAAAGTAATTTTTAAAAGTACTATTTATGTAGTACATGGTAGAATCTCTTGACCCTTTAAGGCGTTTTTTATAGATATTATTTACTGATATAAAAAAAGGGGACATGACAGAGGAAACAGGACACAATAAGTGTATGTTTGAAATGCCAAAGAAATAATAAGTATGAAAACATTTTCAGTGACACGACTGAATTACTTGGTCACTCCAAGATTAAAATTATAAATATAAAATTCTACAATCCTGGTTCATGCTGTGAATAGCATTAAATCAGGCAGTTCTATTGATTCCGTGATACTTCTTCAGTGTTAAGTACCTGTATGAATCACAGCTTTAAACGAATATCTAAGGAGAGTTATTATTCATTCATTCATTTGAAATACAGGCCAGTGTACTGTATGCTCTGTAGTGAAATGGAGCTTGACCTTCTTGATAGACTACAAACACTACAAACAGTTTTGATATGTGAGGTGGTTTTTTTTGGTTGGTTGGTTTTTTTTTTTTTTTTGTACTTTCCTGGTCATTGCTTCCTTTTAAGCTCTCTGTCTCTCTGTTAAGCTGAAATATAGACTCACACTTTAAGTTCAAATGTACCAAGAGCTTTAATCTACTTCACTCAAGTAGAAGGAAATGATTATCTCTATTGCAAGAGCATGCAATGTTGAATGCATATGTCAGCCACAGGTCACAGAAAGATTTAAGAATATTTAATAGGTTGAGTCTTTAACAAGACCCTTTAGATATGCCCTTTAATATCTGGAGAGAAAAAAAAAAAAAAAAAAAAAAAAAAAAAAGTGAATAAGTATGTTATTTATTGACAATAATAGAATCAACTTTTTTGTTTTTTGTTTCTTTTTTTTTTCCATTATTACTGTGCACATGTATGCAACCATAATCCTCTGATATTTTACAGTTTTCCCCACGCAGTTTTCCAGATGCAACGCATATGTGAACCAGCACTTACATGCAGAGTTGCTTAAATATATTTACTACTGAATTGTAAATATTAATAAAAAAACAACCCTTCCACTTCACAAGCTATAAGTCTGCTTGTATTCTCTTGTATCTCTACTTTTCATGCATAGCCACCTTCTACTTTTTCCTACATGTTACAACAAATAGGAGAAAAAAAGGAATAAACCTACAAAATTTGAACCAGAAACAGTAGGTGAAAATGACAGAGAATAAATAAATAAATAAATAAATAAATCATTGCAGCTGTTGTCCAGACCTCTGCAAGGAACAATGGCTGGGAAATTAAACTGGAAATAATTTCAAATATAATAAATAAAAAGATTCTGAATTATCAGATTCCAGCATTATAGACAATGATCTAGTGTTCCTACCCACTGTATCTGTCTTAAAGTTTTACATGGATTTCACAGCTTGGTATTAGTTCTCTTAGCCATTTGAACATTGAAAAGGCCTCACTTAGTAAAAAGTCAACTATCATTGTAAGTGGAACAAAACTACAAGCAGACTTTAAATTTATATGTAAATATGTCTTATCATTTGATGATTTACTAAAGGATTCATCTAATCAGAACTTTTATTTCCTTTCCGAGGACAAAATACACAGACCTATAATGCCAGTTGAAAATCACGACGGTAACTGAGTCTTTTTGTTTTGATTAGGACATGCCTAACAGACCAGTGCTAATTTTATTTTTTAGAATGTCCCACTCTTACAATTAACAAGTACTTTATTCATTTGACTAAGCAAGTCAGATAATCATCGACTTCATAACAGACTGAAATGTAACTATCTGATGTATTTATTTGTCAGAATGTCTCTAAATATCATTTTTCTTCTAGCTGTTCAAATGTACATGATGCCATACTAGTTAATTTTGATCTGATTGCTACTGAAGGCTGGCTTGAAAACAACTTCCAGCATAAAAGCAACTTCCTTAATTATAATACTCAGGATCTGTAGGATTTCCTGAGTTTTAATTTTTCACCATTTCACTCAGACATAATGAGCTCCAAGCAAGCATAATTTAAAGTGCACCTAACTTTATTTTTGAAATACTATAATTCTGTTCTCTTTCTGCCATTCTGTTCTTGTCATCATTTTTGTTTTTTTTTATATACTCACTGTTGATGACAACAATATTTTAACAGTATCTAAATATGAACTATTTTTAAATTTATTCAAAAAAAATTGATCTTGGACAGTACAATAGAGTTGTGAATGTGGAAATATGTCAGCAACAAGACTGAAAAATAAGAAAGGAATTAGAATCCAGAATTTTCAAGTGACAGTGATTGATTTATATAGATCTTTATGAAAATGAATGGGCAAGGGCTTTCTGACAAAAGAAAGCAGAAACAGAGTGGAACTATCAGTAATTATCCTTCTATTATCCCCCCTCCCCTTATTTTTTTTTTCATATCTGTTTGCTTATTTTATTTTGGATATCACCTGTGCAGCTATAATTTATGAAACTGTCTTGGGACCAGCTTGGAAGGGAGAGAAATATAGGCTGTCATGATCTTGCTGCATTTTCCCTTATAATTTTCTCATCTATTGCTCTGACAGGGAAAACAACTAACTGTTTCAATTTAATGTATAAACTGCAAAATCAAATTGTTCTTCCTTTATAGTATTATGGGTTAAAATGAGATCTAAGACAAGGAGTTCTAGAATAATTTGTGTTTTTATTCTCAGTGAACTCTGCAGAGTTTTTTATTTGTTTGTTCATTTTTGTCTTGTATAAGCCTGAGTTGTTTCTAAATATAAACTGAAATAAATCTGTTTTGCAGTAATCTGACATTTGAAATGAAATAAATTTATCTCTGTGAGCAACAAACTGCAAGTTGTATTTTTTCCTTAAAAAAAAAAAAAAAAAAAAAAAAAAAAGATACTGACTTTACTTCTATTTATAAACTATATTTTCAGGTAAGAGAAGGTTATATATTCAAAGAACATACAGAAACTCTTTACTCAACTTACACAAGCAAATAATGATATTGAGTTTAGTGTCATTTCTTTAAAAAGAAAAGAATGATGTGAGAAGAAAGGTGAAGTATCAGAAATTATATTCATAGTAAGAGAAACTGTTACGTCACCAGCTGTTTTCTTATACCATCTTTTACTCTCTTATTTTGATTGGTTAGATTTCTATCTTGTCCTCACCTATCAAATTTCAAATTAATTTTAAATAGGTAAGCCATCATGGCAATTTCATTTATGCATTGGATGATTTATCTACCTGTTGATTTACACAGATAATTTTGTGTGTGGTCCAAATACTCACAGATCTGAGAATACAGACTGACATAGTGTAGTCATGTGAATGTCAAAGAATCCTCTATTCCTTTCAGTTATAAATAAAGTTAAATTAAAAAGTTAAATAAAATAAATAAAGTTAAAACTAACATTTTAAAAAGTATTTTTTCCTTCTCATGTAAAAACAACTAGTTACAGATCAGCAGATAATACAACCAATCAAGAAAATATGTCACTGTTACAATCTTTCTATGCTTTAAATACTTAGAACTATTATATACTACTGTATATAATTGCTAAGTTTGTTGTAGTTGCTTTTTGTGTTTTTGTTTATTTGTTTGTTTGCATTTTAATGTCTTGCATTTCTCAGCTTTGTAGTTTTAGCAATGGTCCAGCACTAGAACTTACAGCTTTAGTAAAGATTTTTTTTTTCTAAAATTATCAAAATATGTTGCTCACATTACTACTGTTTTGCAGTGTGTCCTGCAGTTAAGAGTGATGAGATATGGATGGAGGCTCAAACAGTTGAAGAGCTGCACAGCTTTGTTCAGATCCAATGGGACATGTTATACCTGTCAGAACTTCTGGAGAGTTAAGGGAGCTGTCAGAGTACCATGGTACAGAAAGTCATGAACTCTCAGCTGTGCACATTACAAGGCAAGGCTCCTGACTCTTCTTATACTTCTGCAGAACAGCCCCAGCTCCTCTTCTGGCAACAGGAAGATTATTTTTTTTTTTTTTTTCTCCCTTAGTTTAATCATTCCTTGTGGAACTGACATCTTTGGGAAATAAATAAATACATAGATTTAGTCAAGAGCAGAAATGCTAGGAAGGAGGTAAATGTTTAACTTACCAGCTAGGATGCGAAGCAAAAGGTAAGATAGACAGAAATGTAACAGCTTCTAGCTGAAAGAGCTAGTTAAAAAACTGTCCACAAATTCAGATATACACCTATAACACTACAGAAATCACTTTCCTCAGTAAGTTACTCTCTCTTATTGCTGACCCTGACAAGTGTTCATTTCTCTAGGGAGAAAAGACAAATACAAGGAAATCTTATACTCAAATCACCATTTAGATTACAAGCACCATCAGGATTAGAAAGGTCAGAAAGTCTATAAAGTGAATTGTCCTGAGATTAATTTAGGAAGATGAGCAAAGGAAGGAACTGATGAAGCAGTGTTATAAGACGGGGACTGAGTTATGGAACAGCTGAGAGATGTGCCAGATTTCTCAAGCTGAGAGTACAGTGCTGGGCTGCCAAAAAGTACATGGAAGCCAGAGGCTTCCTGCTGACTTCAAAGGCTTTGGATTAAGATCAGGACACCATGAAAAGCTACTTTGTTTTTGTCTAACTGCTCTTTCTGAGCAATAATTATTACACCAGATTTTCTCATTATCAGTTATTTAGTCAATTCCTTTTTCTCATATTATTAACTCACTTTTGCCAGGGTTTAGAAAGCCCTTGCCCATTCATTTTCATAAAGATCTATATAAATCAATCACTGTCACTTGAAAATTCTGGATTCTAATTCCTTTCTTATTTTTCAGTCTTGTTGCTGACATATTTCCACATTCACAACTCTATTGTACTGTCCAAGATCAATTTTTTTTGAATAAATTTAAAAATAGTTCATATTTAGATACTGTTAAAATATTGTTGTCATCAACAGTGAGTATATAAAAAAAAAAAAATGATGACAAACAACAGAGATTTCTTTTGCCTATAAACTCAGAGGGAGTGATGGCATCAAACACTCTTGTCTTCTTTTTATCATTAAGATTTTTTATTTACATTTTGTTGTTATTTATTGTTGTGGTTTAACCCAGTCACCAGCTAAGCAGCACACAGCCATTCACTCATCTTTCTCCCTCAGTGCAATGATGGAGAGAATCAGAAAAAAGTAAAAGATTGTGGGTTGAGGTAAAGATACTTTATCAGGATAGAGAAGAAATTGATGATAATAATGTACAAAACAAGTGATGCATAATGCAATTGCTCACCACCATGGTGATGATGGTGCCCATGGTGCCCAACCCATCCCTGAGCTGTGGTCCCCCTCCACCCCAGCCAGCCACCCCAGTTTTATTGTTCAGCATGACGTCATATGGTATGGAATATCCCCTTTGGCCAGTTTGGGTCAGCTGTCCTGGGTCTGTCCCCTCCCAGTTACTTGTGCACACCCAGACTCCTCACTGGCAGGGCAGTGTGAGAAGATGAAAAGTCTTTGGTTTATTACTTTATTACTCTACAATAATTAAGTCAGCATGATATCAACATTATTTTCATCCTAAATCCAAAACACAGCACCATACCAGCTACGAGGAGGAAAATTAACTTTATCCTAACTAAAAGTTATTTATTTAATATTTCTTTAACTCAAAACAAATTGTATCTTCTATGGTTATATCTATGTTAGCATGTTCACCTTTGTCAGAAGTGCATACCAGAAGAGAGTTTTCCAGGCATCCCAATCTGAGCAAGTAGCATAGTCCAGTTATGTGAAATGAAACAATGGACACTAAGAACCTAATTCTCACATGACACAAGATGACCTTGAAGCCGTTATAGTCCAATCTCCAGCCACCATCTCTCATGTAACTTTCAGTTTAGTTTCTAAAAGGTTCCACTTTCTGCTTTCCAAGCTATCCTCATGATAAGAAACAAAATATAGTGAGAGTATGTAGCTCGGAAATATGTTTCCAAATTGCACACCTGATCCAAATGGAAATATCAATGTAGATGTATTTTATTGTGTCTTGATTCACATCCTGGTGCAGTCGTAGAACACGTGAACTGGAATTCTTTCAACAGAAAGTATGCCGGAGATTGCACTTCATGAGCTTCTCCAGCATGTTCCAATTACTGATAGATATTTTGTCCACCAACATCAAAACACATATGATGTGTTTTCATATACCATAGGATGATAGGTCCTCAGTGCTTCCTGTTTCTATGTTTTCCACAGCCACTTCCCTGTGCTGTTTGCTAATATGGACATAGTCTATGCCACTGCAACACATTCTGACCCTCACCCGTTTCTCTCTGATGTATGCTTCCCTGCATTACAATTTTGATTTATATTCTTTGGCTTTTTGTTTATTTCATTTACTGCTATGAAAACATTAAATAAGCTTTATACGAGAGGAGAATTATCAATAATCAGACAAGTTATACAATCTCAAATTAATTTGAGAGAACTCTTAGTTCTTACAGCATGTCAAGATACCTGTAATCTTTTATTAAATCTTAATTTGCAGAATTAATCCAGATGAATTGTTGCCAGGTAATGTAATTTATTTTACAGAATAACTGTAAATAACATACACAGTACTCTAATAATCCTGTACTAAATAGTGTAACTTCAGTGTTCATTCATTTATTTGATTTGAGTCTTACAACTAAACAGTAGCTCTCCAATGTTTATGAAAAATAATTACAAGAGAATCATAAGATTCTTGTTTTTATGACCAATTCTTCAGTTTTATAAATAATAATCTTTATTTTAAAATATAGTCAGATTATATATAAAAATAGGTAATGCAAACAGATGAGCCAGCTGTCTTTGCCTACTCCATGCTATTTTTTATTGTGAAACCTATTAGCAGAAAAATGCAAGATCTCTAAGCTCTGATTTCAGACAGCTCATATAATCATGTTCTTATTAACAAATTATAAATTTGATATTACTTGAGACCATGTTAAATCATATGTAATTTCAATTGTCATTTAATACTTTGTTGCCTTCTGAAAAGAAAAATAATAATAATAATAATAATAACAATTCAGTGTTGTGTAATGAAAGAATGGGTCATGTACCTTCCTGGATTCCAGAAATACTACATTATTGGAGGAAAGATAATTTACAAATATATACATATACATGCATACATTTCTGCATTTGCACAAAGTGACCACAAAGGATTTTCTATGTGGCAGATAAGTAGGAGAACATAGCATTAAATTCTTCCAAGCTCTTAGTCACATAAATATGTTGTGAAAGTAACCTTGGGACTAGAACAAGGAAGACAAGTCAACTACCAGCAAGATCCAGTCTTTCATATTTCATCTGCAACTTCAGTGCAGACTTTATAGAATCTCAGAACTGAGCAAGAAAAAAAAAGTCATGTCCAGCTCTCCAACACAACATGGAGAGAACGAAAAGGCTTAAGCCTATATTTTAAATACTTTTCACTGTAAATATCTGTCGGAATGGGAGTGACCCAGAGTAACGACGCAACCTCAATGAGAGTATAATTTTTCTCCTTTAATTAATGTTCTAGCAAGGTATATATATGCTACCCCTACAGCATGCGCAGACAACAACTTATAATTGGTCTACCTTCTCTATGCACACATCTCTAGCACTAATATAATTGGTACAACGGTGTCATCTCTCCTCCTGAACATAGTTCCGCATATTTTAGTTGTAACATCACTCAAGGTTATCAGTCCTGGGCCTACATTATCTTCACAGTCCTTCAAGGCCTGAGTTGCGCACTTTAATTAAATCATGCCCCTTCTCATTTAAACATAGCTCCACAAATATCCTTTGTTTTCCAGCATCCCACACCCGGTCTGTTAGAAAATTAAAATAGAAACATCATAAGGACTCTAAAAATAATCAAATTTTTCTTAAATTGATAATAAAGGTAGGTGTAGGCTGTGCATGAACTGAAGATGTCTTGATACTGTCTATTCCTTTCCCTTTGAGTTCAAGTATCTCCTAGACAATATACTTAGGAGATTACTGTACACAAAAAGTGCAGTTAAAATATATGGTGATAATTCAAAGTTACCCACAAATTGGATGTAATTCCAGAAAAGTTAAAATAAAAACATTTTTGCATGTTCTCTTATTAGTAGACAACAACACAAATCATATAATCAAATTTAAAAGAACGTCTAGAACATTCACAGAAACATTCAAATGTCAAATGCTTGCTGCATTGAATTTCATCAAAATGTAAGTAGAATTCTGACAGCATACTCCAAAACTGCCATTCTGCATAAATCATTAAGGAGTCTACATTCCACTTGTTACCTGCCTCTAAAAAATATCCTTGCAAATTATCCAGGAACTTACATATTTAGCACACTCACTTATCTGTATATTCTGTGTTCACTTATATATATACACATACATACATACATGTTCATATTTTTAAAAAATCAGTATTCCCATTAAATTCATGTTACTCAGTCAGGTCTGAAGAAAAAAGGGATTTTTTTTTTTCCTCACTTTTCATTCACACAATATAATGCATTGCAGTTCTGGTTACATTAAAACTTTAGTCTCTCTTTAGCTTTTATTATTAGACTGCAAGGCTTGTGTTTTCCAGTAAAAGCAGAAAGTGTTTCTATGTAAACTTCACTCTTTCACATAGTAACCACAACACATTTATCATTTACAACATAGTCAGCCTGACCACACTGTTAATTTACTGTAAGCTTTTTCTGCAAATTGAGATTAGTAAGAGTCAAGGTCAGAAGAAAATGATCAAGCACAATGCAAACTTAACCACAGCTCATCAGCAGAGAATATTTTCCTTAATACTATTTATCTATAAAGACAAAATAAAATTACAATCAATACATTATTGAAAATAAGTAGCTAAATTTGTAGTATTTTCAAATATGATTGTCAACACTCTGATCTGTATAAAGCACTTATGATCAGTTATTCAAAATCTACTTTTATTTTATGTAAACCCTGAAGCAGGCAAATCAATTACAAATGTCAATCTCATTTCAGAAAACACACCAGCAGTAGGCTCATCTATCTCTTTTTTCACCATGTTTTGGGTGAAAATGCTTTCACTTTCCAAGCACTGGAAAGAGATTTTATTTTATTTTTATAATCCTTTTTAATGAGATTTGGCCAAACATTATGTTTCAATTGATACAAATTGCCTCGTATAGCTGTTCAAAATCTTCTAAATAGAAGAAATAGAATGATATTTAAAATAATCTCATCAGTAAAAAGGAGATGCAGTCCAGCTTCTTTCTTTACACCATAACTTTCTACAGAAAATATGGAGTTTTCAATAGCACTTGGTAACTTTATCTTATAATGATCAATAAATGTTATCCTTACTCCTGAAAATAATAATTATAATAAAAAATAGGGTGTAGTTTGAGACCACCACATCAACTGCGTGATTTATTATGGACTCACAAGACTATGGTCTGCTCATATGCAGCTCCATGAGTCACTAAAGGCACGTAGGTTCTTTTAACAACTGGATATTGTATCAATAAACATGTTTACTCCATGAAATGATTAGCTGTGACCTTGAGAATCAAATGTGCAAGGCCAGGTTGGATGGGGCCTTGGGAAACCTGATCTAATAGGTGTCCCTGCATATGGCAGAAGGATTACAACTAGAAGATTCTGAATGTCCCTTTCAATCATTCTATAATTTTATATACCTAGGGATAGGCACATTTGTCCTCTAGAGGGGAACACAGAGGTACATATCTCTCAGAGTAGTACATGTCCCATACTAGAAAATCTACATGGAAATCCACACCAGGAAGCACAGTACCATTCAACCTTACCAGCTCAGGTCATGTAGCTGTGTAGTTGGGTCTGCTTGGCATTAAATCCAAGTGAAATTGCTGCAAGAAGTTTGTGTGCAAAAGGAGCCATTGCTTGCTCCCTATCTGTTTTCTGCTCATTACTTTCCCAGCACACTATGAGATGGGCTAGCTGAGGTGGCTCTGCATTCCAGTGTCCTTTAGATATACTAAAAGATTTAAAGCAATAAATTTTGCAGATATTTACTGTCCATGCCTTGGCCTGCCAGCAGTAGGAGAAAAAAAAATGTTGCTACCCAAAACTCATTCTGCACAGCTGAAATACATTGATCATTCTAAAATCAGAGTTTTTTGTGTGGGCTTATTTGACATCAAAATGCTCTATAAAATATAAAACTTTAAAATGAGCTTATTCTAACAAGGCAGGTCACCCACAAGTAGTACTAAAGTAGAGAAGTCTGGGAGAAGGAAGACAACAATTCTAGATGTTTTTTGTGAACAAGAAGCATAAAGAAAAAGCATTAATTTTAGATTACAGTCTATCACCTTATCTCTACTTTCCAGGTGGATATAAATGAGCTTTTATCAATATTGACCTCTTCTGTGCTTCTCATTGATCTCCACATGCTCTTCTGGGCTCTGCAAGATTCTCTGCAAGACTGGCCTCTCATGGTAGATTGGGTAGCTTTTAGCTAAATCTGAGAAAGCCTTATCATAAAAACCTTTTGATAAAACAAAACATGGCAACGTTTTGTTTACTAACTTTTTTTTTCCACATTAATTCTTTAGATTGTGATTCTTTTTGTCACATTCTTTTCATGCAACACCATAATTGAAACTTTGTTAATAGCGTTTACTCTCTCTTAGCTATCTTACTGTCAGCCACCTGCAACCAATATGCCTATTGTGTTCTCCAATTATATTTAGATAATTATGCACCACCATCTTCTTTTCATTTTTCTCTTCTCTGACTTGTAAATTGTATTGTTTTCAAAGAAAGTTTTTCTATTATTTCATAGAGTGCAACTAGGAATAACAAGTAACCCAAACTGAAAAACAATAAAACAGTTAAGTCAAGAGCTCAAAAATCCTATTAAAACTTATAAGAGTACACTGTTTCTGTGGGATTGATTAGAGAATGATCTCTCTTATTTGAAAAGCGTATCACTGGTGATTCTGTGGTTTCACAGTTTTACTGCAGTTTAATGACTTTCAAAAGTACAATACATTTTTTTTACCTCATCACAGCCAAAAGAAGTCACCGCTTGCAGGTTGACACTTCTCAAAGTAATAAGCTAAAGGCATCTGTCGGAATGGGAGTGACCCAGAGTAACGATGCAACCTCGATGCGAGTATAATCGTTCTCCGTTTAATGAGTGTTCTAGCAAGGTATATATATGCTACCATTACAGCATGCGCAGACAATAACTTATAATTGGTCTAACTTCTATGCACACATCTCTAGCACTAATATAATTGGTACAACGGTGCCGACACTCCTCCCGAACATAGTTCCGCGTATTTTAGCTATAACATCACTCAAGGTTATCAGCCCTGGGCCTACACTATCTTCACAGTACTTCAAGGCCTGAGTTGCGCACTTTAATTAAATCATGCCCCTTCTCATTTAAACATACCTCCACAGGCATCCTCTAGCATGATGGTATAGGATTCATTATCTTCTAAAGAAAAAAATCCCAATTTCCAAAGGCAAATGCAGGCCTTACTTTATTATAATGTTATTTTTCTTTTGAAAATAAACACATTTCCTCTTTGTACTTCCTTCTTTCCTTTACGCAATATACAAGCCCTTACACTGAGCACACCTCCTACAGCAGCAATTTTCCCTAGTGCCTTGGAGCTTCTATCAATGCTCACCTCCTACTGGTGTCCCCAGCCCCAACGAGAGTCACAGTGCTGCCTGCACCTGCACCACCTAAGGTCCAGCCCAGAGCTTTGCCCAGCTTGAGGCCTCTCATGTGTTGGATGGCATTTGAGGAGGGAGGGCTATAAAGCCTGCATTATCTCCATTAACATATGTCATTGTCATGCCATAGATTTTCATGCAAAAGAGCTTTATGCTTTGTGTTTTAACTACAGTAACCTTTAGGAAACTGTACTAACTAACTTTTCAAAATGGTTTTCAAAATTTTACTATTTTTATATGAAGTTTCATAAATTCTTTTAGTTCTGCATGCACTACATTCAGTGTGAACAGAAAGGATAGAAAAATGTAAAATGTACTATTCTGCAGTGCCTTCAAGATTTATGATATGCAGGCATAGGTCTAATTTTTCAACAACTTTGAATCTTACCCAGGCCACTTCAAAAAAAATGGGTTTCAGTTTCTAAATATCTTCCATCTTCATTCAGCATAAAGCTCATAAAACTGGGAGTTTTGTCAAACCACAGGGTTTATATTAGGTGGTTTCACGCTACCTTAAATGAAGTAACATTATGAAATGCAAAATCCCAAACAAATTATGTGAAGTAAGTCATGTGATAAAGTATTTTTGATTTATTGAGCCTATCCCCAAAAAAAGTAACTTCTTCCATAAAAGAGAATTGCTGTGAAATGTAAACTACATTTATAAATTACTTGAAAATACTTCTTCAAATGTACTAAATATGTCAGATTTGAGGTCTGATTTCTCCTTAAGTGACAGGTGTATTACATACCAGAAATATCTATTAGACCCCTACATTCATTGATTCATTCCATTGAGATTTGACACTAGTCCCTCATAACCTCCTGGTACCAACAGAAGTAATTTCTTCAGAAGGTAAAACAATTAAAAACAAGGCACTACCAACAACAACAATTAATATACATGTTCTTCTAATGGATTAAAGACCATACTACCAGTAACAATTAGCTACAAACTCCCTTCCACATAAGTGTGCATTTAAAAATGAGTTGCTTGAGAAAATATGTTCTATTGGATTTAAGTCGTTGTCTTGGACTTCCAGAGGGCTGACTTTGAGCTGTTCAGGACACTGGTTGGCAGAGTCCCTTGGGAGGTGGTTCTGAAGGGCAGAGGAGCCCAGGAAGGCTGAGCACTCTTCAAGAAAGAAATCCTAATGGCTCAGGAGCGGTCTGTACCCACATGCCCAAAGATGAGCCAGCATGGAAAAAAAACGGCCTGGCTGAACAGAGAGTTGCAGCTTGAGTTTAGGAGAAAAAAGAGGGTTTATAGTCTTTTGAAAAGAGGGCGGGCCACTCAGAGGGACGATAAGGATGTTGTGAGGTGGTGCAGGGACAAAACTAGAAAGGCCAAAAATCACCTGGAGCTCAATCTGGCTACTGCTGTTAAAGACAACAAAAATGTTTTTATAAATATATAGGCACAAAAAGGACTAAGGAGAATCTTCACCCTTTACTGGATGTGGGGGGAAACTTAGTTACCAGAGATGAGGAAAAGCTGAGGTGCTTAACGCCTTCTTTGCCCCTGTCTATACCAGCAAAACGATTTGTTCTCTAGACTCCCAGAAAACTTGAGCTGGTGGAAGGGGATGAGGAGCAGATTGTGGCCCCCATAATCCACGAGGAAATGGTTGGCGACCTGCAACAGCATTTGGATGTATGCAAGTCGATGGGGCCGGGTGGGATCCAGCCGAGGGCATTGAGAGAACTAGCGGGAGAGCTGGCCAAGCCACTTTCCATCATTTATTAGCAGTCCTGGCTATCAGGGGATGTTCCACTTGACTGGCAGCTAGCAAATGTGACGCCCATCTACAAGAAGGGCCAGAAGGCAGACACAGGAAACTATAGGCCTGTTAGTTCGACCTTAGTGCCAGGGAAGCTCATGGAGCATATTATCTTGAGCGTCATCATGCAACACTTGCAGGGCAAGCAGACAATCAGGCCGTCAGCATGGGTTTATGAAGGGCAGGTCCTGCTTGACAAACCTGATCTCCTTCTATGACAAGGTGGCGAGCCTAGTGGATGAGGGAAAGGCTGTGGATGTGGTATACCTCGATTTCAGTAAGGCTTTTGACACCATTCCCCACAACATTCTCCTCAGGAAGCTGGCTGCTCATGGCTTGAACTGGCATACACTTCATTGGGTTAAGAGCTGGCTGGATGGCCAGGTCCAGAGAATTGTGGTGAAGGGAGTCAAATTCAGTTGGAGGCCAGTCACTAGTGCAGTCCCCCAGGGCTCAGTACTGGGGCGAGCCCTCTTTAACATCTTTATCAATGATCTGGATGAGGGGATCGAGTGTACCCTCAGTAAGTTTGCAGATGACACCAAGTTAGGTGCGTGTGTCGATCTGCTCGAGGGTAGGCAGGCTCTGTAGGAGGATCTGGATAGGCTGGACTGATGGGCTGAGGCCAATTGTATGAAGTTCAACAATGCCAAGTACTGGGTCCTGCACCTGGGGCACAACAACCCCAAACAGAGCTACAGACTGGGAGATGAGTGGTTGGAAAGCTGCCTGACAAAGAAGGACCTGGGAGTGATGGTTGATAGTCGGCTGAATATGAGCTAGCAGTGTGCTCAGGTGGCCAAGAAAGCCAACAGCATCCTGGCTTGTATAAGAAACAGCATGGCCACCAGGTTCAGGGAAGTGATTGTCCCCCTGTACTCAGCTCTGGTGAGGCCACACCTCGAGTACTGTGTTCAGTTTTGGGCCCCTCGCTATAAGAAAGACACGGAGGTGCTTGAGCGAGTCCAGAGAAGGGCTACAAAGCTGGTGAAGGGTCTGGAGAACAAGTCTTATGAGGAGTGGCTGAGGGAGCTGGGACTCTTTAGCCTGGAGAAGAGGGGGCTCAGGGGTGACCTTATCGCACTGTACAGGTACCTTAAAGGAGGCTGTAACGAGGTGGATGTTGGTCTATTCTCCTATGTGCCTGGTGACAGGATGAGGGGGAGTGGGCTAAAATTGTTTCAGGGGAGGTTTAGGTTGGATATTAGGAGAAATTTCTTTCCTGAAAAGATTGTTAGTCACTGGAACAGGCTTCCCACGGAAGTGGTCGAGTCACCATCCCTGGAGGTTTTAAAAGACATTTAGATGTAGAGCTTAGGGATATGGTTTAGTGGAGGACTTGTTAGCACTAGGTCAGAGGTTGGACTCGGTGATCTTGGAGGTCTCTTCCAACCTAGACTATTCTGTGTTTCTGTGATTCTGTAATTGCTTTCTTTAGCTCAGATTTCTAACTTCTCCCTTCTGAGTCTGGGATGTTAATATTTGTATCTTTTTGACTCTTCTAATAAAATGTAAGTAGCATTTTTCTCACACTGTTCTTGGAGCTGAATATTTTTTCACCACTCAACAAGATTTATCATTGCATTTTGATTTTGTTACTGCTGTCAGACATACCAGAAGAGAAAGAACACGTAGGTGGTGGAACTCATATAATCAAATCCAGATAAAATGGAACGTGTATATATTCATTTTTAAATATTGGTATGCATGGATTCTGAGTCTGCACCAACAGTTTGACTACAGTCAATGCTGGAAGATGTTAAGAGAAAATAGCCTTCAATGTACATAACATAAAGACAAAACTAATTTAGAAAAATCAATAGAATGAAAGCTATGACCTGGAACAGAGGCAAAAAGAAAAAAAGAAAAATAAAAAGGAAAAAAAAAAAAAAAAAAAGAATTTGAGCTCAACGTAATGTACAGATTTCTGATAGGATCTTTTCTAGATTTTCTTTAAACTCTTCATATAAGTCAAATTGCTGATGACAAAGACACTTTGAGGTGCTATTTCAAAGCTTTGTACTAATGTAATTTTAGAGTCAATAGAGGCTCTTTAGGAGGTGTATTCAGAAGCAAAGACTAATTTTACATGATGTGAATCACCTGGTGTTGGCTGTAGAAGAAACCTAGTAGATTAACCCATGTATGTAAATTAATTTTAGCTCTTAATCTAGTGAAGGTTTAGGCTCTTTATCTAAAAAAAAGAAAAAAAATAAGTTTATTATTTTTTTTCCCAAAGGCTCTTTGAAACCACACCACACCATCAATTTAATCAGCATTTTTATAAAATTCCACTATTTCTATCACAGTGATTGATATGAAGACCAGTTTCGTTAAGCGTCTCATAGATTTATGGAGATCACATCCATAGACTGTGCTCTTTATAGTCTTTGCCAGCAGAAAACACCATTGTGTATCATGACTCCAATGGAGTTAAAGGTAATAAGGAATCCATTGGCCAGTTTCATGCTTTCTCTTTGGCCTCTGACAAATACCTGCGTTCACTTTCTAAAGTTATTTTTCTATTAAAATAATGTTGTGGACTAACCCCAGTCGGCAGCTAAGCACCACACAGCTGGTTGCTCAATCTGCCCCCCCCCCACCTCAGCAGAATGAGGAAGAGAATCAGAAAAAAAAAAAAAAAAAAAAAATGAGAGAACTGATAGGCTGATATAAAGACAGGCTAATGGGTAAAAACAAAAACAAAACAACAACAACAATAACAACAAAACCTTCATGCACATGCAAAGCAAAATATGGAATTCATTCACTAGTTTCCAGCAGACATATGTTAATCCATTTCCAAGAAAGCAGCATTCCATCATATTTAATGGCTGCTTGTGAAGCAGCCCTAAGTCTGAATGTTGATACCTCCCGCCTCATCTTTTCTCCCTTCTTTTATTACTGAGCACAATGTCACGTGGTATGGGATATGACTTTGATCTGTTACAGTCAGCTGTACTGGTTGTGTCCCCTCTCAGCTTCTTGTGCACCTCCAGCATACTCATAGTCAAGGCAGTAGAAGAAATAGAAAAGTCCTTAATGCTATGTATGCACCATTCAATCACAGCTAAAACATTAGTGTATAGGCCACTGAATACAAGAATGATATTTGCTGGGGTTGTTTATTCTGGAGAAAAGATGGCTGAGGGGAGACCATATCACTCTCTATAATTGTTGGAAAGTAGGTTGCAGCAAGAAGGGTCTCAGTATTTTTTTCCAAACGACAAGTGATAGAACAAAAGGAAATGCTCTCAAATTGCACAAGGGGCAGTTTAGATTGGATATCAGGAAGAATTTATGGAGAGGGTGGTCAAGCATTGGAATGGGCTGCCCAGGGAAGTGGTGAAGTCCCCATCCCTAGAGGTATTTAAGAGATGTGTGGCTCTAAGGGACATGGTTTAGTGACTCAGTAGAACAGCCTGATGGTTGGACTTGATGATCTTGAAGGTCTTTTCTAACCTAAATGATTCTATGATTCTGTGGTCAACACTGTTTTGGTCAAATCCACACCAAAGTAACATATGAGTTACTACATAGAAAATCAACTTTATCCCAGCCATAGCCAGCACATTAATTTATTTTAACTGAATTTGTATAGAGGATCAATAGGAGCCCAAGGTCCCCCAAACAGTTAAAGACATACAGTTAGACAGAAAAAAAATAAAAATAAAAAAGATAAAAAAACAGGAATTATATAATTCTAAGTTACCTTATTTGTTACCTAATTTTTCTGATAACTATCAGCCAGAATCTCTTTTACCTCTGGCCTTTGAAATTCATATGAAGAAGTAACAGTTTAAAATCTATAACTATGAAATATCTTCCAAAAAGAAAATGACTAGCAGTTGATGGCTTGTTGTTTTACTTTCAACATTACAGTTTCAGCTTTCAAATTTCTGAAACTGCATTAAGCTTGAGACCTGTATGTTTTCCCAACTTAGAATCCAGATGCTTATCTTCAGAAATCAATCACTGAATCCTCAAAAAGCTGTTATGTTAAAGCTATTTTATCATTTAAATATGCTTCTGGAAGTGCAGATACTACAAGTAAAAGTGGTACGCTTTGCCACAAGATATGATAAAAATGGAGATACTGTTTCCAAATGTGAAATGTTTGCCCACAGCTATGGATAATGGATGTGTAAAGAAAATGCTTGGCTAAACTTAGCTGAATTACAAGGAGATATGTGTTGTCAACAGAAGTCTCTGACAGCACCAGTTAATATTTGATCCCTGTATATCACATAGAGGAGGAGACCTTTCCTTTTGCTCCCCCAGACCAATGTGACAAATCCTTCTGATGAATGTTATCTAACACCTAAATGACATGATTCATTCATTGTTTTCAAAATGGTTGTAATAGGACAGGAAATATTATGCTCATAAATTATTTAAGGAGGAAAGTAAAAAAAAACTGTTAACATTGCTCACACAGAGGTCTCAATTTTCCATTCTAAAAATCTTTCTTTTGACCATGAGGATTTGGTTAATTCTGTATTATTATTTCTTAAATGTATCCTGAAGGAACTAGCTGTTGTAGTTGCCAAGACTCTCTCCATTATATTTGAAAAGTCCTGGCAGTCAGACGAAGTCCCTGGTGACTAGGAAAAAGGAAATATCACTCCCTTTTTTAAAAAAGAGTAGAACGAGGACCAGGCGAACTACAGACTGGTTAGCCTCACTTCTGTGCCTGGCAAGATCATGGAAAAGATCCTCCTGGAAGCAATGTCAAGACACATGCAAGACAAAGAGGTGATCCAAGACAGTCAACATGGCTTCTCCAAGGGCAAATCGTGCCTGATCAATCAGGTGGCTTTCTACAATGGAGTGACTGCATCAGTTGACAAGGAAAGAGAGACTGATGTCATCTACCTGGACTTCTTCAAAGCCCTTGATACAGTCCCACATGATATACTGATCTCCATTAGAGAGATATGGATTTGATGAGTGGACTATTCAGTGGATAAAGAGCTGACTTGAAGGTTGCACCCAGAGAGATATGGTCAATGTCTCTATGTCCAAGTGGAGGCCATTGATGAGTGGCATCTCCCAAAGGTCTGTCCTGGGACTGGTACTGTTTAATACCTTTATCAATGACATAGACAGTGGGATTGACTGCACCCTCAGCAAATTTGTAGATGATACCAAGCTAAGTGGTGTAGTTCATACAACAGAAGAAAGGGATGCCATCCGAAGGGACCTGGAAAAACTTGAAAATTGGGCCCATGTGAACCTAATGAGGCTACGTAGGTCAAAGTACAAGTTGCTGCACCTGGGCCAGGGCAATCCTGGGCATGAGGACAGACTAGGAGAAAAATTCATTGAGAGCTGCCCTCCAGAGAAGGACTTGGGGGTTTTGATGGATGAAAAGCTTGACATGAGCCGGCAGTACACACTTGCAACACAGAAAATCAACAGAATCTTGGGCTGCATCAGCAGAGAAGAGGCCAGGTTAGATGAGGCCCTGAGCAACCTGATCTAGTGGGTCGCATCCCTGCCTATGGCAGAGAGGGTGGAACTAGATTATATTTAAGGCTGTTTCCAACCTAAGGCATAAAATGATCTGATAATTTGATGATTATATTGCTGTCATTTACCTACTTTTACAATATTGCCTACAAAAGTAGAGGTCAGAGTCTTCCAGTGAGGCACCCTTTGATAAGGACAACACATAGGATCTTCAGAGAATATCTTGGTTTTACTCAGTGAGAGATGAACAGTTCTGTCACATCCCAGGTTGTTTCATGTATGATATGCAATCATTGTTTTTTAACATATAATAAGTTTTGCTCTCCAGGTCACTGCTGTTTCAGTTTCCTCTCCCATGCAGAGCTCCTGCAAGCATGATATATCCCATTCAGAGATACAAAGTAATGATTTATTTTTAATCATAGAATCACTAAAGTTGGAAAAGACCTCCAAGATCATCTGGTCTAACCATCACCTTACCACCAACATTGCCCACTAAACCCTGTCTCTAAGCACCATGTCCAACCTTTCCTTGAACACCCCCAGCGAAGGTGATTCCACCATCTTCCTGGGCAATCTGATCCAATGCCTGACTACTCTTTCTCAAAGGAAATGTCTCCTAATTTGCAACCTAAACTTCCTCTGGAGTAACTTGAAGCCGTTCCCTCTAGTCCTGTTGCTAGTTATCTGTGAGAAGAAGCCAACCCCCAGCTCCCCACAACTTCATTTCAGGTAGCTGTAGAGAGCAATAAGGTCTCCCTTGAGCCTCCTTTTCTCCAGACTAAACAATCCCAGTTTCCTCAGCCGCTCCTCATAGGACATGTGTTCCAGACCCTTCACCTGCTTTGTAACCCTTCTCTGGACATGCTCCAGGGCCTTGATGTCCCTCTTGTACTGAGGGGCCCCAGACTGAACACATTACTCTATATACGTCCTCACCAGAACAGAGTACAGTCACCTCCCTGGTCCTGCTGACTACACTATTCCTGATACAAGCCAGGATGCCATTGGCCTTCTTGGTCACTTGGGCACACTTCTGGCTCATGTTCAAGTGAGCTTTGACCAACACCCCCAGATCCTTTTCCTCTGCAGAGCTTTCGAATTTCTCTGCCCCAAGCCTGTAGGGGAGCTTAATACACAGTACAGGCTAGTGGAATACTAATTTAAACATTACATGTTCTCCATACCTGTATCTGATGAGTCTTTGCAAGCAACCAGGTACGAGTGGCAAAGAAAGTTCAGCCACCACCAATCGTTTTAGCAGCTGATCCTTGATATTTCTGACTTAACATCTTCTGAAGCCATTTTCCTTAGAGTTTTATAACATTTCAGAACAGAGTGTTTGCTACTGGGCTGGCTTTCTCTCAACAGGTATGTTTCTGTCTGGGTTCTGTCTTACTTTACATTGTTTTACATCACCTGTTTTGTTACCAAATAATATATATATATTTTTCTCAGCAAAATTGAGCCAAGGCCAAGCAGTCATATTGTACCTTGTGTCTGGGCTTTGCGGGAACTGAGTACTTATGTGTTCCTACCCAGCCTGCAGCAACCCTGTCCAGGATGCAGGACCCTACTTCATTCCCCTGAGGCCATCAGCCCATGCCACAGAAAGGCTACAGCAGTACTATTTTCTACATCCCCACAGTCCTGCCCGCTCTGGACAGGAACCTATCAGCCAGCCCCGACCATGCGTCTACATCCCTGACTGTCCTCAGCCTGTCCCCATCCCTTGTGAGGTGTGTGATGCCCTTGGGCTGGGATTGCCCTAGTGACTCCCAGCTACACAGCTCCTGGTTGGGGTGGGGGCTGCTGGGCCGTGGCCTCTGGGCCCTGGATTTTACATCCTGCCTTGTCTCCACAAGGTGCCAGCGGCCCTATACTGCCCCTTGGGTTACAGATGGTTGAGCCCTTGGAGTAAGGGTAGCAGCAACAGTTTTTAGGCTTGCTGGTTGGGTGTAGCCATCCCTTAAGAAGCCAGCAGTAAGATTTCCATTAGCCTAAAGTATGGCAATTTCCCTATTGCAGATGGGGATGTCTTCTTAAACTGTTCAATGTCATAAGCATGAGGCTGCATGCTAAAAGTAGATATTCCACAGAAGAAGTCTCTAGCAGAGAAGAGTCAAATGCCCTAAGACAAAGTATTAAATACAGTAATGGAGAAATCAATACCAAAGAGAAAACAGCAATACTTCATCATTGAGAGGAAACAGTAAAACACACACACAAATGCTAGCTGCCCCAGAATGGTAGCTTTCATCCCCAGAATGTTAGGAGTATAAATGTATAAATGTTTTGCTTATAATAAAACCGATGTTACTCGTTTCTCTTACCTTAGGTTTATAACTCTGCCCTGGAGTATAAGAAACCTAAAAGTGTTTTGAAAGTGCACCAAAATCCAGCTCAGAAGCATCCTGATGTCCTTATGGAACAGACAAGAAAAGATAAATAAAAAGCTTCAACTGCAAAACAAGCTAGGTAGGAAAAGATATCTGCCATTCCATGTTTTCATGCTTATTCATTTATTTGAAAGGACAGAGTATGTGGTTTTAATTACTTTTCATGTTAAAATTAAGCATATTTTTTATAAGGCAAAGGAAAGACAAAATTGGGAAAACTTTCTCCAAGTGTGATTCTTTTTTATTTTTATTTTTAACGTATATATATTATTTTCTCAATGTTCAATTTTCAATTCAGCTACTCAAAAAATAAATAAATTAAATTAATTAATTAATAAATCCAGTATTCTCTTGGCTCTAATTACAACCATATTTATATCAGTAAGATGGCTTGAACTGAGGATTGCTCTTTGGTTTTAGAAAATGTTAAATAGACAGCATAAGTGAAATCCTGGCCCCAGTGTTGTCAAAGGAAGTTCTAATGCTTACTTTGATCATATCAGGATTTTTCATAGAATCATAGAATCATAGAATATCCTGAGTTGGAAGGGACCCTTAAGGATCATCAAGTCCAACTCTTGACACCGCACAGGTCTACCCAAAAGTTCAGACCATGTGACTAAGTGCACAGTCCAATCTCTTCTTAAATTCAGACAGGCTCGGTGCAGTGACCACTTCCCTGGGGAGCCTGTTCCAGTGTGCAACCACCCTCTCTGTGAAGAACCCCCTCCTGATGTCAAGCCTAAATTTCCCCTGCCTCAGCTTAACCCCGTTCCCGTGGGTCCTATCACTGGTGTTAATGGAGAAAAGGTCTCCTGCCTCTTGACATCCCCTTACGAGGAAGTTGTAGACTATGATGAGGTCTCCTCTCAGCCTCCTCTTCTCCAGGCTGAACATGCCCAGTGCCCTCAGCCGTTCCTCGTACGTCTTCCCCTCCAGGCCTTTCACCATCTTCGTAGCCCTCCTCTGGACACTCTCCAACAGTTTCATGTCCTTTTTATACTGTGGTGCCCAGAACTGCACACAGGACTCAAGGTGAGGCCGCACTAGCACAGAGTAGAGCGGGACAATCACCTCCCTCGACCTACTAGCGATGCCGTGCTTGATGCACCCCAGGACACGGTTGGCCCTCCTGGCTGCCAGGGCACACTGCTGGCTCATATTCAACTTGCTGTCTACCACGACCCCCAGATCCCTCTCTTCTAGGCTGCTCTCCAGCGTCTCATCGCCCAGTCTGTACGTGCAGCCAGGGTTTCCTCGTCCCAGGTGCAGAACCGCATGAAGTTCTTATTGAACTTCATGCGGTTGGTGATCGCCCAGCTCTCCAACCTATCCAGATCCCTCTGCAAGGCCTTTCCACCCTCATCCGAGTCCACAACTCCTCCAAGTTTGGTGTCATCAGCAAACTTGCTCAAAATACCTTCTATTCCTACATCCAGATCGTTTATAAAAATATTGAAAAGTACCGGCCCTAAAATGGAGCTTGAGGGACCCCACTGGTGACCGCCCGCCAGCCTGACGCAGCCCCATTTACCATAACCCTTTGGGCCCTGCCCGTTAGCCAATTGCTCACCCATCGGATGATGTTTTTATTTAGTTGTATGGTGGACATTTTGTCCAGTAGGATCCTATGGGAAACCGTGTCAAAAGCCTTGCTGAAGTCCAAAAAAATCACATCAGCTGGTTTCCCTTGGTCCACCATACGGGTGATCTTATCATAAAAGGAAATCAGGTTAGTTAGGCAGGACCTACCCTTCACAAACCCATGCTGGCTGGGACCAATGACTGCTTTGTCCCCCAGGTGCGCCTCAATAAGTTTGAGAACCATCTTCTCCATGATTTTACCAGGCACTGACGTGAGACTGACAGGCCTGTAATTGCTAGGGTCTTCTTTCTGACCCTTCTTGAATATTGGCACAACATTTGCCAGCTTCCAGTCTACCGGGACCTCTCCAGATTCCCAGGATCGTTGAAAAATAATTGAGAGAGGTTCCGCGATGACGTCAACCAGCTCTTTCAGCACCCGGGGATGAATCCCATCCAGACCCATGGACTTGTAGGGATCCAGGTGGAGTAGCAAATCCCGCACACGTTCAGGGTCAGTTGGGAGTTTGTCATCCCCACCGTCCTGGTCCTCCAGCTCAGGGCACCCTGGGTCCCGAAGCCCATCCTCGGCATTGAAGACAGAGGCAAAGAAGGCATTAAGCGTCTCTGCTTTGCCTATGTCATTGTCTGTGAGGAGACCTTCCCTATCAAGGAGCGGCCCTATGTATTCTTTGGTTCTCCTTTTTCCATTCACATATCTAAAAAAAAACCTTTTTGTTTTCTCTCACAGACACAGCCAGCTTCAACTCTAGGTGTGCTTTGGCCACACGAACTTTCTCCCTGCAAGCACGAACAGCATCCCTGTATTCTTTCCATGTCACCTGGCCCTCCTTCCAGTAGCGAAAGACTCTCTGTTTCCGCCTAATCTCCATTAGAATGTTCCTGGTCAGCCACGCTGGCCTCCTGCCCCACCTGCCTGACTTGCGATATTTAGGAATTGCCTGATCTTGTGCTTCTAGGAGGCATTGCTTAAAGAATGACCAGCACTGGTGGACATCGAGGCCTTCAAGAGCAGTTTCCCAGGGGACCTTGCTGACTAGTTCCCTGAGCAGCCTGAAGTCCGCTTTCCCCATATCTAGGGATGAGGTTTTGGTGTCACTTTTCCTTCTGTCACTGTATTTTTTTTTTTCCTTCTGTCACCGTAAATTTTGAACTCAACCACTTCATGGTCACTATGACCAAGGTGGCCACCAATCACCAAATTTTTATTTATTGGAATTTCTTTTTTTCCACAGCTCCTCTTTTTTATCTATCTCTCTCTCTCTATATATATATTTTTATTAAACACTCCCATTCTCATCTGTCTTCAAAACTAATTAGTTCTTCGGAATATTACCTCATTTTCACATCTGTAGCCCACTCCTCTGCTACCTTGAAGTAAGATAAAGATCAAATAATGGAGTATACTGTCATTTAAACAGGTAATGGAAGGGATAGATATAGGGAATGGAAAATTGTAATGGAAAAGAAAAAAAATACAAGAATCTGCTGTCATAATTTGTCATAATTTTTCATAAATTGAGTGTCTGAGCCTGTTGCTGCCATCGGCAGGAGGCATAGAAACTACGTGCGTGAGGTGTGAGCAGGTGGATGACCTGGTTCACATGGTGGCGGAGCTCAAGGAGGAGGTGGATAGGCTCTCAAGGGGTGGTGGTGTGGCTCTCTATATTAGAGAATCTTTCAAAGTTGTAGAACTTCGCCATTTGCCGAGGCGATCAGCTCCGGGGCAGACGCGTTCTGCAGCGGAGTGGGGGTTCGGGCCAGGCAGGGCTAATTTTTCTGGCATCGAGCCTACTCGAGGGAGCCGCCACGACCCGGCAGCCCTCGTGAGGGAGGCTGACGAGGGGTAAGTGGAGCCAACAGCGCCCCCTCCCCAACCGCTCAAAAGCTGCCCCTAGGGAGCGCGAGCGACCAGGAGCGCGGCGACCAGGGCGTGGCGCGTCAGAAGGGCGTGGCGAGGCAGTTAGCAGAGCAGTTCGCGCAGGGAGGGCAGAGCGTTCCCTCACGCCCATACGAACACCTCCTAACACCTCCTCAACGATAGCCGTTAGCGAGGTGATAATGGTCTCCACCAGGCACAGTGCGCTCTCCAGGAAGTCGGTACACACCCAGATCGACTACCCGTTAAAAAGTGCAGTGGTTCAGGTCACCGGATGCAGAGAATGTCTGAGCCTGTTGCTGCCATCGGTGGGAGGCAGAGAAACTGAGTGTGTGAGGTGTGAGCAGGTGGATGACCTGGTCCGCATGGTGGCGGAGCTCAAGGAGGAGGTGGAGAGGTTGAGGGATATCAGGGAGTGCGAGCGGGAGATAGACTGGTGGAGCAACTCCCTGCAGGGCCTCAAGGAGAGGTACCGGGGTGAGACACCCCAAATGGGGGTGGATCCCCTGCCCTGTCGCCGTCAGGCGGAGGGAGGGGATCTGGGAGTTGAGGAGGAATGGAAAAAGGTCCCTGCTCGACTCAGCTCGAAAAAGCTGAGGTGCTTAACGCCTTCTTTGCCTATAGGCATTAATGCCTTCTTTGTCTATGGCAGCAAAACCAGTTGTTCTCTGGACGCCCAGAACCCTGAGCTGGTGGAAGGGGATGAGGAGCAGATTGTGGCCCCCATAATCCACGAGGAAATGGTTGGCGACTTGCGACAGCATTTGGATGTACGCAAGTCGATAGGGCCAGCCAGATGGGATCCAGCCGAGGGCATTGAGAGAACTAGCGGGAGAGCTGGCCAAGCCACTTTCCATCATTTATCGGCAGTCCTGGCTATCAGCGGATGTCCCACTCGACTTGCGGCTAGCAAATGTGACACCCATTACAGGAAGGGCTAGAAGGTAGACCCAGGGAACTATAGGCCTGTTAGTTTGACCTCAGTGCCAGGGAAGCTCATGGAGCAGATTATCTTGAGCGTCATCATGCAACACTTGCAGGGCAAGCAGACAATCAGGCCCAGTCAGCATGGGTTTATGAAGGGCAGGTCCTGCTTGACGAACCTGATCTCCTTCTATGACAAGATGACATGCTTAGTAGATGAGGGAAAGGCTTCCCCACAGCATTCTCCTCAGGAAACTGGCTGTCCATGGCTAGGACTGGCATACACTTCATTGGGTTAAGAGCTGGCTGGATGGCCGGACCCAGAGAGTCGTGGTGAATGGAGTCAAATCCAGCTGGATGCCGGTCACTAGTGGAGTCCCCCAGGGCTCAGTACTGGGGCCAGTCCTCTTTAACATCTTTATCGATGATCTGGACTAGGGGATCGAGTGCACCCTCAGTAAGTTTGCGGACGACACCAAGTTAGGTGCGTGTGTTGATCTGCTCGAGGGTTTGCAGGCTCTGCAGGAGGATCTGGATAGGCTGAACTGATGGGCCGAAGCCAACTGTATGAATTTCAACAAGGCCAAGTGCCGGGTCCTCCACCTGGGGCACAACAACCCCAAACAGAGCTACAGACTGGGAGATGAGTGGTTGGAAAGCTGCCTGACAGAGAAGGACCTGGGGGTATTGGTTGATAGTCGGCTGAATATGAGCCAGCAGTGTGCTCAGGTGGCCAAGAAAGCCAACAGCATCCTGGCTTGTATAAGAAACAGCATGGCCACCAGGTTCAGGGAAGTGATTGTCCTCCTGTATTCGGCTCTGGTGAGGTCGCACCTCGAGTACTGTGTTCAGTTTTGGGTCCCTCGCTATAAGAAAGACATGGAGGTGCTTGAGCGAGTCCAGAGAAGGGCTACAAAGCTGGTGAAGGGTCTGGAAAACAAGTCTTATGAGGAGTGGCTGAGGGAGCTGGGACTATTTAGCCTGGAGAAAAGGAGGCTCAGGGGCGACCTTATCGCACTCTACAGGTACCTTAAAGGAGGCTGTGGTAAGGTGGGGGTTGGTCTATTCTCCCATGTGCCTGGTGACGAGGGGGAATGGACTAAATTGTTCCAGGGGAGGTTTAGGTTGGATATTAGGAAAAAATTCTTTATGGAAAGGGTTGTTAGTCACTGGAATAGGCTGCCCCGGGAAGTGGTGGAGTCACCATCCCTGGAGGTCTTTAAAAGATGTTTAGATGTAGAGCTTAGGGATATGGTTTAGTGGAGGACTTGTTAGCATTAGGTCAGAGGTTGGACTCAGTGATCTTGGAGGTCTCTAACCTGGACTATTCTGTGATTCTGTGATTCTGTCAAGTAACATTTTATATTACATCATTTAACTTTTCACTGACTTAAAATTAAATTACTGAGCAAAAACAATCTCTGCTACAAGTTAAGATATTCAAGGCAAGGCAAAAAGCCTGTGAAACATATTAGTTGATATTCCTTAGTCTAGTTAGTACAGTTTTAGTTAGTACTGTTTTCAGACACTGTTCCAATACTTTCCACTTGAAAGTTGATTTGATGTCTCCCTGATAGGAATTTCTAGGGAAATTATCTTTTAAAACAAAATCAATAAATACTAAATAACACCAAATATATAAAAACTACTAGAAAAAAAAAAAAAAAAAAAAAAAAAAAGGAAATTGACATTGAGTTACCCCAAACACTTTCTAATTTCTTCCACTGAATGTAGAAAGAGGGATTTGCAGTATTACTGATGGGGGCAGGGGAGGGGGGAGGGGAAGAACCAACCATCCAACCAAAAGTAGTATACTTCCATTTTTCTTTTACTCAGATAGAAAAAGAACTCATCAGGATCATGTTTATTTTCTCACCTCATAGAATTCTATAATCAGTATTCCAAGTGATTTTTCATATCCATGTTATCTCTTGATGCAATGCTATGTAGTGCATACCCAGTGCATAGTGATGATTACTTTATTCTTTTTTAGATTGTATCATGAAAAACTAGCATATTTCCCGTTTTAAAATAGCAAATGCTGCCTATTTACTAAAAGCAAATTTCTGACCAACAACATCCTAGCATTTCAAATAGGAAGATCAAGTGAAAAACACAAATAATTTTCCTAATATTACTTTCTTTATTAAAACACATATTTTATCTTGTAGGAAAGAGCAACTTCACTGTCAAATATAGTCAACTTCTAGTCAAAATTTGTGACAGAAAAAAAATATTTTCTTTGCTCTACAACATATGACTTCACTGATACCAACTTTTTCACATGGAGTGTAGAAAAAATATATACAAAAATGTGTATACATATCTATAATAGCCAGGGTTGCAGTGTGTTCCTATTGGCAAATTTCTACACAGATAGTCATAAATATGTCCAAAAGCAGAAAAGAAGAGTACACAAAAAAGGGAAGGATGAAGTCAGTAGTCTTTGTAGACGACATTTGGTACAAGCATACATATGCTCATTACATAATTCTAACACTCAAAATGTAAAAAGAATTATTTGAAGTGGATTTAATTGCAAAATAATTAGTAGTCAAAGTATACTTTTCAAAAATATAGAGCCTACTTAACACTCTGGTAAAGCATGTTAATACTTTAAACATAATAACATGTAAACATAATAACATGTTTTAATATCTTTGAATTAAATTTGAATACCTTTTGGTTAGATCAAATATGTATTCATCTGTAAAGATGTATAATGCTTCCTGACACCAGAGGTAGCTGTGATGAAGTTGGTTGTACAAAGTTGTTATTTATAGATTATAGCAACATTGACAACATTCCCTACACAAAGAACGAAAAACATGTTGCAACACAGTCTAGCTTCATGTCTTTATTTTGTATTTTATTGCAGTTTAAATGGAATATCTTTAGATTTATTTCAAATGATCCAAAGGCAGAGCTGAAACCTCATGGCTAATAACACAGTCACAGGGAGCAGCACACATACACACATCCACTTAAAACAGAAAACATCAGCCAAATAACTAGATGCTTGATAGATTTTTGCAGCATTGATGCAATTACACTTTTTGTTTGTTTGAATCAAAAAAGTGAATACTTGATGGCTTTTCATCTACTTAGCTTTTTTAATTGCTTGTCTATGGGTGCTAATATCTGCTAAAAAATATGTCTAGCAGTTATTAGGCTGTAACAGTTTTTTCTTCATATAGGTAAAACAAAACAAAAAGAGATTATGCTGCTAAATTTAAAAAATCAAATATTTTAAATATTAAAATTGATCTGCAAATAATTTGTCATAAACTTTAGTTTGTGAATATTTTCTTAGTGTCGATGGACAGAATGTTCTGTCCCACTATTGGTAGTTATTTTTATTATATAGTTATAGCCATCCTTAGGTATAGTTATAGCCCTGCTACAGTTACATTTTATTTAGGTAACTTACTTAGTTACTTTTACTTATATATGAAATAGTGGAAGTTGAAATTAAAATTTGTTTAATTACTTGAAGATTATTTAATATGTAGTATCTAAAGACCAAAATCTTGCTACTGATGAAATCTATTTGTTCCATAAGAGGTTTTTGTGGTAATTCTTTCTCTCATTTTTTTCATTCCATATAACTAGAAAGAGGGATAAAACTAGGTAATCATAGGAAAGGCTCAGCATTAGATAAAATCTTAAATACAAAGATAACTGATAACACTGGAATCATCCTTAGAAGGCTCTCAGGATCTGTAATTAATGTTTATGATCTAAGGATTTCATGAGCATCTTTGAGAGGTTCAAATCTTTTCCCCAAATCATGAACGAAATGAGGGTATATTCAATTCAAATGCAATATGTTCAAATGCAATATGTTTAATTTATTTTATGTACACAAGTCAAAATATTTTTCTCTAACTTTATTATCAATGAAACATTATTTTCACAAAATGAAAATACTTGTGCCTTAATAAACTCATTTACCAATCCCAGAATACTTCAACGCAGACAAGAGGAATTTTTCAGACTATAATAAACTACTTTACAATGGAAAGTATTTTATATAACCTTGTGTTTTGATAACACTAACAGATTCACCAATTATAAGGGGAAGAGGCTATTGACATTTCTTCTTCATTTATGCGGTGGGAAAAGAAACACTAATTTCAAGCTCTTTTTACCAAATGTATAAATATATATGTGTACATATACATACACATACATATATGTATATATACTTGCTTTATTTGTAACTGAATTTATTAGGTTTGTTTAAAACAAATTAAGGAAGGTTTCACTCTTATTTCAGATAAGAGTGAAATATTACATCGAAAACATCAGAAACAATGCTCACTGATGATTAAATGGTGTACCAATGGACAGAACTTCAGTGAATCTTCTTGGCACAATCTATTTTGTTGGACTATCCTGTTTCTTCCTTTATAGCCAGTCCTTATAATTGTATAAACAATGAAAGGTAATGTAATTTGTGAAAGCATTCATAGTACACTTACGGTTTGTTTGTCTGTTTTTAAATTAGAATAACTTTATTCACTACTCACTGGTTAGTCTTCATTTTCTCATGTATAAGCACTTCCTATCTCCCAGTCAAAAAGCAGATGCACTAACATGTGATAAGAAATATTGCCTAGTTTATTTATGTAGTTTTGTTTCTTTTGTTTTTCTGTCTCTTCTCTATTACATTTAATATTTTCTGTCAATAAAAAAATAAATCACCATCATCTATAAGTAGAAAAATATTTTTTTCTCTTCTAAGCAGGGGAGAAAATTCGGAACATAGAACATAATTGTATAAAAAACAAAGATCTTAAACATCAGAATTATTTAGTGAAAATATTTGTGTAAAGGTTTATTTACAAATATGATATTAGTTACATTTTTAACACATTACATGCGTTGCATCTTTACAAATTTTTGACTGTATTATATAAGTGATTTTTTGTCTTTAATAACAAACATTTAAAGAAGTAGCTTATAAGTAATCATTAAGATGAAAGTTTTCACTTTAAAATTTAATTGAATTTTAGTCAAGATGAACATCTGTGAGGGGTACCTGTATGGTGTTTGAGTAAATTCAAAAGGAAATTTATTTACATTCATGCTATTAACAAAAAAGGTATATTTGCATACTTTGTTGGTAAAATACTATTTTAACAGTATTTAGTACACTGTGAACTTGATTGACCCAAATGTTTTCTTCAGCCATGGTGTCAGTCTTTTGTTTGTTTGTTTTTGGTATCTGGGATTCTGAAAATAATTTGCACACCCTTCTTCTCTTTCACAAATCACAATAATTTATTTTCCACAGCAGAGCAGGCTAATAAATTTAAACATTTATATTTTAGGAACCCAGCAACTAATTTCCATAACTGCCGTGTTTGGCATATTTATCTTATCTGTCATCTCTACTAATGACATGAAAGAACCCATATTTTTAAGACATTTCTGACTATTGCTTGATTTTGGATATCTCTCTGAGGATAATGTGCTAAGTTTACCAGGTCAAAGGCAATCTTTGTGTAGAAACATTAGAGACTTTTAGATTTTTTTATTTTTTTCAGTCAAGATGTTGGGTAAGATAAATTGCAAATAATCCAGTTACATGATGTAATTTCATAGTCTTTATCAGGAGCAGTCAACAAACTCCTAATAACTCCAATTTTTCACACAATGACATGTCTTCACTTCTAAACAAAACTAACGGGCAGTGGAAACATTTATCCCCAGATCAGTTTTTAAATTAATAATGGCATTAGATAAAAAATGATGAAATGCAAAGTCCATAAATACCGTTTATGAAATTAATGTAGAGTGCTATATTTACGTCATTTTACTAATCCTCCTGACTCCTGAAAGATATTATTTCTCTTTTATGTTACTTATACAGCATAGTTTACATCTGGTTCCAATCATAAATATGCAGGCCAGCCCTATATATCCCACTTTGTTGCTTGTTATGCTTCACCTAAATTTTCCATAAATACATCTAACAGTAATTTCAGTATATTTAAGTGAATGTTCTTTTTTTTTGGGGGGGGGGGGGGTATATGAAAAATAATCCATAGGGTTCATATACAGAGAAAAAAATGTATTCAACCATTATCAATCCAGCCAAAAATTTCAAAGCTTCAGAAAGTAGGTCATACTATAATAATGGCATTGAACTTTTCAACTGGGAGTAATTAGGTTTTATTTCCAGTGCTCAGTGACCTACGCTGAAAAATAAAATAATACAATAGTTCAGTTTTATTTTTCATAATTTAGTGGCTTGCCTTATTATTATTTTTTCCTACAGTATATTTCTTAAGGATCCATAATTATTACCTATTCAGAAAACAACAGCTGACAGCTGTGTAGGGTACTTCTGCTGTTTAATATGTCATAAAGAATCTGTTGCAGTCAATGATAATATCATTAGAGAACAAGGATACTGTCTATTATTTCAGAACCAAATAATTCAACCTTAAATCATTTCAGCTGCAGTGTCACTTTCAGGGAATGTGAAAGCAGGAGAGTTACCATGTATGAAACAAGCTTTGCAGTTGTACTTACAGCATAAAGGGTATTTGAAGCACACTTGCTTGTATATTAGGGTGCTTTGGAAAGCTTTAATTTTATTTAAGGGCTGCTTCTTAAGACAAAGAAACATAATAAAATTCACTTGCATCTGTTAGCTCAGATAACAAGACACATTTTCCTTTTTGGGACTGGGGTGTCCTGAGAGCTGTTACACTGTGTATTCAGACTACTGTGTATTGCAACATGAGCTTATTCCCTCCAGTGAATTTTATTTTTTTGTTACTAATATCATTACAAGAAACCTCCCCATATCTTTGGTCATGTTCTTGTCCTATGTATAGGTGTATGGAGTGGCTGTCTGTATCATGTCAACCTGTATTGTAAACAAGAAGCATAAATTGACAGGATGTGATAGATGCAAAATAACACTAGAAGCTAAAGCTTCCACAGACAAGACACCATGATCATTCCAAGGAAGACAGTTACTCCAGCTTTTATGTAGTTGTGAAACAGGAGCAGGAAGTCTGCAGTGCTTCTGTTCCATTACATGGAACATACAAAACTCAAGTTTTTAATATTGTCATGCTCGCGGGGAGTGTTTCCTATGCATTTATACTAAGTATGAATATCCATAACAGTTATAGAGAAAGCCAACCATAGTAGTAGTTCTCTGCCCTAGAGAGGTGCAGAGAACTACTGAAAATTTTCTTTGTCTCGTTTGAAATTCATAACACAGGAGAGTTTATAAATGTCAGAGTTAAGTCTTGACCATTCTACCTCCAGCATCATCATTAGATTTTTCCACTGACTCTAATAGGATCTTTCATAAAGACTACCACATAGTTTTCCATGTATGTGTCATATTTATTTATTTTATTTTATTTTATTTTAATTTAATTTCATTTTATTGTTTTATTTATTTTATTTTATTTTCATGAGAAATGGGATGAAATGCTACGTTTATGTCTATATAATTTGGGATGGTTTGGGTTTCTGCATTTCCAAGACAGAAACATGAGGTTTATTCAAACTTAGAATTACTTAATAATAGTAATTTCATACTTAGAATTACTTAAATACTCCTATATTTGTTTGGTTAAGAGCCCAGTTTGAAAAATCAGAAATGCTTTGCCGACTGATTGCTGATGTAAACATAGCCAAAACATACATATAGTATCTTCATGTTCTGACAATATTTGTGGCTAAGCAGCCCATATAGCACAATGTACAAACAGTAGCAGTTAATTACCACCTCAGCAATAACCTTCAACAGATCAGTGTCTTTATTCAATAAATTAAGATTTTTTCTTCTTTTCCAGGATTCCAAAGTCAGTGGCAGCTGACCGATAATGTTCCTGTGGATACCTCTTCTCTCAGTTTTGATGGATTTTTTTTGATGGATTAAGTGTGCTTTTTCAATTAGCACAGTGACTATGGAAAACAAAACAAAACAAACAAAAATTGATATTTAAGTAAAAAATCTCCATGTCTCTTCTTGAGATCTAGGTCATCAAGTTTTTCTAAATATAACTTCTGTGATATTTAAATGTTCAGAAAAATAAAGAAGATATTACTGCTATGTTACACTAAGCAGGAGAGGAGAAAGTTTATTACTATAGTTTCACTGACATACCAAGATAAATACATACTTCCTATCAAAGATCACTCTATAGCTCATAAGAGCTTTGAACCAGGGAGAGTTCTTTTTTGTACAGTTCTAATTCAGTACATTCAGTACATGTGCATTTAAGTTTATTCTCATTATTTTCATTCAGCAGAGTACTAAAGAACTTAAGTACTTTGTTGAATAATGAATATAAGAATATATATCGAATAATATGTGGAAAGATCTCACTTTTTCAGATGAGGGCCTTACTTTTTGTTGTTGTTTTTCTATTTTCTTACCATGATTTTTTTTGTAACCACATGCAATGCACATAGTGTTCTACAATAGCATCCTTGCGCCTTTTTTTTTTTTTTTTTTTTTTCCAAGACAGGTAGAACTAAGTCCTAGGGTTTTAATTTCAGTTCTAAAAAAAATATAAAATTAGCTCTGTAACAGAATTTGTCTATGAGCTCCATAATAAACTGTTATAGGGAAAAGAACAAAAGCCAAAACAGATTATAACATTTTGCAAAAGAGAATTCTTTTTGGTTTTAAGCACGTGCAAAAGCTAGATTTTACTATGTGGACCAGCAGTACACAAAGTATTTGATATTTTATTTCTCACTTGGAGTATTATAGCAATGATGGTGCATCCACAAAAGTCTGAGATAAAAGCCTGAGAAAATTCAGAGGTGTAAGACATAGAATGGATTAAAATATGACTCAAATTTAAACAAACAAAAATATATTTTGAACTTTAAAAATTATACGAAATTCCCTCATCCCAGACACATCTGATGACTTAAGTTTCAAAGAGATTAGATAGAGATTTTTACACTACAGTAAACAATTTTTTGCACTTGCTTTTAAATATGGACTTTTTTTTTCTGCTGAGTTTACCACGGTTTACAGTACTCAGTAGTAATTAAAAAGGTGAGGAAAGAAGCAAGACTCCACAACACTTTCTGAATATGCTTTTCAGAGAAGTAAAGTTTTAAGTTTGAACGTATTTTAAAAGCATGTGTTAATCACACAGGAGGTTACAAACAGACACTAAGAGAATTATCTGTGCAGCTTGTACCTTACTGATATGAATCAATAGCCGTTGGACTTTGAGCTGGGTAAAACAGAATTTCACACCACAAAAGAAGCTGTCTGTCTAAATCCATATCGATTCTATAACATATTATTAACTACATGACAGCCTTCAAATTTTAGCTGAATTTTGCAACTACAGTGTGAATACCATTTACCTACATGAAGCACTGACTTGTGTCAGCAGGACTAAATATCAGGTATGAAAAAAAAAAAAAAGGCATAATCATACAAGTTTTTCTAATTATACATGAGGAAGTAGTTTTCTAAATACAGATTGCACTGAGTGAATTGTGTCCAAAATTAAATATATATATATATAATAAAATAAAAGAGTTTAGAGGAGCTGTTTTGTAAAAGACATGGTCTGTGGTTCAAACTCCATTCACATTGTTTCTGTCAGTCCTGCTGATATTAAGTGACAAATATTTGCCATAAGTATATCTAACTGTTATTAGCACAAATTAACATATATTTACTGTGTTTCTAGCCATGTAGTCACAAAAATGTGTGCCACTTACTGAAAACACATTTTAAAATTCATCATTCCTAAACAGTCTGTTCAAAAGACTTGAGTGAAAGACATGGAGTCAGTTCTCTCAATCAGCAGTTTCTTTTTGGCAATAAATAATTTTTCTGAGCTGGAGCTGGGAGGGGTTGTCATTTTCAGTAAACGAGAGCACTGTAAGGGATCAGGCTACACTCAGGAAGCGTGCTGACCTTCTGAATATATCATTCAGAAATATAGTTAACTGCACCTCCCAACATTTTGATTTTGTTGTTTCACAAATACTTTTGTTTGTTGTCCTTTGTCAAGCTACAGCAGATTTGCATCAAGTAATATTTACTCTGCTCTTTGTGGTTTGTCTCAGACAAAATCCTTTCTAATTCTGTAAAGTTTGAGTCTGTTCTGGCTACTGCTGTTCTAAAGGTTTACGTTTTGTTTGGATATTTTTCATTATATATATGTTTTAATTCTTTCATAATTGAAGTACTGTATGAAAAGTATGCAAGTGGATAATGTCTGTGTCCAGGCTATCCACTCACATAACTGTGTTGACATTATGAAAGGAATAAGGAAATGGGTGCTTAGTCTGCCATTGGCATAAAGTGAACTTTATCTGCCCTTTAAAAAAAAAAAAATCTATTTTTATCTACATAAAACAAACAAAAAAATGTAAAAATCATATACATTTTTATCACACAACAGAAACTTGGAATAGGTCATCCATCCACCAATAGTAGAACAAAAGACAAAAAGTATAGACTATCTCTGATCATGACACTGATGGTGACCCTCTATTCCTCACATTAGCTGAAAAGGAACAAAATGCAGTATTGTACATGACAAGCAGAAGTGCAAAAGATAGTATATACAGAAGGGAATTTGTCGGTCTGTTTTGTTATTGTTGTTGTTGTTGTTGCTGTTGTTGTTTTGTTCTGTTTTGTTTTTCACATTTGTGAGAACACATCAAAAAGTCCAATCACACTGTCACCTGTCAAAAAACATTTGCATCAGTGTTAATGGATACCACATTGTTGACACGACAGTGTTGCATATATTATTCTTTGCATCTCATACTATAAAATAACCCAGAGCTTGAAATCGCTAGGGGATTTTGTCATTATTTGCAGCTGAATGTTTTAAATTAATCATTCAGACTTTTAAGTTTCAAAGCAAAGCTTTATACTGAAATAGTTAATTGTAGTAACACAATTCAAGTAATCAAAGAGAATTCAAGTAAACACATTCAAGTAACCAAAGAGAATGAGTATTTAAAAATACACTTAAGAAACAACTGAGATCCTGTGACTTGATTCATTTTCACCTTTTTGGAATCTTGAGATATTTTGCCAATGTTAAATGACTAATCACAAGTTATCATGAATATTTGAACTCTACCATTCAAAGAGATTCTTAGTAATTTTTCATTTTAGATGCATTATCAAGAAATGTAGTGGTCACAAATTATCAGTGATGGCAATGTGATTTTCAAGTTGCTGCATATCTGAATACTGATTTCCCTAGAGTAAATTCAGCATATTAAGTAGTACTTTAAATATATGTGTAAAATACATGACATCCTACTCTAATTCCTCTGAGTTGCTAAAACATTTATCTTAATCATGCTATAATTTGTTTCTACTGCAATGTTGCAGAGTTAATGTAAAAAAAAAAAAAAAAAAAAAAAAAAAAAAAAAACAGAAACCCTAAATCTAATTGATCTTAATTTAGTTTCATGATAAAAGGAATAAATGTTATGCAAAATTGGAACAAAATAGGGTTGCTCAAAGCCTAAAATTACTTAAAAAGAAAGTTCTGATATGAAGAAGGTACCTGACAAAAGCAAATGCAAGGTAGATCCTTAAAGGAGATCTTATTTTCTGAAAGTCAAAATATCAATTTCTACCATTTCTTTGCAGAGCCAAGACCACTAAATGCCTCCTAACAGTGAATTAAATGCTGACAGTCAAAGGTTCACACAGAACTACCACTAGCAGCATGCTAGCCAAGAACAATTTTTTTTTTTTTTTTGAAATCCTACATTTCCTGTGTAATGATGCATGGAATGGCAGTCATCTCAAGGGAGTAATTTATCCTAAGTGTTCCATTTTTTGCTAAAATAGAAAGTTATGAGTGACTGACATATACTATTCTAGAATTTCTCTTTTTGTTTTTATAGCATCTTGTTTGTTATTTGTTGAGTTTGTTGGTTTTTGTTTCTTTATTTCTGTGTATATATTTTCAACTCTAGCCCTGCTCAAGCCTTGCTGGCTGTTTCAGGTCAAGTACCACTCCCAGCTATTGGTGTTCATACACCAATAGAGATTTTTTTTTTTTTTTTTTTTTTTTTTTAGAAGGTTCAAAATAAGTTGCATTCCAAGCTGGCAGAAATCACAGAAAATTAGTGATAAGCAGTCAGCACAATCATTGTGTTGAAGAAAGATGTAGCCATCTGTAGCATAAGCTGGGTATTATTGAAAATTGGTAGCTTGGGCTTCCTTTACAGTCAATAGATAGAAATAGAAAGTCAAGTCACATTAATTCCTCTCAGAATGTTCACAAAAGTGTCCATTTAAGGAAAAATTTACAAATAGCTATGACAACAAGCATCAAAACTGTTTTTTCTTCTTGGGGGCTAGCTTATCCAGCAAATTATTTTAGTTTGGTTTTCTACAATTCAGCACATCTTTCCCTTATTCGTGAATCTTTTCTTTTCTTTTCTTTTCTTTTCTTTTCTTTTCTTTTCTTTTCTTTTCTTTTCTTTTCTTTTCTTTTCTTTTCTTTTCTTTTCTTTTCTTTTCTTTTCTTTTCTTTTCTTTTCTTTTC
>CM021731.1:148915521-148925521 GCA_011075105.1 Heteronetta atricapilla
TCCTTTCCTTTCCTTTCCTTTCCTTTCCTTTCCTTTCCTTTCCTTTCCTTTCCTTTCCTTTCCTTTGTTTCATTTTCTTTTTTGTTTCATTTCTTTTCATTTTGTTTCATTTAAATCCTGATAGAGTTGTCAACTATGTGTAAAAGAAGGGAGAATATTGTTACTGGCTGGATTTTTGTGCTTCAGCTTTTCTCCATGGGTGATGTTAGGGAGCTTAGCATCAAATAGATACATAACAAAACTGATATCAGACATATTTTTGTGGCAGTCTGGTAGGATGGTAGGTCTGGAAGTAAGGCTAATAGAGTAGCTTATCAAGTAGCAAGTAGTCATAATGAGAATCCAAAGCTGATGTGTGCCAATACTTTAAAAATGTATTAGTATAGTGTTGTAGTGATAACCTTTGCTATAAAGTTGTTACATTAACCTATCAGGAATACTGGTCCAATTTCTAATTCTTTCTCATTTTGGATTGAAATGTTTCCCACTGCTATGACTCAATGGTAATTTAAAGTACAATGAATGATCTTTAAAAAAATGTCCATCACTAATTAATTTTTTCTAACTTAATGAGCTATCCTATATAATAAAATTTAAGTGCCCTCTAAAATGTAGTTGTGTTAAAAACCTTAATAAACTACAATAAAAGAACAATTAAGGAAAAAAAAATCAAATGCTTAAGGTTTACAGAATCACAAATTTAACCATCCTGGACATTTAAGCACATAAAGGCAATGTCTGCTAAAAACTCAGTCATATCATGTTTCAGTTTCTGCTCACTAGATAGGAATTTTCTAGTCTGCTGAACCAAAGCTTTACACTTTCATTAGCTCACATTCTCTGTCATGACACCAGTACCCTCTCATCAGATCGAAAGCTGAGCTGAGTGGTGCCGACAGAGAGAGGCAGATAAAAGAAAATTGATGAAAGTGCTAAATGTTTGCCTTCTGGGTAAAAGCTCCATGTGGCTTTGCTGACCACTGATTTACTTTACCCTGTTCCAAGAAAATGGGAGTGTGTCTTGCCTTAAATGTTTACACATTAGCAGCTTCATTTTCAACAAAATATATTTTTTAATTTGCAGAAAATACATTTGTTGCCTGAGCTTGAAAGATGACAAACATTTTGATTTATTTCACAGCAATTACCCAAGACTATGATTTTACAAGATAAAAGATGTAAAACATCAGTATCGAGCTGAATTTTCAAGATCTGCACCACGTTTACACAAATATCATTGCTGAAATCTAAAAGAACAGTTTAATTTTTCTACAAGGGAAAAATTTTGATCAGGTCACCATGGCAGAAATTTATTTTAGTGAAGGATGAAATTATAACCTATCCCTGTTTCTGAAATTTGATTCAGACTCAGAACTGACCTGAATGGATTCAAGCTGAACTGAAAAAAATATCTGTGGGTCTCAAATATTTAAATAACTCCTTCAATTTGAATCCTAACACAACAGTCAAAAGGTCAAAATATAATCTGCTCTGGTCTGATCTGAAAAAAAAACAGAGATCCATAAATGAAATCCTTATTTCATCTACAGACATGTATTACAAATCTCTGAATAACCCATTTCTTGTTGAAGTAAAAGCTTTATTTGGACACACACACATAAAAAAAAAAAACAAGTAGTACAATCATAACATGTAGACATTTGAGTAGTGGCTAGCTATGTAAATCTGAAAACCAAAATTATACTGGTTCATCTAAATATATTAAAAATTGCCAAATATAAAACTCAGCAAGACTATCAGAATTGTTCTTTCTGGTAATTGCTGCACAAACAAAAACCAACCTAAAAAAAACAGACTAAGTGGTATTTTGACAATAGAAATTTCTATATTATATATGTATATTTCTATATGTATATACAGGCAGGATATAAGAGGTAATTTAGGTAATATAGATATCTCCAAGAGATGACAAACTCATCTAAGATAGCATCTCTATAATGCAAAAAGTGTTAAGGTAGCTTCTCTCAGTTTCTGAAATCCTATTCTTAATGATCTTATTTATCTGAGAAGATTAAATTCAATTGTATTTTTTTCAGCTAAGACAATCTAAATATATTTCTAAGATTGTGCCTTGTTTCATATTGCTATACATGCTATTTAATTGACTTTTCCTATTAATTTCATTTTACAGTGACAGTATTTAGATTTTTCCATTTTTGTATTATGAAAATATAGAATATTGACATGGTATAAAGTCAGGTGAATCTTATTAATACTGCAATGTATCTACTCAAATTCTGGACCTTGAATTACTTTGAGTGTAACTAATTGTAGAAGACACAAACAAACCATAAACTCTGTAATAGAGATGTAAACATAGCTCATTTTTGAATGGCAGAAAGTGCCATTTTTGCCTGAGTTTGAAAAACAGAAACAAAAAATGGAATAGAAATCAATCAAGACTGCAATTTTACAAGAATAAAGATGGAAACACCTTTTCCAAACATCTTATCATTGAATGAAAATAAAATAGTCTTATTCTGCCATTAGTATGTTATATACCATAAGAAGATTGACAGTGACTCTTTATATTCCCATTATTATTATTATAATTTTTCCTGTTTAAACAGAACAAAGAATAGCAGAAGCAGTCTTAAGAATTAGTATCCAAATCCTTCCACTGCTCATGTGATTTTTTAAAGTGCTTCTGATTAAAAGAATTTATGAGACTGGACAGGATTTGCTCAGATTTAGCTATGTTTTGTTTTACTATAGACATTTTACCTGCTGGTGTCTCTACGCTTCCTCAACTATTGAACTTTTTACCTGGCAAACGCTCATCTGGCTTACAGTCTGTTGAAATGGCATTGTTCTATATTTGAATTTGAAGTTTGAAAGGAACAGTACTGATCCTTCAATACTGCAACAATCATTGCTCTCCGTACATTTGGCACAGAGATTTATTTGCTTGTCTCTTTGCCTTGTTAATCTTCAATTCAAGTATCTGGAAATGAAAGGTTAGACAGCAGCAGGTGGAAAGTGAAGTGATGTAGACCCAACATTTAGTGAGCATTTAACTTAGAACCTGGGGATATATATATATATATATAGAGAGAGAGAGAGAGAGAAAAAGAAACAAAGCCACTCACATTTTGGGGTGAAAAAAAATGTAAATATTTTTGTTTCTTCTTGAATTTCAACATCATACTCATCTGCTCTTTTCCAAAGTTCACAATAAATCTGTGTCCCATATTTCACTGAGGTGCAGCCATCTTGAAAATATTGTAGCACAGAGATGTCAATAAAATGAATACGAGACATTTCATTTATTCTGTGATTTTATGTGAAAATGTTTTGAAAACAAAACTATTTCAGAAGCATGGCTCTTCATTTAGGATACATTTTGGGGAGGAAAAAATTAAATTCTTTTATATTTTTATGCTTTCTGTAGAGGGTAAAATCTAAGGGGGGAGGAGGGGGCAGGGGGAGGGAATGAATGCTCTAAATTTTCTCATTTTCCAAACTTGATGTTATTAATATGGACTGTCAAGTTTGGGTCAAATGTTTATACAGGTCGTGCCTCAGTACTTCCAGTGTTTCAAGTATATCTGTCATGCACAACAAATGCAAACTGCAATACAGTGGCATTGGGAGGTAGACATGAATTTTTCTACTAGAAATAAGTCAATGCCTTTACCTCATTTATCTGAGATGTCACCATTTCTAATAGTAATTTTGTTTATTTGACAGCTGCAGACATCTTTTAAATAAGCAAATTATTTGAATTTGTTGATTTGCAATATTTTAATGCATTTTTTTGGTTTTCCTTTTTATTATTTTTTAAAGGCTTTTATATTAAACTGAGGGAGTAGAATATTCATGCTGCTAAGTATAGATGTTCATTTATAAAATAAAATATCTATAAATATGTACAGTACCTTTAATGTTAAAATAAAATTATTGGTGGAATGGTGTTATACTAGCCCTAGGGTATATGAGATTGCTACAGAAACAAATTCAGAATTTAATTAACTCTGAAGTCCTCCTCTAAACAGGGCTTATGTGTCTGTGTAAAGTTCAAGGCAGCCAGCCTGAATCTATAGAAGAAAACTGTTTGGAGGTGCTGATGTTCTAGAGAAGCAAAACCACCTTATCTAAGGCAGACAGACGATACCACGTGGCTACATGTACTAAATTAAGAAGTGGGGAAGTTCGTTCAAAGTGCACAGATTAAAATTTTCAATAGGCCTAAAAATGACTCTAAGGCATGAATGAGCCTGTCACTTTTTCTCTGTCTCTTCAGCAAATGATGGATTCACTCTATGCCCATAATATAACCCGTGAGATATGCCTGCCTTCATTGGTTATTCTTCATTCTCAGTCATGCTGAAATAGAGGTTGTGGTTAAACAAATCTGCTTTTATGGAGCAAAGCATTGTGAAACAGAGCTGATTATGGCCTGACACATTGAATTAGGCTGCAGTGTAAAGCAGTGCTGATGATTCCATTGTTTCAGGGTCTGATCCCTCGGCCTGAGCTTTTCTCTGTCTCTCCAGCCACATGTATCTCTTTTCCCTTTGCTTTAGGAAGGTGTTTTATTTTTTTATTTTTTTTTCCTTTAGTTTTTTTTTTCTTTAAATCTATTTACTATTTGTAACTTAGTCCATAGGAAAATATCATTTATAGGCTTCAGAAGAGCTTTGGTGACAAATACATTAATTGAAAAATTTTAATTTTCATTAAAAAAAAATATATATAATAAAAAAAAAAAAAAAGTAAGAAGTGAGTGCACCAGCTAATTAAGGTAACTGAGTAACAATATTTACTAGTCTGAATAAAGAATTAAGACCCAGAAAATACTGCCTTCCAAGACCTCATGATACTGCTTCTCTGTTCTTGCTCTGTAAACACAAGTGCTTAATCTTTCCACTTAGTTGTCAGTCTTTTATGTCATTGGTCTTGATGGCAGATGGCAATGACTTCCTTGGTCTACTTCCTGTGTTTGAATATGCTGGCTACACTTGCAACATTATTTCAGTTCTTGTGCTGTGAAAAGAATCAAATAAGAATATCTGCTGAAAACAATAACTTTCCTACCATACATTGTTTATTATTATAAAAACCATATCCCATTTTCTATAACTCCATTCACCTTAGAAATCCAAATTGTTGATTATGTGATTATTTTTTTTTTTTTTTTTCACTAAAACTTTTTCCATCTGAAGCCCTTTCATTCCTGATAAGCTTTGTTTCAGCCCAGGACTGCTCAGTCTCCAAGATGAGAGAACAGCATGCCAATGCTTCAAGCACCGACTCACTGTAAGATACATCTTCTGTTCACAAACAGAGAAGGCCTGGTAGGAGATGTGGTGGTTGGGGGCTGTCTTGGGCAGAGTGACCACGAAATGGTAGGGTTCTCGATACTTGGCGAAGTCAGGAAGGGGACCAGTAAAACCTCTGTCTTGGACTTCCAGAGGGCTGGCTTTGAGCTGTTCAGGACACTGGTTGGCAGAGTCCCTTGGGAAGTGGTGCTGAAGGGCAGAGGAGCCCAGGAAGGCTGGGCGCTCTTCAAGAAAGAAGTCCTAATGGCTCAGTCTGTCCCCACATGCCCAAAGATGAGCCGGCGCGGAAGAAGATCGGCCTGGCTGAACAGAGAGTTGCGGCTTGAGCTTAGGAGAAAAAAGAGGGTTTATAATCTTTGGAAGAGGGTGGGCCACTCAGGGGGACTATAAAGATGTTCTGAGGCGGTGCAGGGATAAAATTAGAAAGGCCAAAGCTCACCTGGAGCTCAATCTGGCTACTGCTGTTAAAGACAACAAATTTTTTTTTTTATAAATACATCGGCACAAAAAGGACTAAGGAGAATCTTCACCCTTTACTGGATGTGGGGGGAAACTTAGTTACCAGAGATGAGGAAAAGCTGAGGTGCTTAACGCCTTCTTTGCCCCTGTCTATACCAGCAAAACGATTTGTTCTCTAGACTCCCAGAAAACTTGAGCTGGTGGAAGGGGATGAGGAGCAGATTGTGGCCCCCATAATCCACGAGGAAATGGTTGGCGACCTGCAACAGCATTTGGATGTATGCAAGTCGATGGGGCCGGGTGGGATCCAGCCGAGGGCATTGAGAGAACTAGCAGGAGAGCTGGCCAAGCCACTTTCCATCATTTATCGGCAGTCCTGGCTATCAGGGGAGGTCCCACTCAACTGGCAAATGTGACACCCATCTACAGGAAGGGCTAGAAGGTAGACCCAGGGAACTATAGGCCTGTTAGTTTGACATCAGTGCCAGGGAAGCTCATGGAGCAGATTATCTTGAGCGTCATCATGCAACACTTGCAGGGCAAGCAGACAATCAGGCCCAGTCAGCATGGGTTTATGAAGGGCAGGTCCTGCTTGACAAACCTGATCTCCTTCTATGACAAGGTGACATGCTTAGTGGATGAGGGAAAGGCTGTGGATGTGGTATACCTTGACTTCAATAAGGCTTTTGACACCGTTCCCCACAGCATTCTCCTCAGGAAGCTGGCTGCTCATGGCTTGAACTGGCATATGCTTCGTTGGGTTAAAAACTGGCTGGATGGATGGCCGGATCCAGAGAGTTGTGGTGAAGGGAGTCAAATCCAGTTGGAGGCCGGTCACTAGTGCAGTCCCCCAGGGCTCAGTACTGGGGCCAGTCCTCTTTAACATCTTTATCAATGATCTGGACGAGGGGATCGAGTGCACCCTCAGTAAGTTTGCAGATGACACCAGGTGCAGGTGCGTGTGTCGATCTGCTCGAGGGTAGACAGGCGCTGCAGGAGGATCTGGATAGGCTGGACCAATGGGCCAAGGCCAATTGTATGAAGTTCAACAATGCCAAGTACTGGGTCCTGCACCTGGGGCACAACAACCCCAAACAGAGCTACAGACTGGGAGATGAGTGGTTGGAAAGCTGCCTGACAGAGAAGGACCTGAGGGTATTGGTTGATAGTCGGCTGAATATGAGCCAGCAGTGTGCTCAGGTGGCCAAGAAGGCCAACAGCATCCTGGCTTGTATAAGAAACAGCATGGCCACCAGGTTCAGGGAAGTGATTGTCCTCCTGTATTCGGCTCTGGTGAGGTCGCATCTCGAGTACTGTGTTCAGTTTTGGGTCCCTCGCAACAAGAAAGACATGGAGGTGCTTGAGCGAGTCCAGAGAAGGGCTACAAAGCTGGTGAAGGGTCTGGAAAACAAGTCTTATGAGGAGTGGCTGAGGGAGCTGGGACTATTTAGCCTGGAGAAAAGGAGGCTCAGGGGCGACCTTATCGCACTCTACAGGTACCTTAAAGGAGGCTGTAGTGAGGTGGGGGTTGGTCTATTCTCCCACGTGCCTGGTGACAGGAAGAGGGGGAATGGACTAAAATTGTTCCAGGGGAGGTTTACGTTGGATATTAGGAGAATATTCTTTACAGAAAGTGTTGTTCGTCACTGGAATAGGTTGCCCAGGGAAGTGGTTGAGTCACCATCCCTGGAGGTCTTTAAAAGACGTCTAGATGTATAGCTTAGGGATATGGTTTAGTGGAGGACTTGTTAGCATTAGGTCGGAGGTTGGACTCGGTGATCTTAGGGGTCTCTTCTAACCTAGACTATTCTGTGACTCTGTGATTCTGTGATCTAAGAAACAAAATCTATTTCTCTGAGCCACCTTGTTTAATTGATACTGGTACTCTAGTTAGCTAGCTTAAAACAAACTTGTATATAATACAAGTACAAACCTCTATAATATATTGCAAACATCATTCTTGTAGTGTGGGTATACCCATAGACTTACAGTTTAATACCTCAGAAAACATTTTCCTTTATTTCTATACATCCTATGGTTTATTGACGTCCATATTCACCACAATGCATTGTGATAAATATTTTACGGAGTTATTCATAGGCACTCAGAGATTTTAAACCTTCTATCATTGCATACATCATATATTAAGAGAACCTATGGATAAATTAGTTCAGATGTTTATACAATTATCCCTGTTCATTTTTTATTTATATCTGCCATGTAAATTTTAATTTCCTCTACTACCGGCATAGGATGTGCTCCTCAAACCTAAAAGTTGCTCAAAATTCTGAATAAATTATCTTAGGCTGGTCCAAAATAATGAATGAGGAAAGAGAGGGGAAAAAAAAAAAAAAAAAAAAAAAAAAAAAAAGTCTTAGATTTCTAGAAGTGTTTACTAAGCAATACAACTGAAAGAATAAATAAATATTTTCAAAGTACACTTGTATTGCTTCTCTCTAGAGGCAAGAGAATAGTCAAAGAATATCTCCACAAGGAAACAGTTCACCTTTTGAAAGAATTGCCTTCCATAAAGAAATGCCACAGAGAATCAGGCTGATTCCTAATGTTTGTATCAAATAGATCAAATAGCAGCATATCTTACTAACTAACAAAACAAATCCAACAAGCTTAAGATTTTCACTGCTAACAGTTACTTGAAAACCCTTTTTATTTTTTTTTTTATTTTTTATTTTTTACTCTTTTGTTTTGCTTTTTAATTTTGAGAGGTTATTCTTGCAGAAGTACAGATTGATAACACAAGAGACTGTTGTTCTTTCTGCAAAAAAAAAAAAAATGTGTAGACAGTAGATGAATGGTGCAAGTTTTCACATACTACCAAGTTAATACTTTAAAAATGTTCTAGCTTTTCTATAATTATAGTTTTTATATACAGTTCTCACTAAAGTCTATGCACAGGGAAAAGGTTTTAGCCTTTTGAATTATGAGATTTTGTCTTTTATTTGAAACATACTGACCAGTTTTTGCATCATGAACCTTTCTGCTGATTAGAAACACTGAATTTCATTTGCTAAGAAACAGCTTTAATCTGGACTGCTCTGTCTCATTCTGTGAGAAATGAAATAGGAGTATGCTTTGTGTATATCTCTCATACCAAGGTTTAAGAAAAGGTTAAAGCAAATTCTCATCACATGGATGAGTATTCTTTATGACAAGCAAGTGAAAAAATACATATTCTGAAAAAGAGTCCAAAATATTTTCATTTACTTTATTTAATGGATCCTTTCTTATAAACACCTATTTTAATACATAAAATAAATTAGCCATTAGCTACAAATGCAGTTCCTACAGCTTTAGTGCATACATGTTCAACTGACAGGATAATTGGATAAGTAATTTTTAACAGGAACACTATACATTGCAGTACTGTGCAGTAGTTTCATTATGCTGTAACAATGCAGGTGACCAGAGAGACAGAATAACTACTAAATTTCAGAATAAACAAAAAATGAAGGTCACATGCATGGTTTCATAACATTGACCAAAAAGCAACTTGGAAGTACACAGAACATTTTGAATTCTTTTAAGAGTTTCTACCTTGTGTTACCTAAATGAGATCAGTAGGATGTTTTTCACTGACCTTTATTGGAGCAGGATCAGGAATAAAAGTGCTATGGTGGAAAGCAGTTCATAGTGTCATTATGAGTTTATTTCAACATCGATGCATTTAAAAACTTCAGGGACAAGTGGGGAAGGGAAAAGGGGAAAGTTTATCCTGGAACTGCCAGTTTAAAATCATGTTCTGATATGTTAAATATATTTATACCCTGGTTCTCATGTGTGCGTATTTTCAATTTCAACAGTAATTATTTATACAAAACTTTTAAATAATTTAGTAATATGTGAGCTGCATGTATTCCTGATACTACATTCATGCAATCAAATTCAGTGCAAACTTTTTACCTTTAATCTGCTTTATAGTAACCCATTGTGAAGACAGTTAAATAGTATTCCACCTTTGCCAGTTACACAATTTTTATACTCATTATCATTAATAGCTTAACAGTCTCCAAACTGTTACCTTAATCTTTTTTATGTTGATGAGATATTCTCCAACTGTCAACATTTTACATTCATTGTATCTATTAGAAATCTCTATATTTCAAACTATGTCCAATAACATAAGAAATTATTACAATGTTACATTTAATTGAATGGAAAATGTTGAACAGGTTTCTTTTATTTTTCCTTTAGATGACATTTGCATTGGAAGCACTATG
>CM021731.1:148926813-148940648 GCA_011075105.1 Heteronetta atricapilla
CTTCCTTCCTTCCTTCCTTCCTTCCTTCCTTCCTTCCTTCCTTCCTTTCTTCCTTTCTTCCTTTCCTTCCTTCTGTCTTTCTGTCTTTTCCTTCCTTTCTTCCTTCCTGAAAATATTTTTTATTGTTAATCAATTATACTATGGGTCAATGGGTCTTTTATAGTTTATGAGAGTTTCTTGATAATATATTCTGTTAATTTTTAATAGTCTTCCGTGAATGCTTTGCTAGCTAATTAAATAGCATCATAAAATCAATACTTAAAGTTATTAAAAACAACAACATATGTGCTGATGTTATACCAAATTAATGTAATGTCATAAAATAAACAGGTACATCAAACAAGTTACTAACATAGCTTTTCTTCCATCAATATCTATAAGGGATTTCTGTCTTTTTTTTTTTTTTTTTTTTTTTTTTTTTTTCCAATATCATGTTAATTCAAATATTCTATAACTTTGAAGGTAAACTAATATTAATTGTTACAATTGCATTTTCAGAAACTCTAAAAATATCTAAAATTTCAGTTAAAATAATTTATATTTTGAAGACCTAGCTTTGTATACAAATAGAAACTTCATTTGTTTCTTGCAGGATTATTAGGAAAAGATGATATGAACTGATTTTAAAATGGAAATTAAAATGTAAAACACTAATTAACAGAGAGAGAAACAAAAAGATTAATGACAAGATCTGTACAAACTATGTTTTTCTGTACATTAAACAATATTTTCTTCTTTTCTCTCTCTTCTCCCTCTTTATTATTATTATACTATTTTTTACCAGTTAATCTCCAGGTCAAATCAAGTTCATGTATGTCCAGCAGATTATTCCAGTTAAAAAGAAAGGCAGAGATTAAAGAACATAGCAAAATACTTTCCAATCCGCCATGGATGCAGTATTTAATATTAAAGTCAGGTGACATAAATACAGTTAGGCCTTGGTAGCTAACCTAGAGACCTCAGGGTGTTGAGCTGGAAGAGATGAAGTCTGTTTTTGACTTCATAGTATAAACAGAATGTCATCCACCCATCAAAATTCCACCCACAGTGAACCCCCGGCACAGTTAATGATTATAATCTTCACATTTAATCATGGGAACACAGTGACAGGCAAACAAAGGTTAGCAAAACTGACAGTTCAGGCTGTTTGAATGGAAAGGGGGGACTTCACAAGTTTTATTTTAAAATGTGTATACTCTTCCAACAGCACTCTTCAGCATTACATGAGAAGGGTGTACAAAGCCTGGCTGCTTGCAGAAATTGGCAGTGTGCATAATTAACCTTTAAACTGCAGAAAGACTGGAAACTTTGATGCTTTCTTTAAAAGAGTTGCTATGCCAATACTACTTTCAAGGTTAAATTAAGCTAAGGGCACTTAAAGGGTAAAGGAAGAAATACAGCACTAACATGTCAAAGTGTCAGAAGAAAAAAATGCCATTTTAGAACTGACATAGTTATCTTGTAAGGATATGCTTTTTTGCTCAGGTTAAAGGACAGTGACAACTTACTGAGAACAACATTTCAAGGTACATTTTTGTTCTCCATATAATTTGTTGCTCATTAAATCATATGGGTCCTTTTCATGTCCTTTCATTGTGATGTTTGGAAAATTAAAAATTTAGCACAAATGCAAGTAATTGAAACTTCCTTATATTAAAAATATATATTCCGTGGTCTTTCAGACACGTATCTAGGAAAAATACTCAGTTTTGGTACAGAATAATGAATCAAAGTGTCAAGTTCTTCCTTACAGAAAAAAAATGAACCCATAAAATCCCTGGAACAAAGTGGCATTTGCAATAGGCAATAAACATTGACAATAATATTCAAATTAAATATTTGAACAAATAGTTGCTGGCTCTTTAGCACATTCTGAATTATTGTATTGGTTTTGATCACTTCAGAGGGTACTACTTCATATGTACTATTAATAAAAAGAATTAGCAATAATTTCACACTAGGATGTCAGTGTTTATGTATGTTAATATCATTACTATTGCAAAATACTCACATAAGTGTCTCAAGTCAAAATAAAGCACAAGAAGAATGAATCTACTCTCATGATATGTGAGGAAAACCACATCTCACATACTCCAGGTGATTCCAAGACAACAGGCACAGGCCAGAGCTAGGAGTCTTACAGGTCACAGGGACTCTCTATCCTGCAAGACCCTTCTGCCTCATATGCCTTCTTTGCCATTTAGAGGGCAATATGTTGAAGGCTAACATTTCTTCTGCTTCCCAGCCAGACACACCAAGCAGGAAGGAAGCAGTCCTAGATGCACATCTGTGGCATTGAGGGTTGTGAAATGCTGAATGCCCAAAAGCTGCCAGAATAACAGGCAGGGCAGGAAAACAAACAAACAAAAACAACAACAAAACACAATTATCAGAAATAACCAGGAGTAAAACTGGTGGCCAAAAAGGTCTCTTATGATGCTATGTTTTTACTTAATTAAATATGTCAAGTCTAGTTCAAGATTCTAGCCACTAATTGTAAGCTTAATGATTCAAATATGCAGAAAAATGTGTGATTTGTCTTTTATCAGTTTAAACTATTAAATACATGTAAAGATCAAATTTTTTACTGACTGGCAATTTCTTTTACTATCTCACAGTAAAAACTTTCTAAACTTTCATTTTCCCTTTTTATTATTTAAGCTTTTTTATGGCTGGGAAGAAAGTACTTCCACAGTTTACATCCTCACATTAGCACAGAGCAACCTGTGATTGAAAGGACACACTTATAGGAAATGCATGGCATTATAGAGGACAAATACATAAGTAGTGTTTCCTTGCATGCTGCTTCCAAGGTATTATGTTCTGAACAGAGTACAAAATATCTGATAATGATTGGATTTACATGTTGAATTTTTTTTTTTTTATATATACAGATAAATGCCAAAGTAAAAATAAAACAACAACAAAAACACAAATAAATTTAAGTATTAAAATCTAAATATTAAAATTATTTTAATTAAAAATATGCAATTGATCACAAAACTTTTTCATACAGTTAAAGTAGTATACTTGAAGTTGACTTGCAGATTAAAGTGTGATGAAATTTCTAGACATAAACGCATAGTCCTCACAAGAACTGTTTGTCATGGTTACCCTGAATGGTTCAAATTGCTTTGAGAAAGACCTACTGTCTTCCCTTCTGTACTGCAAGATAATTATTTGTCTCTCTTTCAACTCTTAGGCATCAAGTGGTAGGTACCACTTCACTGACTCAAATGGTATATGCTTTATAATCATCACTAGCTTTGCTATCATAGATCCAAGTAACTGAACCCTTGAATCTTGTCTGTCATTACTGTGACCTCCAAGAAAGGCAATTTATGAACACACTACACTTTTGTTTTCACTAAACCACATACAGTTATGGCTCTTTTTAGGGAGCCTTTTTCTCATTGTACCGCTGAAACACAGATCCAACTGTTGAACTGTTTACATACTCTTTAATCACTACTATTATGTCACAGTGTTGACTTCAAAAAAAAAAAAAAAAAAAAAGGAAAAAAATAAAGTCACATTTCATTGTCTTTAGAACAATAAGAAGACAAATAGCTATTCAGGAGGGAAAGGAAAAAACAAACACAAAAAGTTCCTAACTCCAAAACAGAAAGGCGTACCAGACATGCTACAGGGAAGTGTGTCAAACAGAAGATTTTCATCACTGTAATTCTTCTGACAGACAGAGAAACCATTTCAGAATAGTGAATTCTTTCTCCTTTGCACACTAATAACTGAACATTGTCTGAGCTAAACATACCATGAAATGTATTGATTGTACTCTGAGAGAAGTCTGACACAGGGAAAAACATTTGCTACAGGTGTGGTCTTATCAGGTAGCACAGCAAAAGAGCAGTGGAGAAGAACAGCTACTTAAATTCATTCAAGTAAAAAAAAGATCCAAACTATACCAGTAAACTGTATTAATTCCAAGCTGGTTAACCCAAGTCTGTCTGCAAAATCCATCTTTATTCAAATTAAGAAATCTTTGGATAAATGCAGAATATCAAATGGGTTACACTTTAAATCCTTAAAATACTGAGGACATATATATAATTGAGGAATAGATTAACCAGAGTGGACTGTAAATCCAGGAAACAATGCCTGTTAAAATCCAGGAAACAATGCCTGTTAATTATACAAATCAGGTCTATAATGTGATAATGGTTTGAGGTGGGTAGGCATAGTAAAAAGAAGCAGCTTTTAACCCTTTTACCCTTTTCAAGAAAAGAAAGGTTGTGGAGTGCGTACAACCCACTGGGAATGTAAAGACAAAAAAAGTTTTTCATTTTTCTAGTGAATTGAAACCAAGGATGGATATCGGGAAATTTCTTTATTGAAAGAGTTGTGTGGCACTGGAATAGGCTGCCCAGGGAAGTGGTTGAGTCACCATCCCTGGAGGTTTTCAAGAAATATGTAGATTTAGAACTTAATAGTGATTAGTGTTTAGTGATTCATTTGTCAGTATTAGGTTAAAGGTTGGATTAGATGATCTTAAAGGTCTTCTCCAACCTGAATAATTCTATGATTCCATAAGGATGAGCCCTGAAGCATGCAAGCATGCATGCCTTTTGTTTTTTTTTTTTTTTTTTCTAGAATAAAAGGAGATGAGGGAGTAAGGTTTATGGGAACTTTTATTTTTCTCTTTCAGAATTTCAGAAGGAGGAGGAGGCCTTCTACGAGCAGCTGCTAGTAGCCTCATGATCACGAGCACTGGTCCTCATGGGGGACTTCAATTACCCAGACATCTTCTGGGTAAGCAACTCTGCCAGGCACCCATAGTCCAAATGGTTCCTACAATGCATTGAAGACAATTTTCTGATGCAGGTGGTGGAGGAGCTGATGAGGTGGGGGGTGCTCCTGGACCTTGTTCTTACCAACAGGGATGGCCTTGTTAGGGATGTGAAGGTTGGGGGCAGCTTGGGATGCAGCGACCATGAGATGGTGGAGTTCCAGATGGAACTAGGCAGAGGAAGTAAGGCTAAAAGCAGGATTGCTACCCTGGACTTTCGAAGAGCCAACTTTGACCTCTTCCAGCACCTGCTGGGGAGCATCTCATGGGCTAGGTTGCTTGAGGGCAAGGGTGCTTGTGAGAGCTGGGCTATATTTAAGCAGCACTTCTTCCATGCTCAGGATCAATGCATCTCGAAGAATAGGAAATTGGGGAAGGGGGGCAGGAAACCTGCGTGGATGAGCGAGGAGCTTATTGATAAGATCAAAAGGAAGAGGAAGGTCTATGAAATGTCGAAAAAGGGCCTGTCCTCTTGGGAAGAGTATAGATGTGATGTCAGGGCCTGCAGGGACACGATGCAGAAGGTTAAAGCCCACCTAGAGATGAGGATTGCAAAAGAGAGAAAGGATAATAAGAAGGGTTTTTCAAGTATGTAAACAACAAAAGGAAGACTAGGGATAATGTGGGTCCCTTGCTGAATGGGGGGGGTTGGGGGGGTCCTGGTCACAGAAGATGCTGAGAAAGCAGAGATACTGAATGCTTTCTTTGCTTCAGTCTTTGTTTCAACGACACTCCCCCAGGACTCCTCACCTCTGGCAAGAGGACAAAGGGTCTGGGAAATGGAGGGTTCCCCCCGGTAGACGTGAGAGTGGTTCAGGAGCATCTGAGTGGGCTCAACACACACAAATCCATGGGTCCTGATGGGATGCACCTGCGTGTGCTAAGGGAGCTGGCAGACATGGTCGCCGAACTGCTCTCTATCAACTTTGAAAGGTCCTGGAGAACTGGTGAGGTGCCTAAAGACTGGAGGATAGCCAGTGTCACTCCGGTCTTCAAGAAGGGCAGGAAGGAGGATCTGGGAAACTACAGGCCAGTCAGTCTCACCTCTGTCCCTGAAAAGGTGTTGGAGCAGCTTGTTCTGGATGCCATCTCTAAGCAACTGGAAGAGAATAATGTTATGAGGAGTAATCAGCGTGGATTCACCAAGGGGAAGTCATGCTCCACCAACCTCATTGCCTTCTATGATGGCATCACCAGCTGGGTAGATGGGGGGATAGTGGTGAATGTCATCTACCTTGACTTTAGCAAGGCTATTGATACTGTCTCCCATGACATCCTGCTAGCAAAGCTGAGAAAGTGTGGGATAGATGAGTGGACAGCGAGGTGGGTTGACAACTGGCTGACTGGCCAAGCTCAAAGGGTGGTGATCGGTGGAGCAGAGTCTGGCTGGAGATCTGTGACTAGTGGTGTTCCCCAGGGGTTGGTGCTGGGTCTGGTCTTGTTCAACATCTTCATCGATGACCTTGATGAGGGAATGGTGTCTGCGCTCAGCAAGTACACTGATGACACAAAGCTGGGAGGAGTGGCTGTGCTGCCATTCAGCAAGACCAGGACCAGCTGGAGAGATGGCAGGAAGAAACTAGATGCAGTTTAATAAGAGCAAGTGTAGAGTCCTGCACCTGGGAAGGAACAACCGGAAGTATCAGTACAGGCTGGGGGATGACCTGCTGGAGAGGAGCTCGGAGGAGAAGGACCTGTGGGTCCTGGTGGACTACAGGTTGATCATGAGGCAGTTGTGTGCCCTGGTGGCCAAGAAGGCTAATGGGATCCTGGTGTGTATTAAAAGGAGCGTGGCCAGCAGGTTAAGGGAGGTGATCCTCCCCCTCTATTCTGCCCTGGTCAGGCCTCACCTGGAGTACTGTGTCCAGTTCTGGGCTCTTCAGTACAAAAAAGACAGGGATCTCCTGGAAAGAGTGCAGCGGAGGGCCACAAAGATGATATGGGGCCTGGAGCATCTTTCCTATAAGGACAGGCTGAGAGACTTGGGTCTGGAGAAAAGAAGACTGAAAGGGGATCTTACCAATGTCTATAAATACAATGTCCCAGCCAACATGGGTTCGTGAGGGGTAGGTCCTGCCTAACAAATTTGATTTCCTTTTATGATAAGATCACTTGTCTAGTTGACCAAGGGAAACCAGCTGATGTGATCTTTTTGCACTTAAGCAAGGCTTTCAACACGGTTTCCCATAGGATCCTACTGGACAAAATGTCCAGCATACAGCTTAACAAAAACATCATATGATGGGTGAGCAATTCACTGACGGGCAGGGCTCAAAGGGTTGTGGTAAATGGGGCCACATCAGGCTGGAAGAAGGTCTCTAGTGGGGTCCCTCAAGGCTCTATCTTAGGGCCAGTCCTCTTCGATGTCTATATAAATGATTTGGATGTAGGACCGGAGAGTGTTTTGAGCAAGTTTGCTGATGACACCAAACTTGGAGGAGTTGTGGACTCGGGTGAGGGTGGAAAGGCCTTGCAGAGAGATCTGGACAGGTTGGAGAACTGGGCGATCACCAACCATATGAAGTTTAACAAAAGCAAGTGCCGGGTCCTGCACCTGGGATGCAGCAACCCTGGCTGTACATACAGACTGGGTGACGAGACACTGGAATGCAGCCCCGCAGAGGGGGTTCTGGAGGTTGTGGTTGACAGTAAGTTGAATATGAGCCAGCAGTGTGCCCTGGCAGCCAGGAGGGCCAATCATATCCTGGGGTGCATCAAGCACGGCATCATTAGTAGGGCAAGTGAAGTGATCTTCCCACTCTACTCTGCGCTGGTGTGTCCTTGAGTCCTGTGTGTAGTTCTGGGCACCACAGTACAAAAAGGACATTCAACTGTTGGAGAGTGTCCAGAGGAGGGCGACAAAGATGGTGAAGGGCCTGGAGGAGATGACGTATGAAGAGCGGCAGAGGTCACTGGGCCTGTTGAGCCTAGAGAAGAGGAGGCTGAGGGGGGACCTCATCACGGTCTACAACTTCCTTGCGAGGGGGAGTGGAGAGGCGGGTGACCTATTCTCCATAAACACCAGCGACAGGACCCACGGGAAGAGGGTAAAGCTGAGGCAGAGGAAGTTCAGGCTAGATACCAGGAGATTTTTTACTGAGAGTGTGGTTGCCCACTGCAACAGGCTCTCCAGTGAAGTAGTCACTGCACCAAAACTGTATGAATTTAAGAAGAGATTGGACTGTGCACTTAGTCACATGGTCTAAACCAAAGTTTAGACCAGTGCAGTGCAAGGAGTTGGATTTGACGATCCTTATGGGTCCCTTCCAACTCCGAATATTCTATGATTCTATGATTCTATGAAATATCTGATTGGTGGGAGACAGAAGGATGTAGCTAACCTCTTCTCAGTGGCTTGTGGGGATAGGACCAGGGGCAATGGCTGCAAGATAGAACATAAGAAGTTCCACACTGACATGTGAAAGAACTTCTTCACGGTGAGGGTGATGGAGCACTGGAACAGGATGCCCAGGGATGCTGTGGAGTCTCCTTCTCTGGAGATATTCAAGGCCCATCTGGGCAGCCTGCTCTGAGGAACCTGCTTTGCAGGCGGGTTGGACCCGATGATCTTTCGAGGTCCCTTCCAACCCCTACAGTTCTGTGATTTTGTGATTCTGTGATTTTAAAAATACCAAATTCTCTCTACGTTCCTTTCACAAATGATTTTATATTCCAATTCTTCATTAAAATTTAGGTTCAAAATTGTGATTTTTTTTCCATTTTTAGTTACTGAAATTCTTCAATAACAACAACAAAATAAGGTGTAATCCCACAGAAAACATTTTCAAAACTTTTTGAGTTTTCTAACAATTCAAATAGTAAAATGTAAATCAAAAATATACATAGTGATGACACATACTTTTTTAATATTTATTTCAAATAAAAAGATTGTTTGTGATTAACAGTAAAAGTTGTATTTTAAAAAAAAAAAAAGTTTTTTTTTTAAATTAAAAAAAGAATACCAGTCATCTTAAAGAAAGGAAAGAAATATATATATATATGCAGAAATACAGTTATATTCCTATATATTTGTTTTAATGTTTTATTTGTATTGGTTATCCACTAAGGACAATATTTTCAAGATCAAAATATCAGAATAAACGTCTGACCAGTTTCATCTTCACCAATCTTTACCCATTTTTGAGGACTTATGAGCAATGTCACCTTCAGATTCTGTCTACTGTTTAATCTTTCATAATTTTAAGATAGGAAAAAATATACACCCAAGTGCAATAAAACAACAGATTACTCATCTATATCCCTACTCTCTCATTTACCCCAGGGAGGTCAGGATGTGAAAGAGAGAGACATGTTGCTGAATTTATACTCAATACCACAACTATACAAGTATAACTCAGTTGAAGTTGTAATTTTTAACACAAAATTGAAAATAATAAATTATGACCACTATGAAGGATAGAATTGCTGTTCTTAAGTTGTCCAGCCCAAGGTAATATAGATCTCATTATGCTGAGAAATAAATATTAGGCATTTATTGTCTTGTTACCATTTGGATCTCTATGAAATAGTCAATAATTATTTCAAATTGCAACATTCATTGATGATGAAAAAATTAAGAGGAAAAGGAGTTTTAAGTTATGGTTAGTTTTGTTTATATCATAAAGGGGACAAAGAGAATATTATTCTTTCTTATAGAGACCTTGCCCTTTACATTGTGAAAACTCATAGCGAAGATGTTTAGAAAAGTAATGGGAAATAATAGGAATATAATTGGAATGCTGACATTTTAACCAGATGCTAAACTAGATTCTATCTCTAAACATCTCTTTAGTGTGAAAACAATAATAAAATTCTTTTTGATCTGTATTGATGATGTAAATATGGAGCAGAGAACAAAATATTCAAAAACCTACAGATCCAAAACTACCATCAGGCTGTATCCAAGAAGTAGAGAAATAATACATAGATGAAGTACAGATCAGTGTGAGAGCCATGACAAGCACTGTTTTGTCATTTTCAGCTATGACATTTAACTTGGGAAACCTTTGAGAAGTAAAAGTTTTCCTTACATTTTTTTTATGTTTTCAAAATTAATACAAATACTTAACACCTTCCTAGCAGTATGATTCATAAAATCGGCCCTTATTTATGTGAAGTTTTGTGGAAATTTTAATTACTATTAAACATATGGTTAGAGCTTGATGATGTGAGATGATGTGACAAATTCACTATTACTGATAATGTTCATACTTATTCTTTCATCTGAAGCCAAGCTAGACACGTGGACAATAATAAAATATTTTACCCATGGATCTTTTGTGTTTTTACAGTCAAAAAAAATGGACTCTTGAAGTGTGTTACAATCACAACATAAAAAAAAAATAAAACCCATCTGAGACAGACAAGGTGAAAAGAGCAGGAAATGATCTAACAAAATCACAACCATATGTATGGAAGTAGCTAAGACTCGGGATTAGAAAGATCATTTTCCAGCAGTCAGTAGCAATTGCAATAAACATAGTCTTCTACAATTAGGGAAAGATGATAGAATAAATGTATCCACAATTAAAAACATGCAGGCTGGCAGAGGCAATTATAATAATACATATACAGTCAATATATTCACTAATTAAAAAGGCAATGTTGAAAATTGATGTATTGGGAAATAACAGAGAAAAGCAACCCATTCAAATATAATTCAGTATTTGAGATATAATTCTTTGGAAGACTCCCCAGTTGACAGCAATAGTTTAGAAATTATGCTGTATATTATATATAAACCACCCTCTGAGTGAATACTTGTGAAGCACCAGTAAACTCAGTCCCAGTTCAGAGGAACATAAATAGTTTGGCTTAATTACAAAAATATGGAGTGTGTTTCTGATTTTCCTCTCATTGAACATCTGTACAATTCTCATCAGGAATTTCCACTCTGGGGCATTCTAAGAGCACAAAAGACAGATTTTCTGATCTGAATAATTATTCCTTTATAAGCTAAATAGTATCTTGTGGTAACATTTGCCTGATGTAGATTAGCAAAAGACAATGATAACAACACTATGCTATTACACTATTTGTTCAAAGTCATAGTAAAATCACACAATAAACCTCAAGCTGGATTCTCTTTGAAGTTACTGGACTGCATTAGTATTCATTACAACTAGATTACTGGATCTCAGAAACACATAGGCATTACAGAAATTTTTAGTCTTGTTGATATTGAGATCAACAGACAAACTGATGAGAGGTGCAAAACAAAACAAAACAAAACAAAAATAAAATACTTTCACCAGTATTTGCAATCATTTTTCAAAGACATGCAGAGTATATGGTATCAGATAGGCTTCTGAAGATAGACTTGTGATTGTATTTCAGTAACATGACTCTTTAATATATTTGTCCTAGGAAGGAAGTTTGGAAACACAAGATTTGTTATTTGCTGTCCACTGGTGAACTTGGGTTTCATTTCAGCTTTCCAAGATTCAGCCTATTCAGGGAAATACTTAAAATATTTGCATCCCACATTCAATTGCAACCAGTTTTAAATAAATGGTTAAATGAGGTCATGAAGGAAAAGTTAACTATAGTTCCCCATTAGACACTAAGGGACAAGTAGTAAATGTAACTCCCAAAGAGAAGGATGAAAGGCAGCAGGAGATCATGCTAAGGTATAGAAACATGATATATTTAAATCTCAACTTCCAGACAATTTTTTCCACTGCTTTACTCTGTTGTATCACCTAAGGAAACAATAGCTCTAATGCAGAAGAATTGTAAGAACTAAAAAGAGCTAGTGCACACCACGGAAAAGAGGAAAAGAACAGGATATTTTACAGGAGTGTCTTGAATACTATCTATACTCTGAACAGTATTAAAAACAGCAAAGTCTTGCTCTCCTTTAGTACATGTCACTGCATGGGTTACCAGAAACTTATCTTTTTGAGATTATAGGAATTAGACCTATGGATAAAGTTACATACAAACTCTGGTCTCTTGAGAAGGCATGAAATAATTTAGGAAAATCTGTGTAAAGCTTAATAATAATCAGAGCAGCGTGTATACTATGACAGCATAATTTGCACATGTTGGCATGTCAGAAGGGAAGAGATAACATGCAGAGCAAAATGTATAGGATAAATCAGATTCTCCAGCAAATTCTGGTGGATCTGTAAAACAGTGAATCTGTGATACTTCCACATCTGTGCATTTCCAAGACTGTATCCTGGCTTGCTTCACACTCCATGATCAGTAGAGTCAGGACTCAATTGTTTGATTTAATCTTTCATCTGCCAAAATGACTGGTGATTGGGATGACAGAATGAGCAAAGAAATGATGAAGTGCAGTCAAAGGAAATCTACTAAAGACTCACTTTAGTTGCAGATGCATTCCTTATCCCCAGACATATAGCCAGATATATATGCCCTATTATTCAGGGAGGAAAACAAATATTAACTTGACTCATGACTAATACAAATTTTTAAATTAGCTCTTCAGATAGTCTCCTGATTTCTATGGGACTCCTTAGAATAATCTAACTATAAATAGACCTGGCAGTGACAGAACTGTCTTTTGGTATTTTTTTAGTACTTTATCTTTCCCTAAGTGTCTGTGAACAAGACCAATTTATGTCTCAAATGCTCCTCTGTTTCTGGTACTTCTCAGATGTCTTTACCAAAAGTTTGTTAACAAAAATGTTTGTAGCTATTTGGGAATATAACAGATATAGGGGAAGTAGAAGAGTGAAGTTAGTAAAATCTACAAAAATTGAATTCATTATGAGCAAGAAAATGTTTATTAATTGGAAAATGCCTGGAAATAATGTGGGAGACATTTTCAACTGGTGTAAATCATATTTATTCCCCATGTCTGAGTGGAATCATGCTTATTAACATCTGAGAATCTGGTCTGATTTTTTTTTTTATCTTGTATATTCTCTTTTTAAAATGTAAGCTATTATATATAATATATGAACTTCTGTAAGGAGACAGATTAAATATTTCTGTAGCCTAAAATGGTGTCTCCTGCAGTTCTGAATTAATGATGACCCAGAAAACAAAACAAAACAATAAAAACCAAACCAAACCAAACAAAAAAACAAAAAAAAAAACAACAACATAAAAAAAAGGAAGCAAAACCAGACAAAAAATGTTCAGAAGTAAAAGTTTAGGGATCCAGAAGTAAAAGACTTAGGGATTTCTTTGTCTGTGTTTCAATATATACAAATATACGTTTTAGCTTAATTTACTGTTGCTTTTCTGAAAGATTCCTAATATATATTTTTGATATTTGCTGAATATTGATACTATATTTTCAGATATTATAGTGATTAAAAATTGTTTTCTTGAAAAACTGCCTTTGATTCTATTAAGTTCTTATTCCTTCCTTGCATTTATGTTTGTTGTTGTTTTGTTTTGTTTTATTTTTATTTATTTATTTTATTTCACTAATCATTTAAACCACCAGATCACTCTAACTAAACCATTCCACAAGTTTTCAGTGATGTTCAAATGAGATCATCCTAAATAATTTCCATTAGGGAAATTTCTTATTTCTACTGTCCCTTCCCTATACACAACCCCTACCCTGCACAGCCACCCTGTGTGTCTTTATACACCAGGAACAGGGTTTTCAGGACAGTTACCTTCTCCGTGGGCATCAAAGTAACAATTCAAGCATTCAGAGGCACTCAGAAACTCCACTATTCCTCTGAAGAACATGTTTTTCATATATTCAACACCCGACAAGCTGAACTGCTGAGACCATTAAATTTGATGCTCAAACAAGATCTGAATTTTTAGAAGTCCTAGCTGAGGAAATCATAAATCATCAATTGCTCACTAACTCCTTTGTTCCTCCTGTACTGCTATTAGCTGTTCTTTCCATTTCTGCTGTCATTCCTCCATGGGAAAAACAATATATCAAATTGCCTTATTTGAAAGAAAGGAAGAAAGGAAGAAAGGAAGAGAGAGAGAGAGAGAGAGAAAGAAAGAAAGAAAGAAAGAAAGAAAGAAAGAAAGAGAGAAAGAAAGAAAAAAAGAAAGAAAGAGAGAAAGAAAGAGAGAAAGA
>CM021731.1:148941052-148954035 GCA_011075105.1 Heteronetta atricapilla
AAGGAAGGAAGGAAGGAAGGAAGGAAGGAAGGAAGGAAGGAAGGAAGGAAAATATCACTGAAAGACAAAACTATGCACAGTGAAAAGTATGGATGTTCAGAAAGTGTTATATGAAACAATTAATACATGTATTTTGGTAAAAGGTCCAGTTCTGAAATGAATTAAATATATGTATTATGTAATTGTAGTATAAAACATGCTCATTTGTATCTCTCTGGTTAAGTGGCAGAACACAACCTGCTTTTTCCATGAAGCATATGTTATAGTTCTCATCAGCAACACCCCACATGAGCATCACAGTGCAGTTGCCAAGGAATAATCAATTGAAATTAGACATGTACTCTGAATACTGGAACTGTGCCTGGCACACATTGACTACCACCAGGGAAGAATCTGCTGCAGGTTTGGAGCTCTGCTTTATTACTTTCTGCACAAAACATAGTGGTAGCTATTTGTAATACTTTATTAAGTCTGTGGTGAGATTTTCAAAAATATTTTGCAAGTTTAAATCATTGAAAAGGTCCTTTGGGTCCTTTTTTTTTTTTTTTTTCCAACCTGAATAGTTACCAGTCATTGCAATTACAATGAATGAAGATTTCTGTTCTAGTTTGTAATCTTAGACATTTTCCCTTTTTACCTGCATTTTGTTGCATAGGTGCAGGTATTCTTGTTTATTCAGAGTCCCATAAGTCTGGAGCATGCCAAATAACATCCAGATTTACCTGAAGTGGTTGTACCATTCATTCATTTAGATCTCGAGTTTCACTGCTACTGGTGTTTGTCTACAGCTCATGCATCACAACTCTGATGTCTCTAGTTGTGAAAAACAGTAGGCCCACCAATGTCCACCAGTGCTCAGGGAAGATATTATGGCAGATGCATCTAGCTGGATCCTTCCCCTGGAGTTCTCCTTCCCTCCTTCTTCTTGTCCCAGATTCTCATATTCAGTGTTGAATTTAATAAATACTGATGAATCTGTCCTCTCTTAATTCATTAATCTAGACTTTTGGAAACATTTGGTCTCCAAAATGTGCTATTGGTAACCTAGTCTACATACTGTAAAGCATAAATATTTGTTTTAACCATATCCTCCAAAAGTCATTAAGTAACCATGGCCTCTTTTTTTTAGAAGTAGTAAATTATTGCTTTCTTCCTCTCTTCTCCAAATTCTTCTCAATTTCATAGCCTCACTCCCCCTTTTTCTGTATAAATGTGGCCAATATAGGAAATAGATGACCATGCCTGTGCATGTGCAGTATATACACTGCACATTTAAAAGAAAGACTTTCCAAGTAATGTTTACCAAGTGGCTAAATGCTCATTGTTTTCATATAACTTAAAATTCAACAAAATATTTTTAATAATAATTTGGTAATAATGCAGGGTTTCAGTAACTTAAGGTGTGCACTTATCTAAGTGCAGAACTGGTACTTGTAGCACTATTTATCATGTAAGCAGCCATTCACCAGTTACAGACCTACTACCCCACTTAGACAGAACTTCAAGCCTCCTTTTCTCAAAGTAAATGTTTTGAAAGTGAAACCCACTTGACTAAATCAAGAAGACATATTTAGCAAACTATCTTAATTATTAATCAGTTTGCAGTGAAGGTGAACCAGTGAAGGTTTTACCCACTTGTGCCTACTCTGTGTAATAAACATTTATTAAGCTTTTCTTTTTTATATCATGAATACTGCTAATGTGCTTTTGAATTGTTCAGAGAAAATTGCATACAACATTTTGCTCCAAATGACATTAAATGCAAAAATCTCTATCTTGAGATTTTTTATTTCCCCCCACCCCCCACTAAAATGTTCTGAATTCCTGTGTTAACTTGTTTTTGTTATCAAACATAAATTTAAGATAAGACTTTTCAAATCACATCTTTGAAATCACTTGCTTATTTAAGTAGATATATATGTAACAAAATATAATAATAAGCATATTCTTGCAGTTTTGATTATTTATAATTGTATATAGATAACCAAGAAGGAATATATACTATAAAGTAACAGCAAATACAGGAAGTACATATTGTGTTTATTCAGTGAACATCTGAAGCAATTAATAGATATATGCAGTAACAATGAATAATTTAGATCCTTTTCTGTTTACAATTTATCAGGAAATGGATTTCAGATTTTACAAATAAATTCATTATTCAAAGAAGTCTGGAAAGGTTGAAAGGAATAATGCATATTCCCACCAACTCCTATCCATTTTCACTCAATACCCAGATATATTAGTTAAGCAGGTTTCAGTCTGGCTTGATTTAAATTATTTATTTTTAAAATTAATATTATGTATTCAATAAAATATATGAAATACAAGTATTTTATACTTTTACACCAAACATTTCAGGGGTTTAACAATCAAAATACATTGTATTCAAAATAAAGTTGATATATTCTGGACATGAACATTGCTGGTAATATTTTTAACTTAGTCTTTTTCCCCATTATTTTCTAATTGAAAAAATATAGAATTAAATTTATTTCTTAACCACTCCAACATTTGTTTTCAGTTCTCACCATGTCACTGAGGAGCCCCTAAAGATCTCCTACCTGCAGTGTGACCATGAGACAAACTAGTGAGGACAACTCAGGCTGTAGTGTGATATATCTCTCTGATATCAGTAAGATATTCTTATTAACAGCCAATGGTAAGGGATCAATCCTTAACTTACTTTCATATTGAAAGTATTTCTGAAAAAAATATCATGCAAACGTATTTATCATGTTGACAAATCTTATGAAATCATGACAGGAAATAAAATAGTTTGTGTGAAATACACAGAAAATAAGTGAGAAGGTTTACTTGTACTCCACTAAGTTCACATTTTTCTTCAAGGGTAACAAATATCCATCCCTGACTGTGTACTTATAATGTTTAACTATATACCGTATGTTACAGTTCACACAAATAAGGTATCTATATTAATAAAAATTAATTCCTCTTAACATAACATCCCTAATACAGAAATATTTATTTTCATTTTAAGATTATCAATGAGAACATAAGCAGTTATTAGGAACAAGTCACTTTCGGATCTAATTTTGTATCCATCAGGTCAGTCACTGTTTGCAACACTAAATTTCAGTGTCCAAAAAGTTCAGAAAGCATTCAAAAACATTCCTCAAAAATAATAAAATAAAATAAAATAATAAAATTATACTCAGATATACACAGATTTTGATATATATATAGCAAAATGTATCTATATCTATATATAGACAGAGAGATATCCAAATCTATGTGTACCTGAGTCAAAATGATGAAAAAGAGTTCAGGAGCAGTGCCTGGAAACCAGGGCTGTGTGGCTGGAGAAAAAGTCTGTGATTTCATGAATCATGGAAGCCTGAGAGAAACCCAAGGTCACTCAGAAAAATAAGTCTTTTGGGATCTTCTCATCTGTTATCACAAGCTTTGTTGGCTCCTGTTAGGAATATCCAGACAAGGAAAGTATATCTTTTTTAACACCCCAAACAGAGACATTAAATTAACTGGTAAAATCCATCTCTGTGGTGGGATACTCTGTATGCCACCAGCCACATTACATGTTTGATGAAAATTTTATCTAAAAACAAACAAACACTAAGCATACAGCATTTTTTACTCTGCCAGACAGAATGTAGTTATAAAGCAAAACCTGATTCCCTTGTATAAAAGTGGATATCGATTACTTGATTAGAGAAAACCTCAGAAACTAAATGTCCTATGGTTTTGAGAAGTAAGCCAACGTGACATATGGGCAATATATGCTATGCAACTAAATTACACCTTTCAAAAGGGCATTCCTGGTCCAATATGGACAAGAAAATGTAAACCAAGAGAGGGGAAATTTTCTCATATCCCTATGTGCTTAGTTTCACACAATTATATAAACTAACAAAATAAAATAAAATAAAATACATAAAATATAATAAATAAAAGGAAAATATAAATTGTTGAGTTACTATGTCATTAGAAGCATACTCATATTAGGATTATTTCTCTATGATGCTGGAAAAGATCAACAACAACAAAAAAAATGCAGCCATTCTCAGCTAGGGGAGTCACTGAAGTTTGTTTTGCATTTGCTTGAGCATCATAATTACAGGCCATTTCTTCAATCAGTCAGGTACAAAGAAAAACCTCTTGTCATTTCCTCTCTGACACATTCAACCAATCCTGTGTTAGTCTATGAAAATTCAGCAAAACAACATCATAATAACAAGCGGAGACATTCAGAGAAAGCAAAATAAGCTGCTTTGGACAAAGTAAAACCCTGAGGATTTAAGTCGAGCCCAATCACTAAACTTAGAAAATATTCTGCTAACTGAAATTGAATTTGAACATTTAGGCAATTTGGAAGTGTGTTAAGTAGACTTCTTCAGATTTTTTTATTACCTATAACTCGATATTGCTCTACTCTACATGAAAATGCAGAGGAATATTATACTGTGGCAATTTTATGAATGCTTTTAGGTCAGATTTCAAGGCAAGTAAAAATGCACTCATATTAAACTGAAAATTGGAATATTGCACAGCAAAAATATTTTGTAATTTGCATTTACATTGCCCACTTTCAATGGTATTTTTGGCATTCTTTTTGAAAAGATGTTTTTACCAGTGTATGTATGTATATATACATAGGGGTTTTGTTTGCTTGTTTGTTTTTAAGGAATATATTAAATTTATATTTTTTGACCCAATGTTGCTACAGAAAAAAAATCAGGAGAAGAAGAAAAGTTTCCTCAAACAGTAATGCTTAGTACTGGAAATAGATATCAGGAAAGGACAAAGGACAATTGATAAAGTATTCAAGTATAACTGGAAAAGTGAAGAGTCTGGAATTTTCCTCTTGACTGATCTACCCTCTTCACCCATCTCCCTTCCTCACTTGACTCCCCACATTCAGTTTATTTTTGACTTTTAGAAATATAATAAATGAATCTATTGCTACTCCATTCAAATTTGGTTTAATTTCTCAGAATAAGTATCAGATTATCTTTTTTTGTTTTGTTTTGTTTTCTTAGTTTGTTTGAGAAAATAGCAGTCTTTAATGTTTAAGAGTTGCATGAACATAGAAAATCAGGACTTATGTTTTTCTCCTTCCTTTTAAAGTTTTAAACAATTCTTTCAAGTTAATATCACCCAGAATTTGTATCTCCCACTGATGTGTTTTACCTATGCTGCTGAATATTTCAATTCAAATGTGTGAAGACATCCTTGAACTTGTAATTAGGCAAGCATATTGATAGCTGAGAACTAGGTTTCATAACAAATTACAAGGTGTGACAAAATGGATTAGATATTTTTTTAAGTTCCATGTACGTATGAAAGTGCTGTGATATAACACCAATATCATTGTATTTTAGAAGCATGATCATTTTTAAAGAGGGAAGGTCTAGTTTATGTTGACTGTCTTACTGGATTTTAAGACTTCAGCTTTATGGTTATATTTATATAGTATTCTTACTGCAGCCATAATTCTTTATGATGGAAAGACTTCTAAATGGAACAGAATTCATAGTGCTTCAAACTCCAGGACAAGGGACTCAGACTTAAATAGAGTTCTGGTAACACTGGAGAACACGCTAAAGTCACTGCTTTTCCTCTTTCTCTATGTTTCAAAGAACAGCGGTTGCAGAATCTCATCATGTTCCCATGTCATTCCTATCTCTGTCCAAATCCATGCTGAGTCTCCTCAACAGAAGTTTCACAAGCTCTTTCTCTTACCATGATACTACTTCTAAAATAGTTAACTTCATCATCTTTATAATGCTTCCTAGTCTTTAGTCCTTGAACTTATTTCCTTAAGTCTGAGTATTTAAATTTTATTACCACCTGGAGCTGCCTGCTGCTTCTTTTATTAGATCACACAGAAGTCCAGAGAGTAGAAAGTTAGTAATATGAGCATTACACTTTGCTGCAGTTAAAATCTAAATTGCTCCCTAGAGACAATGAGTTATAGAATTGTACTTCAGAAAATGACTTATTTATTTATTTATTTTTAATATGATTAAAATACTTCTTCCCGTCAATAAATGAGTTACACCTGAAGAAGGACTCAGACCGTTACAGTTTAGGTACAAAAGCTGACTTTTAGCCACCTGTTTGTTCCAAATGAATTCCAGAAATGTGTTAGCTTTTTGTGCTTGAGGAATTTGGTATGTCCTCTAGTGAATGAAAGGGATATTTTAGCTCTGATAAGGTTGCCAGCTGGAGGCTAGCTGGCACAGAGGGGATCACAATGGTTTCTTTGCAATCCTGTGGTGTTTTAGAAGGAAAACACTGGTGTCCAGCCCCTTCCTGTTCTAGTCAACATTTACTTTCACAGTGTGGATACAGAGATCTCTGATCTGATCTGGTGCTTTGGTGACTTAGGGTGCTCTGATCTGATCTGGTGCGCTTAGGAGACTAAGAGGTGCACTTTTGAGCCCACAGGTAAGAAAGGGTAAGGCAATGGGGTATTTTAACTCCTCAATGAGTTACTAATAGCACTGCATACACCATATTATCGTGTAAAAGTCACAGGCATCATGTACACTATTTCTAGGAAGCAGCAGATTTATATTCTCATACCTGGCATTCTTGTGTTAGTTAAAAACAAACAAAATAACTTACTTACTAAAACCACCTTAATGTACATAGCAACTTCTTTTGTCTGAAGATGTTTGTACTGTGAAATTTATATAAACTGACAACCATCAGCATTTCTGGTTCTGAACTGGGGTCAGATCAAAGGGAAATACAAGGTGGGTAAGTATGACAAAAATAAAATAAAATAAAAAAAAAAAAAGGACACAATGAAAACCAAATTCATGCATTCATTAAAAATTAAAAAAATAAAAATAAAAAAAAAAAGTAACATTGCAATTCTTTACATTAAGAAAAATTTCTGCAATGCATTGAGAGATACAGTACCTTAAAATGTATGTAGTTATTGGCCAGGCAACCAGAATAGAAAAAGAGCTTCCCAGTAAATAAATTTTCTGATATTTATTTTAGTCTAGTCTTTGCATTTTGGTGCCAGACCCTGACTTTACAGAAGATTTAGAAAAATGGATGCCCAAATGTACATGTCCAGTTATAGACCTGCTCTTTTTAGGAAAAGTGTTCCTTTTGTAGAGAAAGAAATAAAAGAACTTTAGGCAACAGTCCCTCTTAAAACATTTGAAGTGATTATTTGTTCAACTTAAGTAAACTTTAGAGAATCGTGTACAACATTGGAAATAGAACATATTATGGTTCTGTTTGGTCATGTTTATCTCCAAATGAAACTGACACGTTTCATATTCAATAAAAGTACTCATATAATTTTCAAGGAATATTTCAGTAATGAGATAGCAATAACTTTGAAGGACTTCTGCAGTAAAAATAACAGATTGTGTAAAACCTGTATTTTTATTATGAATGCAAGACACAGAAAAAGTGCACTCATCAAAGAAACATGGATAGAGGGCTCTGGGGAAGAAAGGCAACTGGCAGTTAAAATGTCAGTGGAAATTGCTACATTCAACAACAACAACAACAACAAAACACAGCAGAAAACTTCTACAAGACAGAAATTTTTTCCTAAGTATATTATCTGGAATAAATTGAAAGCTCTATTTTATTTTGTTATTTTAGATGATGAATCAATCCTGTCTTTCTTAAACATAGATTTCTTTTAACATGCTCAGTCATTGGTATTTTCCATTTTTCAGCTAAGATTTATTTTTCTTTTTTCATGTTCTTCATTTTTCTTAGCTGCATATCATAGCTTTTAAAAAGCTTGATATTTCCACACAAAAATAGGAACTTACTTTCCACATGCATGTATCCTGATGGCCTTAGATCTAAGAAATTTTTCAAGACTAACTGTAACAAAGTCATTCAGAAATTAAGCTAAATTTAGAAATTTAGATCCCATCATATCTGTGCTGTATGTAGCAATGTATATTTTATACATAGCAAACACTGTAGCTGTATTTTAAATGGAAATGTCAAACAATGCCATATATTTTAAAGCAACAAGAAGTGATTTAAATAAAATTTTAATAGTTTTAACAATCAGGTATTGGTGTTATTGCTTTTGTAATTTACTTATTGGTGTTATTACATTTGATCAACATCAATGCACCAAAAGAGTTAGACTTTTACAAGCATTAAATCTAACAAACATCTGGACAATGCAGATTTCAAGATATTAGTGATAAATTTGGATAATAATTTTTTTAATTATTAAGGTGCTTCTGCTTTGTAGTAATCTGTAGTTCTTATGACCAGGCCTTTAAAGTAGGTCGTGGCTGTTAACCACTGTCATAAGATCTAACTAACATGCTGTCTTGCCATGAATACAGTTTAACAAGCTTTTAAATGCAGAATATCAAGATTACTTGCAACTTGGTATGTTGACCACAACAAGAGCACTTTTATACTAAGGAGAAATGACATCTCATCCTCATATACTAAGGAGAAATGACATCTCATCTCAGCCATTTTGTGTTTAAAATATATCTGGCCTATTCTGCCAAATGGGCTGAATAATCAGAAATGGGAAATAATTGTTCTGTTAAGTATTTTCAATACTTGAAAAATAAGCTCTTTATAAGAGCTTTTTGTGTCTCATGTTTAATTAACCAAGTGATTGCAATTCACATTTAAAGAGGTCCCAGTGAATAACAGTCCACGAAATTTACATGCCAATATTATATTATTGATCAGTATCTCCTTGAAAGACTACAGACTGTCAGTTTCTATCATACTTAATATACTGAGAGCATTTTAATTTATCTGTTAACATTGCCAACAATATTCAGTGACTGAAAGAGATCAACAGAAAGAGGAGGACAGAAATTGCAACCTCAGCTTCAAGTACACTTTCTATCTTTGGACTCAGAAGCAGGCTTCCCTATCAAATTTGAAAGTTTCACAGGATATTTCAAAGTAAATTATGATCTTTTTTTTTTTTTTTTTTTTTTTTTTCACCCAAAGATGCATAAACCCAGTAGTGAATTAATTTAGTTATTTAATTGTATGTACTTCATTGAATTAGACTTTCAGAACTGTATAAAAGCAAAGATATTTTTGATAATTCCATCCCACTGCAAAATTCCATATTTTGATTTAAAAGAGTTATAGTTCAAAATGCACAGAACAGTTACAAAATGCTTGTGAATGTTCAAATTATCCCATTTGCCTAAACAGGGAAAATAAAATAAGAAAGGATTTGTTTATCCAGTTCTAGCACTGAGACTCCATTTTTATCCAAATGTGTAATTCATATAAAAGTTTTCTCTTCATTTTTCTTTCAAAGTCCATCTTAATGACATTAACAATTAGGCAAGCTTCATTACTGAAATGGTCATTTTTCCACAGTAGCAACAGAAAGAGAACACCTAAATAATAAGGTACGAAACTTTCTAAAACCTTTATGAAGATTTTTTTTAACAACTAGTTATAAATCTAAATTTTACTTTCATAGTATGTGCCAGGTATTCACTTTTTCATAGAATTAATCAAGCAAAGTTAATCTACTTTAAATTTTCACCTTTATCCAAACAACTTTTTCTGAGAAGAGACCTGCTAATTAGGGATACTTTAATGTACAGATATAAATGTAAATAATCTTTATTGAAGATTACAGAATTCAAACAGGATACTTCAGCATCTTTCATTCAGATCACTCAGACATTTCTGAAAACTGTTTTCTTACTAATGAAGAGGCAAAGTGAACTGTATTGCCTACTACTAAAAATCATAGCTTTGTGACTGAAATGTTTAGTTACCTTTCTATTTCAAATCTTTGTATTCATATTTTTTATAACACCAACATGTTTTCTAGGATTTGTAACAACCTCTGTTATCAAAAATGCTTCACCAATCTCATTGCCACTTAAAGAAAAATACTTGAAAAGCTACAAGATCCTGCTACAAGATAGTTGGGATGAACTCCATTAAAGTTACTAGTAAAATAGCACCTCTCATAGAAATCTCATTTTCTTTACTGTTTTCCTTTTTTATTTTTTTTCCAAAATTTTACATGGTTGTACAAAGACAGTAAATGCAACCTGAAAACATTTGTATCATGAAAACATTTGTGTCATGACCATTAGACATCTCTAATTCTGAGCACTCAATAGAACAAATATCACCACTCTAAGATTTATAGTTCTAGTTCAATTAATCCCTATAAAAATTGACTGTCTGAGATCCTCTTATTTTTAATTTTCTCATTTTTGTCTTCTATTTTCCTAACCTCTTTTCTATTATCCCACAGTCTTTCATTATTACCTAAAAAGGTATCAGATTGCAAGAAAAAAAAAAAAAAAAAAAAACATAATGCTTTCCTATAAAACATCTCAACAAAAATAGCTTCGTCTATGAATGTTATAACAGGAACAGGAACATCGTTATAAGACATCTGTGCACAGTCCATGTATAAATGTATGTGCAGCAAGAGTCCCTTGTGTTCTCTGCACATAGAACAATAGCACACTCCAGTTACTTTCCAGGCATAAGAATTTTGTGTTTTAGAGAAACATTTATGGTATAAACATGTAGAATATTTTTCATTAAGCTTCAAGCGCCTCATGATGTTGTAATATACAGGGTTTATTTAAAGCTTTTTATTTTCATTCTCCTTCCTTCTTCACATTTGACTTCCCAAATTCTTCTCATTACTTTCTAAATCCAAATCATTAGTATTCTACATAATTATTGACAGCTTTGGATCTTCCCAGAAGTTCCACCCAGAAGATCTTTGACAGATGCATTTTGATTCTTGATTTTTTTATCCAGTCATTTATCAGTCTTCTACCTACAGCAGACTGTATTAGCAGTGCTACTGCAACATATAGCTCCTAGAACGTCTCCTGGCAGAACCGGAGAACATGTAATTTTACCCTACTCAACCATATGGCCTCAAGTTGTGCAAGAGAAGATTTAGTTTGGACATTAAGAATAATTCCTTCTTGGAGAGGGTGGTTAAGCATTAGAAAGGGCTGCCCAAAGGGAGAGGTGGAGTTCTTATCCCTGATGGCATTTAAGAGATGCGGACATCATTTAGTGATGGGGCTTGGTAGGTAAGGTTGATGGTTGGACTTGATTATTCTATGATTCTGTACCCTGAGTGGTTTAACATAAATTTAACTGACAGTGCTACTATATGCTCCTGTGCTGCATGTTTCAGATTTATGGAAACATCTTAATCCTTTTAGAACCATATTAAAATTGTGCCTTTAAAGAGATTAATTACATAAATATTTAAGGTACTGATATATAATCTGAAATGATGATTAGAAAACTGATTTAATAACAGCACTTTTTATTTTTTCCTGCTGTTAATCAGAATACATGGATAAAAAGACAAAAATTGCATAAGAGAAAACAAGCATCTTCAGCAAAACAAAAGTACTTTTGGGCAAGCTAAGAAAGGTATTACAAGGAATATACAGTGAGCACCGCTGCCACAACCAGAATGAGTGATTCAGCCCTTTCTAACTGTTACAGAACTTCCTCTGTGACAGTGACTCTGACTTCCAGAATATTATTTGTGCCATTTCCTTCTCATTCACCTTATCATAACAAACAAATGATTCATAATTCTGAGGATTTATTGTGCACATTGGTGTGCGAGGAGATTTTATGTTTGTTTTAAAGCTGTTTGATTAAGCTGGATTTTCAGAGAATCACAGAATCTCAGAATTGTCTAGGTTGGAAGAGACCTCCAAGATCACCGAGTCCATCCTCTGACCTAACACTGTCAAGTCTTCTGTGGAGCTATGTTTAAGTGAAAAAGGTCATGATATAATTATTATGAGAAACTCAGGTTTTGAAGGACCGTGAAGATAATGTAGGCCCAGGGCTGATAACCTTAAATGATGTTATGACTAGAATATGTGGAACTATGTGCAGGTGAAGAGATAACATTACTCCGTGTGAACAACACCATTGTACCAATTGTATTAGTGCTAGAGATGCATGTACAGAGAAGTTAGACCAATCATAAGTTGTTGTCAGCGTGTGCTGTTGTTAGTAGCCTATATATACTTTCTTAGAACTTGCAATAAAGGGTGAACAATTATACTCACATCGAGGTTGCATCGTTACTCTGGGACCGTCTCCCACTCCGACAGTCTTCCACTAAACCATATTACTAAGCTCAAAATCTAAATGTCTTTTAAAGACATCCATGGATGACTCAACCACCTCCGTGGGCAGCCTATTCCAATGCCCAACAACCCTTTCCGTAAGTAAGTTCTTCCTAATATCCAACCTAAACCTCCTCTGGCACAACTTGAGCCCATTCCCCCTCGTCCTGTCACCATGCACATGGGAGAATAGACCAACCCCCACCTTGCTATAGCCTCCTTTAAGGTACCTGTAGAGTGCGATAAGGTCACCCCTGAGCCTCTTCTTCTCCAGGCTGAACAATCCCAGCTCCCTCAGTTGCTCCTTATAAGACGTTCTCCAGACCCCTCACCAGCTTCGTCGCCCTTCTCTGGACTTGCTCAAGAATGCCCAATGTCCTTCTTGTAGTAAGAGGCCCAAAACTGAACACAGTACTCGAGGTGAGGCATCACCACAGCCGAGTACAGGAGGACAATCACTTCCCTAGCCCTGCTGGCCACACTGTTTCTTATGCAAGCCAGGATGCTGTTGGCCTTCTTGGCCACCTGAGTACACTGCTGGCTCATATTCAGCCAACTATCAACCAATACTTCCAGGTCCTTCTCTGCCCGGCAGCTTTTTAACCACTCAAATCCCAGCCTGTAGTGCTGCTTGGGGTTGTTTTACCACAGGTGCTGGACCCGGCACTTGGCCTTGTTGAACTTCATACAGTTGGCCTCAGCCCATCGGTCCAGCGTATACAGATCCTCCTGCAGAGCCTTCCTACCCTCAAGCAGATTGACACACTGTCCTGGTTTCAGTTAGGACAGAGTGATTTTTCCTCCTAGTAGCTGGTAGAGTGCTATGTTTTGGATTAGGATGAGAAGAGTGCTGATAACATGCTG
>CM021731.1:148954045-149025074 GCA_011075105.1 Heteronetta atricapilla
CGGCTGTGTGGTGTTCAGCTGCCGGCCGGGTTAAACCACAACAGTCCAATAGACTCCCTCCTCTCTCTTTTAACTAGAAAGTCAGATATTTTCTAAAATTCCATATGTCTTGCTATAATGTAACTGTATGTTCCAGCCAATTTACATATTTCATTTTGTTTCAAACCACAGGACAATATCCTCCCTTAAAGTAGTCACACTTCCATCTAAAACAAAAAACTACAGATTTTACTATATGCTTTATTCTGATATAACCTAAAGAAATTTGAACCAGAATTTATATCACATTTAAAATACATATTTATATTACAACTTTACTGATTTATAAAGCATTACAACACCCTGTAATGAATAATCAGAGGATAAATTTTATTTTGATTCCTTCAAATTATTAGTGTAGGTTCTCTACTTTTTAAGTAATATTTGCACTTTTATCAATATAAAAAATATAAGGAATACATATTCTTTATTTTAAGCATGGAAAAATATAAATGTTATGATTACCATGGAAAAGGAAATACTGATGTCTAAAGGCCTGCACTATTCCAATACAGAAAAAGAGATGATAGTACAAATATATATAGTCCTCAACTTTATTTTACAACTTAGATGTTCTTCTTCATAGACACATTACGGCTGGTGGGCTTTGTTAGCTACCAAAGTAAATGAAAAATAAGGCTGCTTCAGACACAGTATTTCTGGTTCTTTCTAATTATTTCTCTCCATCTCTCTCCCAGCAGAATTTTTATGTTTTTCTGGCTCAAGATGAGCCTGCAGGGTTCTGGACAAGTGTTTTTGGAAAACAACATTGGTTTTGTTTTTTCTTCAGTCACTCCTATGTGTTGTGGACAATGAATCTTGCAGAAAAGTTAATATCCATAAAATGCACTGGACATATTACTGCATGTGGTCCATATGCAAAGATCATGGGTAAAATAATAAATATTGGATGGATAAAATAATGGATAAAATAAATAAATATCATAACAGATTAAAACACCTTTTAAGGCCCTGATCTTCATAGAAGAGTTGTGTTTACCTAGTATTGCCCTTTGGTAGAAAGGGAGAACATCTCAGGAAAGTAAAATAGTCTTTCCCTATTTCCCTAACTTCTCCCATCAGTTAGGGAGAAGATTTGGCTCTTATTTTTTTTCTCATTTAACCACAGCTTTTTGAAATATGTTACATTGCCTTCACATGTTAGAAAATATTTACCAATTTACCACATCTCTTACAAATTTTTCACTGATGTTGAAATATGGTAACTGGTTTGCTAACTTTTGGTAAGAGAACAAATAATTCATATCCTATCCATCTTCCTACATAGTTTGTATCTTATACATTGTACTGATCTGTGGAATAGCTCCTTTTTCAAAACTAGCCTTGCATAATACTCCCTTATAAAGTAATTGTGTTCTACTAGATAAAATGACACACACTGTTAAGCTTTGAGCTCATGTTTCCCCTCAACTCTGCTGCCTACAACATAAACAAAGCTCAATCTTCAGAATATTTGGGAAACAAGCCCTTTGTATATCAATTTAAAAATAAATAAATAAATAAAATAAAATAAAATAAAATAAAATAAATAAAATAAAATTCCCAAAGTCTGCTCATTCCTGTGAGCAGAACTGATGAATTTCCATGCCAAATATATATATACATATATATATATACATATATATATATTGAAGAAAAATAGAGTTCCCTGCAGAGCATCCTGAAGGATTCCCAAGGATTCCCTTGTCTTCTTAACCATGTGGGTTATTTCCACAAAAATCCCAGTAAATAATAATAATAATAAAGTACTAGAAAACATGAATATTTTTCACTATGTTGTGTTGGTTTTATGTTTCTGTTCTTGTTTTCATTTGCACTATTTAAATTTATTACAATAGTGGCTATGCTCTAAAAGTATAGTAGATAGAAACAATATAACAATATTTTTAGAACTACAACAAAGCTACTTTTAATATAAATATATAAATTCCCATCCTAAAAAATAAAATAAAATAAAATAATCTAAAATAATTAGTAGAGATATCAAAGTTATAAAACACTGATTTTGACATTCACTAAAAAACTTGTTTGTTCTTAATTTTATCACTCCTTTGAAACTCAAAGGGGTTTCTTGAACCTATTTTTAATGTAATTGAATATATTCTTAAATTTAATTGAGCTTTTTCCAAAAAAATCAAGTTAATGATATTTGTACTTTTTCTTTCTAAACTATTTTGCATTTTCTCTATCTGAGCCATCAGTATCTTAGTGAAATAAAGAAAGCTCTGAAACATGCAAAAGTTTGCTTTGCTCACATTTCTAATTTTTTGTATTTGAGAACCGATAAACAGTAGAAATAGCTTACTGCTGGTTTTAGCTGCAATTATACTTGGATTTAAGTGGGAATGGAAGAACATAATGTCTGCATGCACCTTCATGTTACCATAGTGTTCTGCATCTACTTAGTGACCTTCTAGTGCTATTGGTGACTTTTGACACATTCCTAGCTAAAGAAAGTTTTTCAAAAAATAATGCACATTTCAAAACAGCAGGAGATAATTAGCAGCATTAATGAGGCCGTTCATTGGATTCCACAACAATATCTTTCACAGCAGGAGTATCAGACTATCTGTGTGTCAGGGACACTTACCCTTGACATTTCCTAATTACTTTTTGTAGGTTTTATTAACTCACCGTAACCACCATGAGACATTGACCTTGGAGCTTACCATGGTGGTCAGTCTGTGCCATCAATTCCAGGACAGCGAGGTTGCAAGACTATGTCAGACACTAAATGTTTTGCTGGTGACACAGCATCGGTGTTCATGTTTTAAAATAATTTATATACCTAGTTTGATTTTTTTTTTTATTTATTTATCAAGAACAAATCTAGAACAAGGTACTTTTTAAAGCAAGTGTAACTGTAACACACAACCCATCATTGTCTCTCTTCAAAGAAAAAAAAGCATTAAAAATAAATTTAAGTGCTGCTTGAGCATTTTTGAAATTCCTAAATTATATTTAGGAAGTGGGCAAGTCATTTTTGACTTTACTCTCTATTGACCTAGCTCAACTCCTTTTGGATTTGATAGTATTTATGCATCACTGAATGCTTTTGAAAACTATGCTTTTGTTGACTGTGACTTTCAATAAGCACAGTTCATCTAACTAAAAAATAAAAAAAAAAAAAAATGTCTTCATATCATTAAAAATATATTAAATATATTAAATGAAAAAGACAAAAGACTCATAGTTACATCTTCATTTAGATTCTCACTCTTTGAAGGAATGGTGGATTACTTGTAAAACATGAAGCAGAAATTCTCTTCTAGCATCATGTACTGCCTTTTCTATGTGCTGAAGTACTACCAATGCACATCTAATGGCTTTACATCCATTGTTATTACCAACTATCATCTCTCTTACATTTTTTCCCTCATTGTCATATTATTAGCTGTTTTTGAAAGCTCTGCAAATCTTCGTTCCAGCAGGATTTCTATGACCCCAATAATCTGAGCACACTGTGAGATTTTAGGGATGATATAATACAGTTAATAATAAAATAGCACAAATACTTACAAAGTATTTAAATCTTAATAATAAAATAATTTTCCCTCTTGTGTGCAATTCTCATTATGTCTGAGATTTTTCTAATTCTCCTTAATAAAATTGTGATTTGCTTTTTCATTTTTTCCTTATTCTGTTCACATGTAGGCAAAAAATACACATGGCAGAAAATGCCTGGAGGGACAGAAGGAGGTTAGATAAAAAGATAGTCAGTACTTAGGGTAAAATGCAATCTGTTAGTGACAATTTACAGTTATCATTAAGGGTTCTTTTGTGCCTTTGTGTTATATGAAATAAATTACTGTGTTCTGCAGATCAACCTGCTAGCATCCAAAATTCTACTCTTTTCAGGACTTTCCCTTGACAGTTATCTACCCCAAAAGACCCTGAAATATCCACAGTATAGAGATGACATACACATCACTTGACTGAGGAACTACCACTATTCTCTTCAGAACTCCTACCAAAAATCTTAACAGTTAATATATATCAGTATAAGGTAGAAAAGTTCCAGATAAGAAAAGATAAGAAAGATAAGAAAAGTTCTGTTCTGTAAATATCAATCCTTTCCAGATTTAGACTTGCTAATATCTGGATATTTGATAGACAAGAGGTTTCAGAAGCACAAAAGTAAAGAATAGGCATATCTGGCACTATTTTGGGTGTGTATCATTAATCTAAGATGTTCTTTGGTAGAATGGCTTAACTGAAAAGGTTTCTCTTGATGAAAGCCAAAAGGAGTGTTACGCTGTTCTTTTCTTCTGCATTAGCATAGCTAACTAAAAGAATTATTAGAAATAATTTAACTGTCTCTGTGAGGGAAAACAGCAGTAGAGTATAAAGAAGGGTTTGGGAAGACTCATACTTAGAGCATCCTATATATTTTGTACCTGTCTCATTTATTAAGAGCAATTCTACTAAAAAAGAAGATGAAAAGATATATTACCCACTATAGAATCAGTGAAAGAAGGCTTTTCCTATTCCCTACCTTTCTTATCAAAGCCTTACCACATTTCCCACACACATTTGAAAGATGTTGATTTAATTAATTTCTGAATTTCATCTCACACATGACTACAACATGTACTCTGCCTGTTAAAAACAGTTTATTGGAAAACATTGGTCCACATTTCAGAAAGCACATAATACCAGGTAATTCACTTTCCAAAGTCATATGTCTCCTTGTTTAGGCATTGATGCCATGTTGACAAATTTGCATTGCACTGAATAGACTTTCATTTAGTTTCTCAGAATACAAACTGATACATAAAGAAGTCAAAATTCAGATTACTCCCCAAAGGTCAGGGAAAATGACCAATAGCAACAACAAAGTGCAACAAAGTGCTTCTTGTTGGTGTTTTTTTTTGATTGACTGATTTTTTTTCCTTTTTTTTTTTTTTTTTTTTTTTCCTAATAATGCAATCTTTTCTTTAGAACAGCACGTGAAAGGATATGAGGCAGATGGATTTCAATGTTTATATTCAACTCTTACAATTTTAATCTTTAATTTGCTTTCAGTTGTTTTTTTTTCACATTTTTGGGAGACTTTTTTTTTATGTCTTCATAAGCTAACATTATACTTTTATTTTACTCGCCATTTGCCGAGGCGATCGCCTCCGGGGCAGACGCGTTCTGCAGCGGAGCGGGGGATCGGGCCAGGCAGGGCAAATTCTCCGGCATCGAGCCTACTCGAGGGAGCCGCCAGGACCCGGCAGCCCTCGTGAGCGAGGCTGACGAGGCGAAGGCGGAGCCAGCAGCGCCCCCTCCCCGGCCGTTCAAAAGCTGCCCCTAGGGAGCGGGAGCGACCAGGAGCGCGGCGACCAGGACGGGCAAACGGGGCGTGGCGCGTCAGAAGGGAGTGGCGCGGCAGTTCGCGCAGGCAGGGCGAGCAGGCAGGGCGGAGAGCAACCCCCTGCCCACACGAACACCTCTTAACGACAGTCTTTAGCTAGGTGATAATGGTCTCCACCAGGCACGGAGCGCTCTGCAGGAGGTCGGTATACACCCAGACCGACTGCCCGTTAAAGAATGCAGCGGTTCAGGTCACCGGATGCAGGGAGTGTCAGAGCCTGCTGCTGCCATCGGCGGGAGGCAGAGACGCTGCGTGCGTGAGGTGCGAGCAGGTGGATGACCTGGTCCGCATGGTGGCGGAGCTCAAGGAGGAGGTCGAGAGGTTGAGGGCCATCAGGGAGTGTGAGCGGGAGATAGACTTGTGGAGTAACTCCCTGCAGGGCCTCAAGGAGAGGTACCGGGGTGAGACACCCCAAGTGGGGGTGGACCCCCTGCCCTGTTGCTGTCGGGCAGAGGGAGGGGATCTGGCAGTTGAGGAGGAATGGAGGCAGGTCCCTGCTCAACATCGCAGGCGATGCCCTCCCCCACCGGCCCCACCTTCCCAGGTGCCCTTACGAAGCAGGTTTCAGGCCCTGGAGATTGAGAGACCAGCAACTGAGGAAGAGATAGAAAGTGTTCCCAGGAGGATGCCTAGGGCGAGGAGGTCGACTCCACGCATCGGGACTGCCTCCACCAAGAAAGACAGGAGAGTGATCGTTGTGGGAGACTCTATCCTTAGGGGAACAGAGGGCCCTATTTGTCGGCCTGACCCTACCCGTAGGGAAGTCTGCTGCCTCCCTGGGGCCAGGGTTAGGGACGTTGCCAAGAAAGTCAAGCGCCTGGTACGGCCCACTGACTACTACCCGCTACTGGTCTTTCAGGCTGGTAGCGATGAAGTAGCAACGAGAAGTCCGAAGGCGATCAAAAGAGACTTTAGGGATTTGGGGCGACTACTTAGAGGATCAGGCGCGCAGGTTGTGTTTGCCTCTGTCCTTCCGATAGGGGGGATCGAAGCAGAAAGGTGTGCTGTTCACATAAACTCGTGGCTTCGAGACTGGTGTGACCGGCAGAACTTTGGGTTCTTTGATCATGGGAAGGTCTATGCTACACCAGGCCTGATGGCACCGGATGGGATGCGCCTCTCTCGGAGAGGGGTAAGGATCTTTGGTCAGGAGTTGGCAGGGCTGATAGATAGGGCTTTAAACTAGAGTCGAAGGGGGAAGGGGCTAAAACCAGGCACGCCGGTGAAGACCTAAGGGATGGTACACTAGAATCAGAGGGGCTGTGTGCCAGTGAGGTCCTTCGGTTAGATCCACAAGGTGCTGAGTGTAAGGAGACACACCTGAAATGCTTCTACACGAATGCACGTAGTATGAGGAATAAAATGGATGAGCTAGAAGTACTGGCCCAGTCCCGCAACTACGACATCATCGGCATAAGCGAAACCTGGTGGGATGAGTCCTGTGACTGGGGTGTTGCGATAGATGGTTACAGGCTCTTCAGGAGGGACAGGCAGGGTAGGCGAGGTGGTGGGGTGGCGATGTATGTGAAGCAGGGGCTGGACTGTGTGGAACTTCAGGTCGGCGATGGCAAAGTTGAGAGCCTCTGGGTAAGGATCAAGGGACGAATGAATAAAGGGGATGTAGTTGTGGGAGTCTATTACAGACCGCCTGGCCAGGACGATAGCGCTGATAAATTATTCTTTACAGAACTAAGAGAGGCCTCGAGATTAACTCCCCTTGTCCTTATGGGGGACTTCAACTTGCCAGATGTAAACTGGGAGTGCCACACGGCTGACACGAGCAAGTCCAGGAGGTTCATGAAGCACCTAGATAATAACTTCTTGGTGCAGGTGCTAACGGAGCCAACTAGGAAAGGTGCCCTCCTAGACCTGTTGCTAGAAAACAGAGAGGGCCTGGTGGGAGATGTGGTGATTGGTGGCCGCCTCGGTCATAGCGACCATGAAGTGGTTGAGTTCAAAATTTACGGTGACAGAAGGAAAAGTGCCACCAAAACCTCATCCCTAGATATGGGGAAGGCGGACTTCAGGCTGCTCAGGGAACTAGTCAGCAAGGTCCCTTGGGAAGCTGCTCTTGAAGGCCTCGATGTACACCAGTGCTGGTCATTCTTTAAGCGATGCCTCCTAGAAGCACAAGATCAGGCAATTCCTAAATATCGCAAATCAGGCAAGCGGGGCAGGAGGCCGGCGTGGCTGACCAGGGACATTCTAATGGAGATTAGGCGGAAACAGAGAGTGTTTCGCTACTGGAAGGAGGGCCAGGTGACATGGAAAGAATACAGGGATGCTGTTTGTGTTTGTAGGAAGAAAATTCGTGTGGCTAAAGCACACCTAGAGTTGAAGCTGGCTGTGTCTGTGAAAGATAATAAAAAGGTTTTTTTTAGATATGTGAATGGAAAAAGGAAAACTGAAGAATACATAGGGCCGCTCCTTGATAGGGAAGGTCTCCTCACAGACAATGACATAGGCAAAGCAGAGACACTTAACGCCTTCTTTGCCTCTGTCTTCAATGCCGAGGATGGGCTTCGGGACCCAGGGTGCCCTGAGCTGGAGGACCAGGACGGTGGGGATGACAAACTCCCAACTGACCCTGAACGTGTGCGGGATTTGCTACTCCACCTGGATCCCTACAAGTCCATGGGGCCGGATGGGATTCATCCCCAGGTGCTGAAAGAGCTGGTTGACGTCATCGCGGAACCTCTCTCAATTATTTTTCAACTATCCTGGGAGTCTGGAGAGGTCCCGGTAGACTGGAAGCTGGCAAATGTTGTGCCGATTTTCAAGAAGGGTCAGAAAGAAGACCCTAGCAATTACAGGCCTGTCAGTCTCACGTCAGTGCCTGGTAAAATCATGGAGAAGATGGTTCTCGAACTTACTGAGGCGCACCTGGGGGACAAAGCAGTCATTGGTCCCAGCCAGCATGGGTTTGTGAAGGGTAGGTCCTGCCTAACTAACCTGATTTCCTTTTATGATAAGATCACCCGTATGGTGGACCAAGGGAAACCAGCTGATGTGATTTTTTTGGACTTCAGCAAGGCTTTTGACACGGTTTCCCATAGGATCCTACTGGACAAAATGTCCACCATACAACTAAATAAAAACATCATCCGATGGGTGAGCAATTGGCTAACGGGCAGGGCCCAAAGGGTTATGGTAAATGGGGCTGCGTCAGGCTGGCGGGCGGTCACCAGTGGGGTCCCTCAAGGCTCCATTTTAGGGCCGGTACTTTTCAATATTTTTATAAACGATCTGGATGTAGGAATAGAAGGTATTTTGAACAAGTTTGCTGATGACACCAAACTTGGAGGAGTTGTGGACTCGGATGAGGGTGGAAAGGCCTTGCAGAGGGATCTGGATAGGTTGGAGAGCTGGGCGATCACCAACCGCATGAAGTTCTTATGGAACTTCATGCGGTTCTGCACCTGGGACGAGGAAACCCTGGCTGCACGTACAGACTGGGTGATGAGACGCTGGAGAGCAGCCTAGAAGAGAGGGATCTGGGGGTCGTGGTAGACAGCAAGTTGAATATGAGCCAGCAGTGTGCCCTGGCAGCCAGGAGGGCCAACCGTGTCCTGGGGTGCATCAAGCACGGCATCGCTAGTAGGTCGAGGGAGGTGATTGTCCCGCTCTACTCTGCGCTGGTGCGGCCTCACCTTGAGTACTGTGTGCAGTTCTGGGCACCACAGTATAAAAAGGACATGAAACTGTTGGAGAGTGTCCAGAGGAGGGCTACAAAGATGGTGAAAGGCCTGGAGGGGAAGACGTACGAGGAACGGCTGAGGGCACTGGGCCTGTTCAGCCTGGAGAAGAGGAGGCTGAGGGGAGACCTCATCGCAGTCTACAACTTCCTCGTAAGGGGGTGTCGAGAGGCAGGAGACCTTTTCTCCATTGTCCAGCGACAGGACCCACGGGAACGGGGTTAAGCTGAGGCAGGGGAAGTTTAGGCTTGACATCAGGAGGGGGTTCTTCACAGAGAGAGTGGTTGCACACTGGAACAGGCTCCCCAGGGAAGTGGTCACTGCACCGAGCCTGACTGAGTTTAAGAAGAGATTGGACTGTGCACTTAGTCACATGGTCTGAACTTTTGGGTAGACCTGTGCGGTGTCAAGAGTTGGACTTGATGATCCTTAAGGGTCCCTTCCAACTCAGGATATTCTATGATTCTATTTTCCTGGAAATCTCTTCAAAATATTTATCTAAATATTTTATTAACAATTTCATGTCTTTCATTCTGTATAGTCTTAGTGATTATGCCAAAAAGAACTGGAATACCATTTTCAAAACCCTGATAGTCAAGGAACAGTCAGAGGATACTATGATTTTGTAAAACCATCACATGTAGCTTAACATTCTCTGTTCTATTCTGCAAATATGTGAAAGTCAAAATCATTAGCTAAATGCTAAAACCTAGTTCCTCACTCAAGTGGAATTTCTGAGTTGATTTCTAATGAATGAAAATTTAATCAGCAGAAGTTAGGTAATGCCAGAATGGCCCCCACTGATATCCTTTCTCAGACTAACAAGTAGTCTACAGTTAAGTCTTACTGTTATCAAGAGAACTGCTGAAATGTAAGGTCATAGCCAGTGTGAATCAAAGTAAATTGGCGTTACCTGTAGATAAGTTAAAACACATACATACACACACAGAATAAAATAAAATAAAATAAAAAAATCAAAGCACTACACAGTCTACATTTAACCTTTGAAGTTTGGACTCAGAAAGTCTCCCTAGAGACCTTCAAATACACATTTCTTTTTCCATTGACTGTACTAGGAACTTAGCAAGGACTTCGGAACTACTTCATCTGTCATTTTAAAAGTCCAAGTGCCTAAATTAGATATGTCAGACCCTTCTCATACTTGTAAAAATGCTGTCTTATCTTCTATAAGTCTGTAAATTATTTTGATTCTGATAAATATATCAATAAAATAACTTTATTAATGACTTAAAAACACAAAAATACAAGTGGGAAGAAAAATTCAGCAAGAATTTTCAGCCTTCTCTCTATATTTATACAATACTTACATGTTAAATATTCTTCAGATTACTTCCCGAATGAAATTTAAAAACAGAATTTTTGAAGACGCATCTACATATAGAGCTATGTGTATTTTGTGGTGTATACACATACAGATATATACACACATACTTACTCATTCCAGAATATTCAATATACAAGCAGGAATGAGCAATTAAAATATGATGCTCTTCTTTTCAGAGGACTGAAATTACTACAATTACAGCAGCATGCACAGGTAATTACAGTATAACAGCTCTGTTAAAAATCAGTGCTTCAATAGGTAAAATATGTTTAGTAAAAATGAAATGAAAAAAATAAATTTGCAGAGGAAACTAATCAAAATTATTGAGTTCCATAAAATGCTGCTATACAGATGTTTTACAGCCCTACATGAAAGACAACTTAGCTCTGATAAAAAGCTGGTGATATTAATCATAACTCAAATGGTTGTAGTGACTGATGCACTTATGACAAATTAGCAGCTGCTATAGTCTAAGAATGACCCTAACTTTGACATTTCATTCAACTGTGCCTGGGCAAAGGGGGCTGAGCAATATACCATTTGTCTTCATCTGTCCTCCCAGCCCTGCAAGTTGACAGGATAACAGTGTGGTGTCTAGGTGGTCTGCAATGCAAACTGCCCTTTATCTACCCTAATCATAGAGTTGTATAAGGAATCTAATTTTACAGTTGTGCTGCATGATCTGAGTCTTCCTGATCACGTAATCTTGGGACAGTGTTAAAAGGTGGCTCTAATGATAAAGAGCCAGTTGGCTACTGATAGCTGCCAGCCTTTGAAACTATACTCATCAGATGTAAATTACACACAATGAAGGCACATAACATTAAAAGCTGAAACTTGTAAAACCAGTTGAGCTGTTATTACTAAATTACTGATGTTCCATCTGCTAGGGTGGTAATGTTTTTTTTCAAACTACGCAACTGCAATGCTCCCTCCCTTTCATGAGGAGCCCAAGTTCAATGGGCCTCCATGGAACACTTTAATATGACTGACAATGGAATAAGATGGTGACAAATACATAACTATTCTTTGAGAGTATAATATATTCATTAAGAAGACCAGCAATTTGTCTATGATATAAAATATATACGTAAAAATATATGTTCCCATAAGTTTTTTCAGACTTTCAGTGAGAAAAATCCAAGAAAATTTCTTGGATCCTAACCACTAGGAAAAAACAACAACAACAACATTGTAGTAAATATATACAGTATATTACGATTTAAAGAACAACAACAACAGGAAAATAATATAGCATATATTTCATCTGGGTTTAAGTTTCAAAATCTAAGAAATTCAGTTAACTTGGAAAACATATTCATGTCTGCTCAAACTCCTTGCTTTGTTCATACTCACTAGGAAAACATATTTTTAGGAAAGAACTAGAAATAGTTTATTACAGGGACACCCTTAGATGATATTCCAGATGTAATATTGAGCAGCACTTACAATAGGATTGGATTCTAGTGAAATGAACTGTAGGAAGTAGAAAAAGGAGCAGTGTTAAACCCCATTATGACATAAAACGACAATGAAATATGCTAATGTCTTAACATCTGGAAATCAGACTTCCTTCTTATGTCTGTCTCCCACAAACACCATCATTTCTCCAACTCTGTTTTTCATTATTAAGAATTATTTTTTTGTGTGCGTACTAAGTGACTCCACTTATGTTTAGACTATGTTACTTAGACTAAGTAACTCAAATCTTCTCTCATTTTAACAAAAAAAATCTAGAAGTTTTTTGTAGACATATTTCCTAGAAAAACTGTGACAAAATATTCCTGGAAAGTGCTGAGAGAAAATTGAAAGGTGTTTCTACTTAGAATTCCTATGAAAGGAGAAATTCAGCATATTCTTTTATCAACATGTTTTGTTACTGTCAGATATCATTCCACATATAAAACACATTGCTTAGATTTTCTTCTACAGTGACTTTGGTGGAAAAAAGGAGTACAGAATAATGGTCAACAAATGAAAACTAAACAGACAATAGACTTATCCAGATATGAACATTAAAAGAATGTGAAAAACTAGCCTTCCTCAAACACTGTGTGAATGGAAACCCCTTAATTATACAGAGAATTGATACTGCCAAACCAAACAGCTATTTGGAATCTAATCAAATAATCAAAATATTTTATTTCATTTTTCAACCATATTTGGTACGTGCAAGATCATTAAACAGCAATAGTACTCTATGATATAGCAAGTTTTCTGCATGGATATCTGATTTTCTAGTTAATTAAAAACAATTTATTTAGAACATTGAAGTCTTCTAGCACTCTAGCATTGTCACAATGACAATTATTATAGTCTAGGTGTGCTATCACCTAACTAATAATTAGACCAAGAAATAATTTACTTAACTGAGGACAACTATTGACTTTTAGATTATGTTTTATTTGTTGTCATGTTTTAGCATTAGTAAAAGGTTACCGTAACAATTTAAGGGAATTTCTTTTTGTAACATTGTCCAAAATTCATAAAGGAAATGCTTTCTCTCTATCTTTGACTAATGGAGTGTCACCTATGTTAGTTATTGTTAGAGTTTTTACAAGGCAAAATAACTACATAAACTCAAAAAATTCTAGAAACTTTTACTGTTCATAGAGTCAACTTGCATTGAAGATAGATATGTAACAGACAATGGCAAGTTTCTGCAAGGAAGTCAGCTACAGATTTTAAAATAAATACAATAAATACACATTTGGAATTAAGATGACTGTGACTGTGTGTCTCCAGTGTAAAAGATGTATTTCATTATGTCATTTTCTTCCATAACAATTTCAGGAGTGGTGGTATAGATGAAAACCTGAGGCTAAACCTAGGGAAAGGAGAAAGCATGAGGAATTTCATACTCCTGCACACATAGCACTGAATGTTCAAAAAGAAAAAGAAAAAGGTCCTTGAAAGGACACAGTTTCTGTCCCGCTCATCTGAGGTTTCAAAGCTTAATAGCTTTGAAAACAAGAATGTTCCCACACATACAGCCAGTAAATAATAATCATAAAATAGTTCTTTGAAACACACAGGCATACACTGGAAACAGAGTTGAACTGTGATGTTTCAAATAGTTAAGACACCTTCAAATTGTGGAATCAGCCTCAGACAGGTCATCATGAAGATGCATTTAAAAACAGATTTACTGCAATCCTGAAATGTGTTAGATTTAGATTAAAAGGTTTCAATTATTTACTCGTCTTGTTAAATAGCATAACGGTTGCATTAGGAGCATACCTGGTCCTAGTTCTTAGACACCTGGTAATTGGAAATGTGCACTTCTTCATTGCTAGACATTAATTAGATATCGTAGTGATAGGTGCATTAGAAATGCACCTCTACTGAATTCTATCTCATGTCACATTTATCTTTACATAATGGACTTCAGACATTTTAAAGATAAAAGGACAGAACCTATCCACTATGGTATCCAGCTCTTTGGACATCAAGAAAAATGTCCAAAGAAATATCTTCTTACTTCAAAAAGTTATCATTTGTGCTCCAAGGAAATTGTATGTTATCCTGTAGCTTCCTCAAGTGGCCAGTACACAAGCAAGTCTAAAAAGGAGCAAATAAGGACATTCATTTACATTTTAGATTCAAAAAGAAAACTGACAAGTAACATGATTTAAAATGATCTAGTCTGTGGTTATCATTTGCAGGCTAATTCCATTTGAGTGACTATTGCACCAGCACAAACAATGATTCCATAAAATAAGTTTAGTAAGAAGAGGACACATGGTAATGCTTAGATATCATTAGGCTTTTATGGGTTATTTTAGGTATTATCATATCTGTGTTTAAATGAAATAATTTTATTTAATATATTAAATATATCAAGAAAAAGGAAATTAATACAAAACAATACTGTTTACTCTCCAAGCTCAAAGTGCAGTCAATGATAACAGGATTTATAGTGTTTCCTACACACTTTTATAATGGTTTATGGCTTTTGAAACCCTCTTTTTAATTAATAAGCTATTATTAAAATCATGTTATAAAATATAAAAGCTTTCACTTCCTACCATTCAAATAATATTTTTTTTCAATATAAATTAATTTCATTATAAAATTATAAAACTGTGGGCCACTTACTCAGATGATATATTCAGATATTCAGCTGCAAAAGTCAGTCTGGATCTATAGCTATTTTGAAGGTCCTTAAACACAAATTTAGTTGTTATAATGAAGAGGTCCTGGAGATATAACTTTCATCTCCTATCAGCAGATCAACATTGTGACTGGTAGACTTGCCTATGGTTTCCTGTGACTTAGCCTTTTATAAGTACAAAAGATATTGCTGAAAGCTTAAGCAGAATATGAGAACACTGAAAAGGAAAAACAACTGCTTTCTGAATGTCCCATTATTAATACAATATACATATATATTGAACACCCACACAAAGCCACTTGACTGATGCAATACATAGTTTTCACCATATTGTAAAACAGATGAGACTTTTAAAGGTCAAATAAACAAATACACACAGATATATATTATTACAATAATTGTAAGTAACCACTATGTTTCCCTGGGAAAATTTTAGGAAATAGGTAATTTCCTTAAGTACATTTTCTCACATTAGTTCCCAAGAAACAAAACTTTTGTTCTTTTACTCTCCTGATTTTGTGCTTTTACATTTTTAGAGATCTGGCTTATTAAAATAGTCTTAGTATTTCCCATCATTCATTCCTGAAATTTACATCCTACTTTAATTTTCTGTTACGCAATACTGTTCACTTTCATGCAATTCCAAACTCCTTTGACTAAAGAAAAAAAGTGTAAGAGAAAGCAGGGTACTTCTCAAAGAAACAAACCCTTCTTACAGAAAGAGCTTAAACAATGATGTGTGACATAGAATATATGTATTTTGCTTTATTATTATTGGTTTTGAACCTTGCCCAACTAAGTTAACTATTCACTGTTTACAAAAGCCAGAGTTAACTTGTCAACTATAACCCAAAAGCTAGGCAAATTGAAAAGATAATAGTTGGTCTTATTAGCATTGTCAAACAAAGGTGAAAATAAAAGAGAAAAATGAGGAAAACCAATCTTGCTGATTTTTTTTATCTCAGAATTGCATACTAATAATACACTTAATTTTTTGTAATGATGCACAGTCCCTTATTGCCACGTGATATTTGTGTAATAACAGGAAAAAAAAAAAAAGGGAAGAAAAAAAAAAAAAAAAAAAACTTTTTATGACAGACCAAAGGAGATATTAACCAATTTTATTAAACAGATAAAAAGGAATGTGTTTTCCCATAAGTCCACTCATCTGAATGGGAAAATCTAACACGTTAGATGACATGAGCTCCTTAATTACAAATTCCTTTTAAAGTTTCTGAAGGGAGTCTAAATGACTATTCAGATGAAGGTGTCTATATGGTAGACATCTAAAATTAGATGACATGAATTCAAATCTCATGACCTTGTTCAAATATACTTGAAAGTATTTCTGTATATATTTCTATATAACTAGACAGAAATGTATCCCAAAGACAGCTGCAATCACAATATAGTGCCCTGCAGTTAACATAACATAGGAATCATCTCCATAAATTATGTGCTACTGTTACTATAGAAGTTGAATAAATAAGCAACAGTTTTGGACACATTTTTCCTGATTGAACAGGGCAGCTTTTAATTTTTCTCAATTAAAGGAAAAGCGTCATTGCACAGAATTCTATATCGTAGATTTTTATTCCATAAAAATCAATATGATCCTGTGTTGGGTCTGTCTGTGATGGAGTCACCTTTCCGTGCAGCAGCCCGCACAGTGCTGTGCTCTGCGCTTGTAGCTGGAACAGCACTGGTATCACTCCATTGGTGTGCCTGCCTATTCCTGCCTAGTGCTGGCACAGCATCAGGACCCCAAGAGCCAGCAGGCTGGGGTGGGCAATTGATGGGGAGGGGACCTAAACCGACCAAAGGGATATTCCAAACACCTGATGTCACACTCAACAATAAAAGGGGGGCTTTTGTGAGGGACAGCAGTCCTTATGAACAACCGGTACACATTCTGAGGCCCTGCTTCCCAGGACGTGGCCGAACATCGCTTGTTGGTGGGAAGTAGAGAATAACTTTTTTTTTTTCCTTTCTCTCTGTGCTTCCATGCAGCCTTGCTGTTTCTTTTGTTTCTTTTTCTCCTCTTTCCCTTTAATTAAATCAATCACATCTCAAACCTCTAGCTCTTGGTGTTGACTTTTCTCCCCCTTCCCTTTGAGGAGGGGGGAGTGAGAGAGAGGTTGTGGTGGAGCTCAGCTGCTCACTTGAGTAAAACCACCACAGATCCATAGAACAGCTCTCCAAATAACTACATTTAAGTCTTTATATTCTATAGTGTTGTGTGTTTTGAACATATGAAGACAATATTATTTTTTTAAATGCTGTATACACTGTGTGCAATAGTAAACAATTCATAACTAAAACTTCCAAACTTCAAATTAGCCTTAGTAATTTGAGACATAGATTTACCAGAGCAAGTCTTTGGCAGGACTGCGAAGATTATGAAGGTGTATGAAGGTGGTGGAGCAACTGTCACATGAGGCAAGCCTCAGAGCTGTGACTCACTTGAAGAGAAGGCTTTGTGGGATCTTATCTTGTGTAAGCTCCCCTGATGAAGGGAACCAGACTTTTCTCAGTGGTATCTAGTGACAGAGTAAGAGACTGGAGGAAAACAAGGTTTTAGTTTGTTTTTAGTTTATCTATCTATCTATCTATCTATTTATTTATTTATTTATTTATTTATTTTCTGTGAGGGTTTTTACACACCAGAACAGGTCATCCAGGCAGGTTGTGGAGTCTCATTCCTTGGGGATATTTAAAACCAACTGGACACAAGCCTGGTCAACTTGCTGTGAGTGACCCTGCATTGAGCCAGGAGGGTTAGATGAGATTATCTCCAGAGTTGTCTTTCAAGTTCTTCAATTATGTGATTCTGTGTTTCAGTTAGCTTTATTTTTTAATTTACTTGTGGAATACTTGTGAGCATACTGTGAAGCCCAAAAACTTGCTGTTTTTCATTTCATTTGCTATAATTCCATTATTATGAATTATGATACATTTAAATTAACATGTAGGCTTTTAAGGCACAAATTCTTATGTCTAGAAATGTAAAATTTAAAGCACACAAGTAACTGAGAAGTTAAAAAATCAAATTTACTTTTAAATGGTGAATTTTATAAATAAATTTCATTTGTATTACAGTCAGAAGAAAACTTTTTTTTCCACCTTATGTCTGGATTTACCTGAATGCAATGAACCAAGTCAAGCTCTAACATATTCAAGTGTAAACTATATTTCCATTTAATGTATAAATAATTCAGTAATTTATAAAATTAAATTTATAAATAATAAATTTCCATATGAATGTAAATAAAAGTAGAACTTACCCTAGGGCTAGGAAGCAGTTAAGATTCAAACAATTTATAAATATGCAGCTAAGCTATATACAGTTGTAGAAAATAAATTTGCCAGAAGTTAGTAAATTTGATCAATTTCCATAACTTTAGGGCAAATTCCCTCTAATATAAGCTGTGTGCAAGTAAATAAGTGAAATATAAATTGCCTTATTTTACCTAGTAATAAGATTTTGACAAAAAGGCTTTCTACATTGATTTTAATGTCTTTATTCTTATAATTAGGAAAGGTATTTCTCACAATTTCAGTACTTCCCAGCTTATTCTGAAGTTGAAAACACAAAAGCTATCTCTCTCTAAATCAAAAATAACATTGTGATTTATTGCTTCTGTATTCTATCACTATGTTTACATAACTTCATCCTCTTGTTCACCTTAATCTCTTGTCCTCATTGGTTTTTCCTACTGAAACTGTTTACACCGTCAGTGACATTTTAATGTTTCTTCCCTCACAGCCCTCCTGACTGACATTTCTGAGGTAAGTTGTACATCAAGCACAGTTATGCCAGGCAACAATAGATTTTAACTGATTTTATTAGAAAAAAAAAAAAAAAGATTTTATATATGAATATATTTTTAAATCTTAATATATTTTATAATTTTATGCATATACATATACATTTATACCTATACATTCATAATATATATTTATATATACAATATATAAATATATAATCATATATATTATATATTTTACATGTTATATGTTATGTATTATACAGTTATATGTATAAAATATATAATATATATTATATAACATATAATGTTATATAAATATAATATATATATATATGTATATATATATATATATATATATATTTCCCTTTAGTCCACTCAGTTAACCCAAAGTCTAGTTACAGTGAAAACTGAGATACTGGTGATTTCTTTATTGCTGTTCCTTTAATCATTGGTTACATAATGGTAGAGATTTTGACTTTTATAGAATTTCAAATATTTACAAACTTCAGTTGGAGTTAATTGTCCCATTTTCATTTGCATATCTGTTTGCTTGTCAAAAAAATCATTTTGCTGTGACTCAGAATTACTTTCATTCAGTTTCTGATGAAGCTAGTCAGTGTTGTCTGTGGAAAGTAACACTTTAGAATGGGTTAACTGGTGAAAATAAGCTTCAATTATATATTTTGTCATGATGGATTTCAGTCCTGCCCTCTCCAAAATGCATTGATTTCTTGACTACAGAAGCATGAAAGACCTATTAAAAAAATAATAATAAAAAAATAAAATAAATCAACTAATTTCAACTAATTTGTTGTTTTTATGAGGTCTTTTAGATGAATGTACTTTATCTCCTTTAAAATCTTTATAAATCTGGTTTGCACACTCTCTGCAGCCACTACTACTACTACTTCATGCAGAGAATTTCAGATTTTTCTTTACATTATTTTCTATGGCCAAGTTTCCATGGAGTCCAGCTTTGGTAAAATGTTTTAGGTAGACTAAAGGGAATGTTTTTCACATTCCCCTAAGTAAATACACAAACTCACACTCAGAGACAATAATCTTCACTGCCATCAGTCCTGTGGAAATAGAAAGCCAAGAAATAGGGTACATACAGCTTCACACCAAAACAGTATTTGCAGTCTTTCAGAAGATGTAAGATGTACATCTTCTTCAAAGTATCTTTCGCATCAGTACCTTTCCTGAAGTTCTTCTTGATGTGCTTAGCTGCACAATTCACCTACTTGGGTCTGCTGAATAAATAGCATAATCTAACATGATTTTATTATCATTATTTTCTCTAACATGTTTTGTGACTTTTATTCATTACACAGAAAAAAAAAAAAAAAAAAAAAAAAAAAAAAGAGCTTTGGCTTTAGAGTTATTTAGTATGATTGTGTTTCCATCGGTTAGTTACAAGAATTGGCACTGCTATCCTTTGGGAAAGCATGCCATTGATGGGCAAAGAAACAGTGTCATTGCCACAGCAGGGAAGGGCGAGTCAAGAGTTTGCTCTCATTCTGGTTTGCTTGATTAAGCAGTAGCCAGTGACAAGGCTTAACTGTATCTACTGACTGTTTTCTTAACTGCTATGATTGATTGACGGTGGCTAGGGTATGAGTAAAAGACCAGAGACATCAGCATTTGTTATGATTTAGAGGAGAGAAAGCAAAGAGAAAACGTGGGCAAAATAAAAATGGCAAGACTCTTGTAGACAGTAATCTGCATTCAAACTAGACAATAGGGCAGACACTTCTCACGCCTTGGATACTCTCACCCCAGTGGGCTTTCTATGAAAACATCAAGTATAAATTCCAAGTTAAAATGCAGGACCTTTTCTCTGTAGACAGAAATATGGTTATGAGGAAAATAATAAAATAAAATAAGGAGAGTACACTGAGATGTATGGTTTGTGATACCACGAAACTGAATCAGTTTCTGATGTAGTAGAGTGCCCCAGCACAGAAAACAATAAGGCATTATGAATCTGAAATACTTCTTGAATCTTGAGAGATTAGTCCAAAGAAGCTCAGGCTCTCCCCCATCTTCTTGTCTGTGGACAAATTTCACCATTTTCTTCTTTCCCTGTGTGTGTGATATGAAATCTCTTAGAATAAATCTCTCAGCCACAGGACCCTCCTAACCAATTCATCAGCATCAATATCCCAACAGCATTCAGAAGCTTACCATTAGCCAAGTGGCTCAGGATTTCAGACTCCCCATTCTTTCCCCAAAAGAGGAGAGAATCACCTTTGATCAGAAATGGAGCTGTGAAACCTTCACTGCTTACTTAAAGTTGAGCAGGGGCATTCATCTGTTCCCAGTTTTTATAATTTTTATTTTTCTGAAGGAGCCTTATCTCTGCATTTGTCTCCTTCCTTGCCTTTCTCCTGAAACTTTTTCTGTGTCAGAAATATCCCTTAGTCAGAAATAAAAATATCACAGAATCACAGAATTTCTAGGTTGGAAGAGACCTCAAGATCATCGAGTCCAACCTCTAATATATATATCTGATATATCTGATATATAAACTAAGATATGCATTTATGAAACAAATATTATGGGTTTTGATTTTAAAATACACATCAGTCACTGCAGTCATATGCATGGATGTATTAGGACAATTTAAGCAACAATATATCAAAAGCAACAGTTGATAACATGTATTTTACTGATATTTTATATACTGTATAGGTGTTTAATGACAATATAGTAGCCAAATCATCTAGTATGGTGAATTGATTCCTATTTTATCCAATATAGAGGAAAGATAAAAGAAAGAAAAGGTAAATGAGGATTAAAAAGCTAGGAATAACTATTCAGATAAAAGATGATTTTCAGATATGTTTCATCACTGGTGACATAGATCTTTTTCATCCACAAATTGTATCTCATAACAATAAGGTGAAAAGCTCATATATTAACAATTAGACAGAACAGTAAGAACTGGAATGCTAAATGTTTTTTACCTTTCTGAGATTGACTTAAGTTAAAGGTTTCACTATGATATTTTTCTTATTAAACAGTTTTTACTGGTATAACTACATAGAAATAGTAAAACAAGTTAAATGTAAAGACATCCAACAGTCTAACATTTTCTTTCCCCAAGTTACTGAACTGAAATAAAATATTCAGTTAAAATAAATATTATATAGCATGACTTCAACTTCACTGGTCTGCTGTGTTAATTTACTTATAAGAATGCAAGTATGGGTGAATGAGTATAGAATGGGTGAAAATAGGAACTGCAAAAAAAAGTCCATAGTAATTGCATTTCATAAAAGAACCTATGAAACTTTTATTTTACTTTTTCTTCATAAGTTCATGGTGTTTAAGGCCAGAGAACTATTAGATTGTGCCTTGCTATCACAGGTTATTCCATTTCATCTCATTAAATCTTTTTGAGACCAACAACTTGTCTTTCACTGAAACATAACTTGTGTTTACCTAAAGGAACTCATGCAGAAAGGCATTTCATCTTGATTTAAAGCCATTAAAGTTGGAACATCAGCTACCTTGTTCAGTAATATGTTCCAAGAGGTAATATCTCATGTTTTAAGGTGTCTTCTTTTTCATAACAGTCATGTATATGATTTCAGCTTCAAAGTTCTAATTTTGTTTTCCACTATACTAATAAATCCTGAAGTATCCATTCATATTACTGTTTTTATCTTTAGAAAGTATATATATACTATACACAAATCATTTCCTAATTTGTTATGGTGATAAAATAAGCTCATTAATTGGCTGCATTAAATCTCTGAATGTATAATAAAATATTAAATAATTAGTGAATTATTTTTCCTCAAACTTTTAATATCTCTTTTAAAATATGACCATCAGACTTGTAACTAAAAAAGAGTCCATGTACCTAACTAATAAAAAATACTGAAGGTACTGCACTTCATTGTATTATCCTGGCCTCACCTTATGCCAATTCATGCATCCAAGAGACTCATTGGTCCATTTTACTATATCATCTCACTGAGAGCATATACCAATTGCTAGTCTATTTTGACCCTTCTTCCAAATCACTGACTTCCAGAATTCCAAACGCCATTCTGCCATTATATATTTCTTTGATATGGAAATATATTCAGATGGTGGATTGATTCCTTTCACTTTCACACAGTTTATCACTGTTTGGTCTCAAAGTATGAATAATGAACAGGAAAACTAAAACAGCAAAAACTGTTTGTGTGGTTTACTGAGGTAAATAGAAAACAAGACTCTTGCCAACTGCACAGACAATAAATAAATAAATAAAATGAAGCCATTTAAAGTAAGAATTAAATTTTATGAATATTCATCTGAAATATCCGTCCTAATATCATTTCAGTTTGATTTCCTGAAACAACTGTAGGAATGCCAGCAACATTTCAAAACTCAAATAAGATATTTTTTCGAAGTATGGTATTGGCAGAAAATTTTAGTAAGTTGCTTACCTTCAGAAATCACTGCAGCAAGATCAGGATGATACATATGAATTGCAGAATTAATTTCAAAACTAGAAGGCTACTGGAAAGTCACTGTTTTTTTTATGGTTATTTTGCCCAAGTTGCCTTCTGAAGGATATTCAAGGATATTAAGGAAAACTTACAATGTCTGGAAGACCAAAGATTCATGATCAAAAAAATTGAAAATTCAAATTAAACATTTTAAATTGTATTTTATTTTATTTTGGTTTGGCATTGTTTTCCTTTACTTTGATTTGCTTTGTTTTACTCTGTTTTTTTCTTTCTGTGGTCTCATTTTGTTTTTCATGACTCTGCCTGCATTTCAAGCAAAGCTAGGGTTCAGTGATGAAAGACAATACATTCGTTGGGATTCCTTACGAAAGTAGGTGCCTTGCCAGAGAAAGTACTATCAGAGACATTTAAACTTATATACAGATGTGAGAACATTATTACTCTGAGTAATCACAGGATTCATTAACCTGTTCTGTTCATACCAAGAAAAACAGAGGAGCCTGTAACTTTAACTGAAATAAAATGTACTAAAGTACATTGCTGATTTCACATGTACTATTTGAAACAAATGTATACACAGCACAAAGTTCCAATACAAAAAAAAAAAAAAAAAAAAAAAAAAAAAAACTTTCTCCAGTCAAACCTTATTTGTTAGAATATTATCACTCTTTGGTCAAAACAAACTTCTAAATAAAGAGATAAATCATTAAGAAAAGCAATGTAAATTTGTACAAGAAGATTTAAAACTGTAAAAGCTAAAAGTCTGATATTTTTAAAGATTTTTTTTCAATTCCTCCATCAGGAATTTTTACAGGATCTGAAAGTATTAAAATTTCTGTTGGACAAGTTGGACAACAGTGATTTGGTATAACTTCTAGCTTAAAAAAATGTATATTTTATCTCCCATATTAATTAAAAATATCTCACTAACACAATTTCCCTCAGCCAGCAAGAATTTGTTATAAAGTCCAAACACCTAAACTGGAAGTATTTTGATGATTGATTGATGTAAATATATTTTGTGCATCTCTAAGTCATTGTTTCTCAACATTTTCTGAAGGAGACAATTTTTTAATAAAATGCACACATACCTCTGTGCAACCTTACAATGAGGGATTTTGTTTACAACCTAGCAAAAATAAACTATACCTTGAATGTTTGCATTTATCATTTAATTTCCCTCATCTTTCTTTGTTTCTGGGCTTATTAGGACACAAGTGCACTTAAAAATAAATATTTGTGTTCAGTTCTGACAGTCTGCTGATACCCAGCAGAGCATTAAAATCCCAGACAGACGCTCTACTCCAGAATGTCCTTTAAAATATGATCAGGCACCACATTTTATAAATATACCACATAATTTTTAGCATCATTGTTTGAAGCTTGATTTTTCATAAGTATTGTTTAATGGTTCACAGTGCTGTATCTTCAAAGTGTTATAAACTATTATATTTAAGTAAGTCAGCATCATCAGGGACCCAACATAAATGTCTTTATGCAAAAGTGTGTATCATGGAGAATGATATGCAGGGTATGCTAACCTAATTTGCATTACAAAAACATGGTGGGATGGCTCCCAAAACTGGAGTGTTGGAATGGAAGGATTCAGGCTTGTTAGGAAGGACAGGCAGGGGTGATGAGGAGGTGGTGTCACCCACTATCTCAGTGAATATCTGGGGTGCATGGAGATGGATGAGGAGCTGACGGAATGTAACAAAAGGCAAGGACAGGTGACGTTGTAGTGGGGGTCCACTACAGGCCACCAGATCAGGAAGACCAAACAGATGAACAGACAGAGGCAACTTCATGTTCACAAGCTCTGGTCCTCATGGGGGACTTCAATGACCCCGATACCCTGTAGGGCATGGCAACCATCCAGTACCTAAAGGGGGGCCTACAAGAAAGCTGGGAAGAGATTCTTTGTCAGGGAGTGTAGTGTTAAGAAAAGAGGGAATGGTTTTATATAAAAAACACTAGCTTTAGATCAGATGCAAGGGAGACACTCAGACAGTGGTAAGGCACTGGAATAGGTTGCCCAGAGTAGTTTCAGATGCCCCATTCCTGGAAGTATTCAAGGCTAGGTTGGATGGGGCTTTGGGCAACCTGGTATAGAGGGAGGTGTCTCTGCCCATGGAATGGGGTTGGAATTAATCTTTAAGGTCCCTTCTAGCCCAAAACATTCTATTATTTTATGGTTATATAAATTAAAAACTATTAAATTTAATAAATCTATTTAAGATATAAGTATTAAAATTAAGACGCGCTCACACACACACACCACTGGAGACTGTGTGCTTGGGATCTCAAAACTTTTCTACATCTTTTCTGTATACAGACTCCTAGAAAGTACAGTGCAGCAATAAATACTGAATCTGTAAGTCAGCCTGAGAATAAGAAATTGTGAATTATTTTCTCTAAATTTGTGTATGTAATGGCAGTTGTATAAACAATGTCTGAGTGGGGGTAAGCCATAATCAAATCTAGAGTATTTTAATGTGATTCTTACCTCATTTTGTTCAGCATGAGAAAAATAAAAATAAAAAAGAAGCAAAATCTATGCAGAAAAAAGTACTGCATTTTTTAAAAAAAAGGTTCATTCCTGTGCTTTCTTTTATTGATTGCCCTTAAGTATATTAGAATATTACGAGCAGAATATTGCATGTGGAATGCACATTTACAATTTTTTCTCACTAAAGAATTTATATAGATGGTCTATTCAGACTAAATTTCTGCATGAGTGGTTTTTTTTTGTTTTGTTTTTTGTTTGTTTGTTTTTAATTAATACCATCCCTGTGGATGCACTTTCCGTTTTTTACAGCTGTCTAGGAAATGTTTATCTTGCAGATATATTCATACTGAAAATCTAAAGACAGCACATTAAATTTAATTCTGACCTGTTCAGAGGTAAGAAGTGTGCCCTGGAAAATGTCTCTATGGTCCTTTGTCATCTCATCTTTTAAAGATAGCATCTTCCAGGCCTGGAGAAAAGCCAGGTAGCCTGCATAAGTTGGGAGTCTATGAGATTTCTGGCACATCACCAAGGTACCTGATTGGTTTTTTTGATTGCCCCCCCCTCTTTTTTTTTTTTTTTTCCTTCAGAGTAGACTCTCTAAGAACATCTTCTGTGATCTCCAGAGGAAGAACATGTCTTTAGCATAAATCAATCTGCAAAGAACAAAAGGAAAGTAATATGTTGCTACAAGTGCTTTACTATACAGAGTTGTTTCAAGTTTCTGTAAAATATAGCTATTTCTAAGTCTATCACATCACAGCTGCTCAGTTATAGGATTTATGGATGGTTAGGTTAATGCAAGATTTTGTTTTCTGTCTTTGATGCTCAAATAAACTGCCAGTCAGATTCTTAACATATTTTTTGTGTGTTTTATACACTTTCTACAATCAAATTTGGAATAGACTTGCTGGAAGTACAACACTTTGCACTAATCCTAATTTAGAAAGTGTTCATATAAGGAAAAAATAGAAATAAAATAAAAAATAAAATAAAAAATCATGGTTGGATTTAAAAATTGTCTACTGGTTAAACTGTCTGAAATTTACATTTGAGAGATATATGAATTCCTGAGTTTGGTGGTTGGTTCCTTCAGAGTACTGCCTCATTTCACATGAAAATCTACCCATTTAGACTTCTACTGGACAGAAGTAGAAATGGGAGAGTAGTGAGGGTATTTGCATCTTTTAAGAGTAATTATATATAAATTTTAGGTTAGCATCAATCTGTATCATATGGTTCTGTGTGTGCCATAGAAATGTTTTTTGTTTGTTTGTTTGTGTTTTTTTGTTTTGTTTTGTTTTGTTTTTTGTTTCAGCTTATAGGATACAGGAGGAGTCATCTCACATTTTTCCAGTTATAATTTTGGGAACTGTCTTGTGGTAAGAAAATCTTTTGGTGAAAAATATCCACAAAATCTCTGTCACCACTGCAGAGTCAAAACATGCTAAACTGCAGGTCTGCCCTACTATAGGTTTCTGTTATACTTTAGAAATATTGTTGATTTATGTAATGTTGATCTATGCAAATGATTCAAGCTAGATATTCACCTATTAAAAGACAAAAAAAAATTCTTTTTTTTTAATAATTGTCTCTGAAAATAAAAATAATTCTTTCTACATGTGTTGAAAAGGTAGAACAAATGAAAGAGATAATTAGAAACAATACTGCCTAATGTTAACATTAAAAAAAATAAAAGAAAATGAAAATAATAATGAAAATTTAAAAAAGATAAACAACAAACACTATGAGCAAGAGCTTGATTAAATAATAAATAAATTCTAGAGAATTTAGAAGGGTACACTGAAAGATATATATGGATTTCTGAAATTAATTTTTCCAGTACTGGGAAAAGACTGTCCCAAAGAAACCTAATGAGTGCTTTCTACAAACACAGCAGTACATTTTACAGTGTGTTTAGTTACCATGATTACTTTTGAGGGTCTCCCTGGACTAAAGTCAGAATGTTCAGTTACAGTGGCTTGTCAGTGCTGTAATGTCTTCATTCACTTTGATCTGCAGTCTTCCAGAGTTTCACCTTATGTCATGTTTGGATACCCATTTCTAATAAATAAATAAATAAATAATAGGCAGGTAATCTCTTCCATTTTTCCAGTGGCAAAACATGAGAAATTTCTGATGCAGATGAAGACATGAAGGTTGCAGGCAGCAAGGTCAATGAAGAAGGAGGGGGAGAGGTGCCAGAGCAGAAGTCCCCTGCGGCCTATGCTGAGGACTATGGTGAAGCAGGCTGTCCCCCTGCAGCCCATGGAGCACCAGTGGAGCCTGTGGAGAGGAGACCACACAGGAGCAGGTGACCTGGCAGGAGCTGCTGCCTGTGGGGGACCCAGGTTGGAGCAGTTTACTCCTGAGGGATGGACCCTGTGGTACAGACCCATAGCTGGAGCAGTTCTTGAAGAGCTGCTGCATGTGAGAAGCCCACGATGGATCAGTTCAGCAAGGACTGTGTCCCGTGGGAGGGACCCCACAGCACAGGGAGCAAGAGTAACCGAGAAGGAGCAGCGGCGAAGAAGCACTATAGACTAACCATAACCCCCATTCCCCTGTTCCCCTGTGCCACTCATGGGGAGGAGGTGGAAGAGGGAGGAGGGGGGGAAATGGGGGGAAAGTTCTTTTGGTTTCTTTCCTTTGTTTCTCACTTCTCTAGCTTGTTAGCAATAAGTAATAACTCTTACTACCTCCCTATGTTGAGTCTGTTTTGCCCGTCACAATAATTACTGTGCGATCCCCCTGCCCTTTTCATCGTATTTTCTACCCACTCCTCTTTGAGGAGATGGAGTGAGACAGTGGTTGTGGGAGCTCGACCACCCACCCGAGTAAAACCACCATAAATATGCATATTGATAGCAATATATTTGTCAAATGTCCCTTAAAAACTCACAAGAGCTTAATAAGAACTTGAGAATTTGGAATAATAATTAAAATAAAAATGAGTGATGGAGAAAGCTGAGGTGCTCAATGACTTTTTTGTCTCAGTCCTCATTGGAAAGAGCTCTAGCCATAGAACCCAAGATCAAGAAGGAAAAGACAGGTACTTGGAGGATAAAAAAACATCCAGTGTAGGAGACCAGGTTTGAGACCATCTAAGAAACCTGAAGATTCACAAATCCATGGGATCCAAGGATCCAGTGATATATATCTGTGAGTCCTGAAGGAACTGGTGGAGGTAGTTGCTTAGCCTCTCTGCATCATAATTGAGAAGTTGTGGTATTTTGGTGAAGTTCCCACTGACTGGAAGAGAAGAAACATAACCTCCATTTTTAAAAAGGGAAAAAAGGAAGGGCCAGGGAATTACAGGTCAGTTGGCCTCACCTCTGTGTCCAGCTAAATCATGGAGCAGATCATCCTGGAAACTATGCTAAGACACATGGAAAATTAGGAGGTGATCAGTGACAGCCAACATGGCTTCATTAAGGGAAGATTATGCCTGATAAATCTGGTGGCCTTCTACAAAGAGGTTGCAGCACTGGTGGATAGGGGGAGAGCAACTGACATAATCTACCTGGACTTGAGAAAAGCATTTGACACTTCATCTCTAAATTGGAGAGATATGGATTTGATGGATGGACTACTTGGTTGGTAAGGAATTGGCTGGATATTTGCACTCAAAAGTTGCAGTCAACAGCTCAATGTCCAAGTGGAGATCAGTTACAAGTGGTGTTCCTCAGGGGCTGGTATTTGGACCAGAGCTGTTTACCATCAGTGACATGGATAATGAGACTGAGTGCACCCTCAGCAAGTTTGCTGATGACACTAAGTTGTGTCAGTTCAACACACTGAAGGGAAGGGATGCCATCCAGAGGGACCTGGACAGGCTTGAGAGGTGGCCCTGTGTGAACCTCATGAGGTTCACCAAAGGCCAAGTGCAAGGTGCTGCACAAGGTCAGGACAATCCCAAGCACAAATACAGGCTGGGTGGAAATATATTGAGAGCACCTCTAAGGAGGACTTGGGGGCGTTGACTGATGTCAAGCAATGTATGCTTGTAGCCCACAAAGCCAACCATATTCTGGGATGCATTAAAAGAAACATGGCAAGCAGGTCGAGGGAGCTGATTCTTTCCCTCTACTCTGTTCTTGTGAGACCCCACCTGGAGTGCTGTGTTCAGCTCTGGGGTCCCCAACACAAGAAGAACATGGCCCTATTAGAGTGAATTCAGAGGAGGGCCATGAGTAAGGTCAAAGGGCTGGAACACCTCTCTTATGAAGACAAGCTTAGAGACCTGGAGATGTTCAGCCTGAAGAAGAGAGAAGGCTCCAGGGAGATCTTATAGCAGCCATCTAGTACCTTAAGGGAAGCCTACAAGAAATCTGGGGAGGGACTTTTTGTCAGTGAATGTAGTGATAGGACAATGGGGATTCATTTTATACCAAAAAAAAAAAAAAAAGTTTTTAAAAAAAGTATAGAATTAGATTAAATGTAAAGAAGACATTATTTTCTCAGAGGGTGGTAAGGCATTGGAACAGGTTGCCCAGAGAAGCTGTGGTTGTCCCATCACTGGAGGTGTCCAAGTCGAGGTTGAAAAGAACTTTCAACAACCTGGTCTAGTGGTAGGTGTCCCTGCCCATGGCAGGGTGGTAGAAATTAGATGTTCTTTAAGGCTCCTTCCAATAGAAACTATTATATGATTCTATGTATTTTCTTCAGATGTAGTTGCTTTCTTCTTCATCATAGCATAGTCAATCTGCAGCCTTATAGTATAGCTAGTACTTTCTCCTCATCTGTCTTTCTAGTGGTTCTCAGTTTGCACAGAATATTATATTGCTTCATAAATAATGCTGTACTTCACACCAATAAATGTTGTCCTATTTGCATTACTAGTTCTTCAGACTAGGTCAAAAGGGTTATTAATTTACTAATCTGCCAACTATCTACAAATATGTAAAACAAAAATCTATATATTAGTTACTTTCAATATCATCTCCACGGTCCGAATCATGATTTTATACTAAAAGACACTGTGTAAATGCACAATTAAAAAAATGTTGCTACGAATATGTATGTTGGTACTTGGCTAGATTGCTTGCAACCAGTTACTGCACAGGCTGCTGTGAACACTCACTATACAGAGTGCCATGATTACCCAAAATTTCAGAAAATTTTCAGATCCTCAGTAAGATAATTTTCACTCCCAAAGCAAATTTTATGGTGGACAAAGAAAGTCTGAATTCATCTAAATGACTTTAAGTCAGCATACCATATCCCCAGTGCAACATCTGCTTAGTAGATTGGTACTTTTGTTCCCAAATGTAAATGAAAATCAGTCCTTATTTAATATTTTTATTTATGTAATATTTTTCATTTTATTTATATAGCATTTATGTAATGTCTAATAGCTTTGAGCATGGAAGATGGACTGTTGAACAACATCTTGCAGTTAGTCCAAATTCTTCAGCAAGAGTGAAAAATATTCTTATCAGGTTACTTTCTGGCAGTTGCATATGAGAGCATAAAAAATACCTTCATTAAATGTTAACTTTCAAATCCAGCACAGGGACATGGAAGTAAGGACTAGAAGGTAGTGGAAGAATTTTTTCCACTCCCTTAATTATGATGACATGACTCAAAATGTTATTATTATCTACAGAAAAAAAAAAAAAAAGAAAGAAAAAAAAAGTATTGGGAAACATAGATATGATATTGGATCAAAATGTCAACCTAGCACTAATATGCTAGACAGAGAAAAAGAGTGCCTAAGTGCTGTCCATTTAGATTCATTGTGGTTTGCTTTGTCAAAGCAGGTAACCTACTCTCAAAACCACATAACACATCCACTTTACTAGGATGGATTTTTTTTTTATTTTTTATTTTTTCCATTACACTGAAATTGGGCAGAAAATTCAGAAATGTATTGGGGAAACTAAGTCATGCCTCAGGGAATCTAAGTCATGCCTCTGGACTTCTTCAAAAGACAAATTTGTCTCTAAGATTCCCAGCTGATATCTGCAGCACATTTATTAAGTAGAAAATAATAGAAATCCATGGAAGTACTCACTGAGAGAGCAAGAGCAATGAGCCATTGCAATATCTAATTCACATAATACTGAGAGTAGTTGCTTACAAAGAATGAACATACATTGATAGAAAGTTATATGAGCTCAACCTTGTCACAGAACCCATTAAAAGGGCTAAACCTGAGAAAAAATTGGATTACTGAAATCGCTTGTATAACATCTGAGTTAATAAAATAATAACATAAATGCACTACATAATCAGAAGCAAATTGAATTATGTCAATTTTCTGATCACTTTCTGTCTGCCTTATGTGTACTCTCTTTTAGTAATAGAAAAAGATTTATCTTCTTTCAAAGCATTCTTGAGGTAGGAATTTCCAAAGCAATTTTGATACAAGAAGGATTTTAGATCCTGAAGCTTTAAACCATGCTGACCCTAGGAAAAACAGTGTAGTAATAGGTTTAATTAAATAAAATTAATTCATGTAGTGTTCATATTTTTAAATGAAAACAGCAGATTTCCATTGTTTTAAGTGGGTATAACCAGCAAAGTGTAAAAACTTGAACTATATGAGACCTGTTCTATCTTTTAATGAGTAAAACAGATGTCCTTGACAGCTACAACTCCTCCAGAACTCTATAAGTACATGCTCCATCTAGCAAGGCAATGTTAATTTAGAAATTTTCAAAAATGTGTTTAAATGTATTTGTACACGGTATCAGGGATATATGGACGTCAGGGATATATATGGACAGTCAATTTAAATGTATTGATTTTTCTATGCCATCAGACATGCCCTTTAAAACAAGTACTTTGATTATAAAGTCTGCTTTTTAGCTTTTGTGTACCTCTCAGCACTTCTTTGCAAAACTGATCACTCCACATTTTTTCATGGACAAGGTGTTTTATGTTGTGGTGACAGATTCTCAGAAACTGTCCTCATATTAGTCCCAGTATCTGACATGTAAGATCCTGGAAAACAAAAAGACATAGTGTAAATGTGTGAAATACACTCATAGTACCAGCAACAACAAAAAGTCTAATATAGTGAGTCATTTAAATACATCTATTATTTTATAGGACTGAGAGAATAGGTACAGAACTTAGCAGTGAATACCATGCTTTCCATTGTGCACAACAGAAGCAGTAACCTCAAGTATAGTAGATTCCATGATTCAGCCCTCTCCTAGCCACACAGCTGTTGACCCAGGAAGATCTGCATTTAGGATGTTATTCTGTTGTGTTTATATCACAGCCTCATATATAGCTGAGTTATTGCTAGGCCTAGCACATAGATGACTTGGTGGATAAATGACAGAGTTACATTTATTTGTTTGTTTTCTTTTTTTTGGTCAGAGATAAGGTTGAGGCAGTCCTATGACTGGACTTTAGGAGCTTAGGCCAGGCATATCGAGAAAGGGGACTCATTTTCTAAGCTTAACACACACAAAGCAGATATAAATTCTATATAGTTATATTAAACTGACTTTTCTTCTTCTCAGGTGAGCATGCTAAACACTCTGCATCGTAAGAGAGACTGGCTAACATTCTATAAACAAGTTAGTTCTCTTGTTCACTGAGTCACTGCACCCAGTTAATGATACTGTTCAAAGAGGAGCAGAAGGGAACAGAGGAGTCCCATTTTGGAACAGCTCTAGACTCCTGCTTTAAGACACATTTGGAAGATAATGATTTAAATGTCCAAAGAGAGACATCACAACCACATGCTCCACAAATTATCTGGAGATAATAACTCAAAGAAAACTAGATTACAAGTTTTCTAGATTGCCAAGCATTACAAGTAGCTGAATGCTACACTGTGAACATTTGAATAAAGCTACCTACAGTTATTCAAAATTTTAACTGAAAAGTGTTAGAGTGGGCACATCAGCTGATAAGATCAGTAAGTGGATTAAACTAACATACACATGTCAATAAAGACAAAATGAGATTTGAAGGGATAAGGATACTACAGGGAGAGAACACTTAAAATTATGTAAGACAGCTAGGAAAAAAAAAAAAAAAAAAGGTTCTATGTTCTTTAAATACCATGTTGAACATGCTATACAGTTTCAAAGTAATAAGCCTATCTGAAAGTATATGAAAGCTATGTTGACCTTAGGTTATCCATCTCAGCACAAAGAATGCAATTAAGTGCTTTATATACTTCCTCCTTTTATGTTATCTTTAATCTTTTGTATCAAAAATGTGCATAAAATAACTTCAAAATAATTTAATTGTAAATCTCTGCAGCAATTAACAGCAGGCTCATGCTTTAATAATTCATCAGCAGTGAGTGATTGTTCTTAAAAATAACACATTGACCTGAAAATTTCAGTCCTGAAAGCACCTATAACACCTTCTCAATGTACATAAACCAGTTTTTATACACCTGTTTTGCTGGTGCATTCTGTCAACCAACTTATATTTTATGTGATTGCTGCTTTGAAGATGTTAAGGGAATAGGCTTGATTTTGATAGTTATTTCCTGGGATTTGGGTAGTGTGATTGCTAATCTACTGCAAAAGACATTTTCTTTATTTGAATATATCATAATCTGAGGGTACTTTGCACTTATCAGTTTTCTTTTGATTTATGAATTCTGCTTTTCATTTCCTCTGAGCTCTTTTACTAATTGACAGGTGGTCTTGATGTGGTTCACTACAGCAACCTCTTTCAGGTTACTGGCTGACTCTCCAGATGTTTAATTTCATCATTTTGATATGCTTCAGTGACTTTCTAGGCTACTTCTATCTACCACCAGTACACTTATCTCCCTCTCCTCTTCTTTTCATTTATTTCTCCCATTAGAAAAAAAAAAAAAAAAAAAAAAAAAAAAAGTGATTTTTTGTTGTTGTCTCACATTTAAATTAATTCCCTTGGCATTAGTTTCAGGATTTTAAAGAATCTTTCAAAAGGTTAGTCATGGAAAGCCATCAAAACTCAACCCATTTCTATCTGCAATACAAACACGTTTGTGACATTACATATAATTATGATGCTTGACAGTACACCATATTCAAATCCAGCACTGCATTGTGATCCCCACTGTGACTCAAGTTCTTTATTTAACAGACATATATATATATGTATATATATGAGAGATTTATGAATCTCAAATTGTCTCAAAATTTTGGGGTGGGAAATGTATTTCATGTATTATCCCTAGGCACTGTAAATCTTCCTTTTGTTTGGTACATATGACATCTAGAATGACAAAATGTTCAGATCTGTAGCGTTTTGTCAAGGGATCATTTTACAAGCTCTGGATAAAGCACATAATAATTCATAGAATCATAGAATATCCTGAGTTGGAAGGGACCCATAAGGATCATCAAGTCCAACTCCTTGCACTGCACAGGTCTACCCAAAAGTTTAGACCATGTGACTAAGTGCACAGTCCAATCTCGTCTTAAATTCAGACAGGCTTGGTGCAGTGACTACTTCACTGGGGAGCCTGTTCCAGTGTGCGATCACCCTCTTGGTGAAGAACCTCCTCCTGATGTCTAGTCTAAACTTCCCCTACTTCACCTTAACCCCATTCCCGCAGGTCCTATCACTGGTGTTTATTGAGAATAGGTCACCTGCCTCTCCATTCCCCCTCGCAAGGAAGTTGTGGACCATGATGAGGTCTCCCCTCCTCTTCTCCAGGTTGAACAGGCCCAGTGACCTCAGCCACTCCTCATATGTGTTCCTCTCCAGGCCCTTCACCATCTTCATCGCCCTCCTCTGAACACTCTCCAACAGTTGAATGTCCTTTTTGTACTGTGGTGCCCAGAACTGCACACAGTACTCAAGGTGAGGCCGCACCAGCGCAGAGTAGAGCGGAATGATCACTTCCCTCGACCAACTAGCAATGCTGTGCTTCACACATCCCAGGATACGGTTGGCCCTCCTGGCTGTCAGGGCACACTGCTGGCTCATATTCAACTTGCTGCCAACCACGACCCCCAGATCCCTCTCTGTGGGGCTGCTCTCCATCATCTCGTCGACCAGTCTGTACATATAGCCAGGGTTGCCGCATCCCAGGTGCAGGACCCAGCACTTGCTTTTGTTAAATTTCATGTGGTTGGTGATCACTCAGCTCTCCAATCTGTCCAGATCTCTTCAGGGCCTTTCTACCCTCATCCGAGTCTACAACTCCTCCAAGTTTGGTGTCATTGGCAAATTTGCTCAAAAAACCTTCTAGTCCTACATCCAAATCATTGATAAAAACATTGAAGAGGACTGGCCCTAAAATGGAGCCTTAAGGGACCCCACTAGTGATCATCCGCTAGCCTGATGTGGCCCCATTTACCACAACACTATGATCCGTGCCCATCAGCCAATTGCTCACCCATCGTATGGTGTTTCTGTTAAGTTGTAGCCTGGACATTTTGTCCAGTAGGATCCTATGGGAAACCGTGTCAAAAGCCTTGCTGAAATCCAAAAAGACCACATCAGCTGGTTTCCCTTGATCAACTAGATGGGTGATCTTATCGTAAAGGGAAATCAAATTTGTTAGGCAGGACCTACCCCTCACGAACCCATGTTGGCTGGGACCAATGACTGCGTTGTCCCCCAGGTGCTCTTCAACAACTTCAAGGATCATCTTCTCCATAATTGTACCAGGCACTGACGTGAGACTGACAGGCCTGCAATTGCTAGGGTCTTCTTTCTGACCCTTCTTGAAAATCGGCACAACATTTGCCAGCTTCCAGTCTACTGGGATCTCTCCACATTCCCCAGATCATTGAAAAATAATTGAGAGAGGTCCCACGACGACGTCAACCAGCTCTTTCAGCACCCTGGGATGAATCCCATCTGGACCCATGGACTTGTATGGATCCAGGTGGAGCAGCAAATGCCGCACACGTTCAGGGTCGGTTGGGAGATTGTCATTCCCACCGTCATGGTCCTCCAGCTCAGGGCACCCTGCGTCCCAAAGTCCATCATCAACGTTGAAGACAGAGGCGAAGAAGGCATTAAACGTCTCTGCTTTGCCTATGTCATTGTCTGTGAGTTGACCTTCCCCATCAAGCAGCGGACCTATGCTTTCTTTGGTTCTCCTTTTTCTGTTCACATATCTAAAAAAAAAAAACTTGTTTATTGTCTCCCACAGACAAGGCCAGCTTCAATTCTAGTTGGGCTTTGGCCACACAAATTTTCTCCCTACAAACATGAACAGCATCCCTGTATTCCTTCCTCATTGCCTGACCTACCTTCCAGCAGCCGTACACTTTCTTTTTTCACCTAAACTCCAGTAGAAGATCCCTGGTCAGTCAGGCCAGCCTTCTGCCCCACCTGCCTGACTTGTGATATTTTGGAATTGCTTGATCTTGTGCTTTTAGGAGGCAGTGCTTAAAGACTGACCAGCACTGATAGATGCCAATGCCTTCAAAAGCAGCTTCCCAGGGGACCTTGCTGACTAGTTCCCTGAGCAGCCTGAAATCTGCTTTCCCCATATCCAGGGCTGAAGTTTTGCTGGCAGTTCTCCTTCTGTCACTATAAATTATAAACTCAACCACTTCACGGTCACTATGATTGAGACAGCCGCCAATTGCCACGTCTCCCACAATACCTTCTCTGTTCTGTAACAACAGATCTATGAGGGCACCTTTCCTTGTTGGCTCCCTTAGCACCTGCACCAAGAAGTTATCATCTAGGTGCTTTATGAACCTTCTGGACTTGCCCGTGTCAGTTGTGTGGTGATCCCCATTGACATCTGACAAGTTGAAGTCCCCCATAAGGACAAAGGGAGTTGTTCTCGAGGCATCTCTCAGTTCTGCAAAGAATAATTCATCAGTGCTGTTGTCCTGGCCAGGTGGTCTGTAATAGACTCCCACAGCAACATCCCCTTTATTTGTTTGTCCCTTAATCCTTACCCAGAGGCTCTCAATAATTGTTCTGCAACACCTGAAGCCTCACATAAATTGTCTTATGCTGCCAGCTTTTCTTTTATTTTTCATGGCATAGATCTGTGAATGAACAAAAGCTTTTAAGATGACACCCACTTATTTTAATGCATTGCTGTATACTTGACAGTCTTGAATTAAGTTGATTTACTTCCATCTCTGTAATATGCTGGCTACCATACCTAGGTAAATATCTGTGTTCAGCTAAAATACAGACCTACAAATTTAAATGAAGCAATCTATTTTATTTATGGATTTTGACTGATAAAAACATTTTAATAATTGTTCTCCAACCTCATCCGCTGTTCAAACTTAAATTCAAGTACAGAAATCATTGGTAAATTCTTTAAATTTTTGAGAAAGATTAATATCAAAAGGTCTTAATGGAGCCTCTTCTTTCAGCAGTTCCAAAACCACAAAGCTTATCTATGAAAAAAAATCATGACAAATTTGAGGATATACTCACTCACCTTTGCATTGCTCAGATTATCTTTACCCTAAATTTTTTGGTAATTTGCAAGTCGCTGTTCATTTCTCCTATCCAACCCAGGGAATACCTACTTAGAGAGAAATATGTTAAATTCAAAGCTGCTTTCAAAAACAGTAATGATTTTTTTTTTTTTTTTTTTTTTTCTGCTACATGTGCTTCAGTTATTCTAGCAAGATAATGCAGTTTTATATACTTAATTAAGAATTATACAAGTGCTCCTCAAGGTATATATTATTCCAAGGGAAGGGAAGGGAAGGGAAATAAAAATAAAGTATTTCTGCAGTGTTCTTCATGACAGTTTCTTGAAAAGGAAGTCTCTTCTATGTAGATCAAGTCCTGAAATAAAAGATATAAGCTCAAAAAAAGGGTATGTATGCTAAACAATGTTTTATAGAGAAATACATCCCATGAAAATTACCTCACTTTACAAATGCACAAATTCAGAAAAAATTGATCAACTCAACTTAGTTTTGGTATCCACTGTGTTGAATGTCTACACTGGAGCAACATATTTGGGTTCCATTATATTCAGTGCAAAGTCAATCAATATAACCAATGAATTTTAAGGTGCAGCTTTTCCTAAAATAAATTTACAGAGGAAAAGCTAACCAAAAAGGAGAGCTAAATAAGCTGAAAGAGATATCAAACTGTTGTACATTATAATATATATATATAAAAATAATGCAGTGAAACATACAGGCAGATTTAACTGTCATGAAGAAATGAATCATTTAGTAACATGTTTTAATGGATTTCATCTACCACTAGCAAATAATTCCTCACACATGCAAAAACAAAACAAAACAAAACAAAAAAAATATTAAAAAAAAAAAAAAAAAAAAAAGAAAACTCAATACTCTATCTTCTATGCCCAAACACTCTCTTGTTCCAAAAATTGGCACCACTTGAGTAGCATAAGATATTGAAAATGGCTAAAACTCACTAAATGAGGATTCCCTAGTTAGACCAAATCTGTAATTTGTCATTTCATGTACTATGTCCATTGGCTTTGGCATTGGATATGAAAGGACTCCTCACGGGGCATGAAAACAGACAACACTGTTATTAACATACAACAATAACAAACTGTTATTAACAGACAACAATGTTATTAACAGTATACATTTTACAGCTCTATGTAGGTTTTGTACCTACACTTAACTTTGTGTAAATTACATAGCTCTGTTTCTTTTAGACTGAAAGATATAAAGACAACCTGGGGTGGGGCGTGGGGGAGTGATGGTATGGGACGGGGACAACAGAGCTTACTCTGTAACATCCTGTTATTCTTTTCTGTTCTGTGCCTGTCTAAGTGCAGGACACCTGGACTGTTGTATTTTTGATTTATAATGTCATACAGTAACACAGATCCACCTCATTATACTTGCAATCCATCTTGTTCACAAGATTATTCAAAAAATGGCAACTTCTTAGTAAGATAGCCATAATCAATATGCATAAACTAACTTTTTATTGGTTATGATTGTACAAGGTCATTTTTATCGGTGCAACTAAATTGATAGATAATACTGTAATTGTTTTCAAAGACACAGACAGCTATAATGCAATTAAGTAACCAAGGATTGATTCTAGCTACATCAAAATCAATTGAAACTGATGGCACCCAGATAGAAACAAAGAGAAGCTCAGCACACTTCAGGATAAACAAGGCTTGAACTAAAAAACAGTCCAACCCTCGCTCCCCTGTTTCTCCCAAAATTCTTGCTCTACTCCGTATTTAATACACAATCTTTAAAATGTTTAAAGTGGCAACATTTTCATAACAGTCTAATACAGCACAGACATTTTAAAAAGCCATTGTCATGGTCTTGTCAGTAGTTTGTATCTTTGTTGATACTAGAAAGCTGAAAGGTTAAAGCATTATGTAAAATGGAGAAAATCTAACCCTTTATTTCAATGTGACAGATGTACTTGCCTTGAGCACTAACAAGGCATAGCTAATTACTGATACAGTGGCAGAAAAGGGACTTTGACTGTCATGATCTATGAGCAAATTTGTCTTCCAAATGGCAAGCCAAACAGAGGTTACTGAGGATCTTTGGCACTGCCAGCATAGTGGGTGGGTTATAAAAAAAAAAAAAAAAAAAAAAAAAATCTGCACTTTTGTTTTTATTGCTTAAGGGGAAATGTCCCACCTTCAACTCAGATGATGTCTGAGACCATTTCATGCTTGTACTACTTCCACTAGATGTACCAATATTTCTTTTCATACATTGTCAAGAGGTATTTAATACAACAGTTTATTAAAATTTCATTTTTTCTAAATTCTCCCATGATTTGAATGACACATTATCTACTTTAGAGATATCATCTGATGAACAATTAACTCATATATCATAAAACAAATGTTTCAGCTTGTTTATCATTTTATTTAGGATCTATAAAAAATCTGTTGGTAAATCTATTTAAAAATGACTATTTCAGAAATGTCTGAAGCCTTGGATTGTCTTGTCATTTCAGACATGCAAATTTCTGAGAGGTTGCATTCTGGTAAAAGTAAATTGCAAGAAACTGATGTTAATGTACAAAATCAGATAATTCAATCACAGATTCAATTTTTACCAAGTATGATAAATGTAATAAAGTGAAAAACACATCTGAACAGTATTCACATTAACTTTCAGTCCTCATTTTTAAAGTGTTACATTCCTAATATTAAAACTTATTCAATTTCTTAGATCACAAAAAATATATATATATAAAAAAAATGTTCAGATAAGACTAAGTAAAAGTACTATTGTTTATCAAGAAGAAATAATTATTCCTATTTACCAAAAAAGCAAAGAAATATTTCTGTTTCCTTACTGGTAGGTATGGTATGAGGACTGAAATATAACTGTAATATGAAGGATTTTTTAATCAACCTTTACTCTCCTAAAGTAAATACATTACACATTTGGGTTGTTGTTGTTGTTGTTGCTTTCCTGCAAATATTAGAAGTCTCCCCTAAAATCTGTCACAAGACCTTTGGGTATAACAAGATTAAATCATCTGGGTCAGATCCCAAATGGGATTAGGCTTCCTGGCACAAAACACTGCAGCAATTCAGTGTTTGGCAATGAGCCCAGAAGTGTAATTCAGGGATTCCTTACATTCCCACATTCCATGGACAATGAAAGAGAAAAACTGGTACTTTTAATTGTGATATGCAGTAGCCACCATGAGAAACAGAATTACTTAAAACAGATAATACAAGCACAAAACCATCAGTATATGAAGATTCATTTCTCTTTTCTGCCTTAAGTGCCTGTATGTCACTAGGTTCCTCAACATAAAACTGCTTCCTCAACATTTTTCTTGAATCACCCTGACCATTTGCAATGATTTTCCCATTACACTCAGTAAATGCAACAGTTCAAGAATGACCTTGGTTTCATGGATTTCAAATTCATGCGTCATCTTTTTGATAAAGAGGTTCTAATCACGAGGAGACAAACCTATACTCTTTAAATATATATATATATATATATTATTTTATTTTATTTAATTCCCTGTTTATAAATCTCATTTTAATTATTACAAGGAAATGCAAATGTGGTCACAACAATGGAGGGTCCTTCTTCCTGAGTTTTGTAGCTTGCCATTTAGGGCATTCATACAGAAAATGGGAGTCACCAGTCTGAATTAAGAAGCTCTGAACTCTGTTCTCCCACTCTGTGGATAATGCTTGTAATCACTACACCTTTGTGCAAAAGTAAAAGTAACTCTTCCCTCAATATCTTTGAGATGTAACACTTTGAATTGAATTTGGTGTTGGGTTTGCTCAGGACGGACAAATGCTACTTATAACAAAAAGCTGGAAGGTGCTTCTCAGGCAAGGGATGTGTCTGAACTTTGAGCATGGCAGCACTACTAGGCATGTACAAGAGTTTAAGTACCTATGTAAAGTTTGTGATCACTTACAGCTTATGACCTAGAGATTCAGCAGAGACATTCTGAATCTCTTCATGGATTTCATAAAGTTCAAGCTAAGCACTTGGGTATTTTCACTGTATTTCTTAAGCAGTATAAACATTACGGATGAAGAATACTTAATTTAAAGAGTATAATCTTTCATTTTCATATGATATGCTTTTCAACTGACATTTATTCATATGCTGAAGATTTTTCAGCAACAGAGAAATGAGCTGAGATCCCATAAGTTATCAAACAGGACTATTTCTTCTTTAGGTTTACTTTTCTACAATTGCTGCATCATTTCTACCATTTACACATTTGACTTTTAAGAGACTTTTAGGCCAGGTTTTACAAAGCAAGTGAAAACTTAAACTTGGGTGATGTATGTTTGAACATTATAGAAGACTAATTACAAAGACCTTTAGGATAGCAAAAAAAAATAGAATAAAAATCTTTTGTCCATTTTTTTTTTTTTTTTTTAATTCACTGAAGGAGCTGAGAAGAAATCCCTACTGATCTTTTCTGAAGTGTGTTGTTCATGCTCTGGTGAGCAAAAACAAGTCCTCTGCCTAAGTGGGACTTGCAGAGAAGTACTGTGGCAGACTACAGACCATATGTATAAAGGAAAGATAAGGAATATTCTTTGTTTGTTTTTCTTGTTGTTCTTGTTGTTGTTTGTTCGTTTGTTTTGTTTTGTTTTTCAGAAAATTAAAGGATAGGCACGAGAAACACTTCTATAAAGAACACTATTACTTATCTTAACTCAATCTCTCAAATCTGACCATCTGCACTGGGGCACGAATCACATCCTTAACAGCTGGGGACTGCATGCTACCTGATTTTATGCAAATGTATGTTCTCCAGACAGGAAGACTTCAATTGATTTTTCTAATTTTAATTATATATTCCTTCCAGCCCAGAAACATTCTTTTTAAAATGTATGTGTTCCTGAATTACTAATATAAGAAAATAAAAAAAAAAAAAATGGGAAAGAAAAAAAATGGCAAACAAACCTTCAGAACTCTCTTTGTTCTCCACAGCGATTAACTGCCAACAACATAATGTAAATCGAGAATATGTGTATGACTTTTTCTTTTTTTGCAAGCCTTTAACTAGATAGTTTACTGCTAATATTGGTGTAATGACTTCCTGCTGTTAAACATTCATTTCTGACTGAACTGCAATTCACTGTGCCCTCAGCTGTGCCAACACAATGCTGGGGTTAGCTGTAAACAGGACTGGAAAACTAAAGCAAGCCTTCATTTACTAGGAGCTGTGATAAAATTTTAGGTAAATCCTGAAGTGTTAGGGCACTATGATTTATTCCAATCAGAATAAAATAAAGGGCTAGCTAAAATATTGCTGTCAGCATAACATCTGTTCATGTGATCTTTTAGTCATAATAATACTGCTAATTCTCAGCATATCAAAGCAGACATGGAGACTAACACACACAGTACACCTTCTGAATAGTTCCTATAAACTGCTCATGAGCAATCTTCAGGCCAAGAATTTATTCACTGAAGAAATAAATGAATATTTTCTGTATAATGAATAAATCCAAGAATTTTGCCATATGTTTGTGGACAACTGGTGAACAGAAAAAAAATGTTGGTGAAATTTAACCCAATAAATAATTCATTACAACTGAATTGCCTATTCTAAATTTAAACCCACAGATGTAACTGTCTCCAAGCTTATTTTTTTTACAAATAGCACTACCACCTAGTTCTTCATTCATTATATACTCTTCCATCATCACTGGTTATCATCAAAGATTTTACATCTAGGCAGCAGAGGAAGAGAGCCTTCTGGTTAAAGTGTTAAATTAATTTACATTTCACCTCACTATTTCAGAGTTGAAACCATCACCTGCATTTGAATGACAGACAGACCAAGAGTGCAGCACAGGATAATGCAGTAGGTTGACTGCCACTTCATTTGCCTTGACCCCTACTTTGTAACCTGCTACTACTGAATTTTAGAGGAAAAATGACTAGAGCTAGGGAAGCAGGCAGAGTGAAAGTCAACATCATCATCTCCCTCTCCGCAGGTCAATAGTTCAGCATTATCATTCTGGAAGAACTAACCTCATTTCTGAAACCCATTTCCAAGTGTATAGTTGTTATCTAAAAGACAATCTGGAGACTTTTTTAATGCTTTCAAGTGAAGGAAGTTAAAACAAAGCAAAATAGAAGAATGTAGAAATAAACTTGTATTATAAACTTATCTGGAGGGAATAGGTATTTAACATCATGTTTCTTACTCAGAGTACAAGAAATTTTGCATCATCATTCACAGCAAGATTTGTTTCTGTGATCTATTTCATTTTTGTGACATAAGAGGTGGTTACATGCATAAATAATGAAGAAAACAAGAAGTTGGAAAATAATAACTTGCTCTGTTCACCATCCAGGTGAAAAAATGTGTCACAGTAAATTATCCATAAAGGTAAGGTTTTAATTTACTTTCATATATAAGTGCATCAAAAAGAAAAGAAAAGAATAATAATTAAAAAAAATCTAGTGATTCATTTTCTTATACACAGTAGTAACATAAGCTTTTATAAGCTTTTTTTTTTTTTTATAAGCTTTTTTTTTTTTCCCAACACAGCTTACATTGGAACTTAATCCTGTATCCATTTTCCTCATAGAATCCTCGACCAAGCAAATTTATTTATTTTGATGTAAAAATTTTAATTGATTTGATATGATCAATGTCCCACTGGAATTCTAGGAGGAAAAAGACCAAACAAAACTTAAACAGATACCTATCAGTAAGGCTTTTTTTTTTTTTTCTCAGCTCTATATAACAGAAAAAGCAGTGTACTTGTCACTTAGTTGTCAAGATCCTATAAGACAAGCCAGAAAGTTATCAGAGCAGTTAGTGAGAATGATTATTCACTATAAAACACTTTATTATTATTGTTTCATCCATTACATGATGGAGAATAAGCAGTTAAAATGTAAGGTGAAAGGAAGCTTTAATGCATAAATGCAGAAAGTTATTTTATTATTAACCTTTTTATTTTTACCTGCATCATGACTTTTTGTAATATGCAAACTTTGTGTAAGGCATAGCCATCCTTAATCTTTGGTAACAACTATAATCAAGTTACATCTATTACTACCTTTGCAGCAGTGAAAACCAGTACTAGAGTTATTTTTTCAACATTAAATCTAATATCAGCATATTATCACTCTAATGTAAATCTACCTTTTCCAGAATTTTTCTCTGAGACTGAGCAGCTCTTTAGGATGTGTCTCTGTTCAGAAGTGAAGAAAATTTCAATGTTCCAGAATTATGACTACTGTAGGGATAAGCATTATTATCTCTTGATAAACTTCCCTTAAAATATTTTAAAAGACTGATTTCAAATCAGATGTAGGCCTAGATTACTCCTAAGCATGTAACAGCACAAGAAACCTAACAGGTGCTGTGGAACTATGCTGGATTCATAATTTGCCATTATTGATATGATTTAACAAGTGCTCAAAAGTTCAAACACTAAGATGTTTGAACACTTTATTAAAGGCCTTCATCCATGTTTACCTGTATGCTTAGCTGAGTAAATCTCTCAGGGTAAGAAAAACATGCATGTATGTAAAGTGCATATCTTTTTATATTTCAGTTAGTTGTGACCAATGATGACAGTATATCTCACATCCAGATTAAAATACTCCAGAATGGTTCTGCCTTTGCTATTAAATTGACAGCTGTAACAGCTTTTAAGAAATGCCTTGTGGCATTAGTTTGTTCTTCAGCCCATATCCTAACATCTTCTAATTACACTAGAATAATTTAAAAATTGGTGTGTCTGTAACCACTATTGTGGTTAGAAAATTTTTAGAGAATATCTGAGTGGGTTGGAAGCACAAAGCCAAAGGGCAATTGCCAAATACATCAGTCTCCTGTCCTTTTCTTCTCTCTCCCAAATGGTGCTCTGCAAGGTAACTGTTTTGACTTGATTCTCTAAGGTTTATGAGAAAATACCCCCTTCCCTCTAATAATAAAATTAGTATTTAATTCTGAAGTCTGATTGTTCTGTTTGGAGTGTCTCAAGGATATAAGTAATAATGCCATCTTTTCTATCTTCTTTCTGTTAAAAAATAAGGTAATTCAATTAATAAAAAAGTACAAAGATTAAAAAAAAAAAATAAAAATCAGGAAGTGGGAAAAGTAAAACATAAATTACAATGCTAAATAAAACAAAGGCACAAAGAGATGCAATACTCTAGATTTTCTCTGAAAGAATTAAGATACACATTTTTACCCAATTACATATAATAAGTGAATCAAAATAATTTAAAGCCAGACAACAGCCACTTTTAATTCTTTTTTTTTCTTTTTTTTTTCTCTCCATATTTTCACACTGATTTCTGAATCTTAGTACTTAATGAAAATAACACTATGTTTAAATTATCTTCTGTTTCTAGAATAAAGATGACATTTTAAGACCAGTAAATTTAGACACCAAAGTGTACTTGATTTCTCAGAAATACTAAGTAGCCATGTATTTATTCAGTCTGATAAAAATCTAGAAAGCAAGGTCAATCCAACAATGTAGTCAGCCTAAGTTAATAAAAGACTCTTTTGAGAAGTTTCATTAACAATGCTCATGATTCAAGATAATCAAGTATACAAGGTTATTGTCCTCAGTAGAAAATGAGCTAATATTCATACAATATTTGTAATTATTTTTCTTAATTTTTATGTATATTATTAGGCGTTTTCAACTTAATTAAAGCATTATAAAGGTATTCAGTTTTTAGGATTCTGGTTATCCAAACATAATGAATGCATGGAACATGTTTGTGGAATAAATAAGATTTCATAAAGTAGTCAATCAGAAAGGGAATCAAAAGACAAACCCTTTCTCAGATAATCAGATGGTGAGAGATGACTGCTTTGAAACTGGCAAAATAGGATCCTACCATAAATGTGTGTATTATTTAAAACAAAACAATTCACAACTAACTTATTTTATGCTAATTTAACTCATTTCCTAACTGTAGTGGGTTTACGTGGCAAGGTTTTGGTAGCAGGGGTGGCTTCTGTGAGAAGGATCTAGAAGCTGCCCCATGTTTGGTAAGGGCCCCACTGCTCACCAGAGCTGAGCCAATAAGTGATGTTGTTTTGCACCTCTGTGAGAGCATATTTACAACAGGGAAAAAAAAAAATGCTGCGCTATAGAGCAGCTGGGAGTGTGAGAGGAGTGAGAAACAGCCTTGCAGGCACCAAGGTCAGTGAAGAAGGAGTGGGAGAGGTGCTCCAGGCGCCAGAGCAGAAGTCCCCTGCAGCCTGTGGTGAGGATCATGGTAAAGCAGGCTGTCCATGGTGGAGCAGGGTTCCACGCTGCAGCCCATGGAGGAGACCACGGTGGAGCAAGTGGACCTGCACTGACGGAGACTGCAGCCTGTGGAAGACCCCTGCCGGACCAGATTCCAGGCCAGACCTGCAGCCCGTGGAGAGGAGACCACGCAGGAGCAGGTGACTTGGCAGGAGCTGCTGCCTGTGGGGGACCCAGGTTGGAACAGTGTGCTCCTGAGGGATGGACCCTGTGGTACAGACTCACAGCTGGAGCAGTTCTTGAAGAGCTGCTGCATGTGGGAAGCCCACGATGGATCAGTTCAGCAAGGACTGTATCCCGTGGGAGGGTCCCCACAGCACAGGGGGCAAGAGTGACCAAGAAGGAGCAGCAGAGAAGAAAGCGCTATAGACTGACCATAACCCCCATTTCCCCATTCCCCTGCGCCGCTCGGGGGGAGGAGGTGGAAGAGGGTGGATGGGGGGGAAGGTGCTTTTGGTTTCTTTCCTTTGTTTCTCACTTCTCTAGCTTGTTAGTAATAGGTAATAAATCTTACTGTCTCCGTATGCTGAGTCTGTTTTGCCCGTCACGATAATTACCGTGCGATCTACTCATCCTTATCTCAATCCTTGAGCCCCTTTTATCATATTTTCTCCCCCTTCCTCTTTGAGGAGAGGATGTGAGAGAGAGGTTGTGGTGGAGCTCGGCCACCCACCTGAGTAAAACCACCTCACTAACACTTGGTGGAATTTCACATTTTAGATTTAGGTATATTAAATGCTTACAATTTCTTGTTTGTCTGATAGACAAGTCCATGTTTCACTCAAAGCAAGTTTTGTGACTTTACTGTTTTATTTCTGTGAAGCGATCAGAATTATGTGTTATGGAAGTAACTTTTAGCTCTGATCAACAATACTGGAGGTCAGGCTTTAGCAGTAATATTAATCCAATGAGGTTAACTAACCCATAAAAATTAGTGCTGAAGTGTTCATTTTTCTGTCAGTTATACTGCTAGGGGACTTCCTTTTCCTGTTATAACCATTTTATTACAAGTTTCTCTAGCAAAGAAAATACTAGGTGGTTTCTGGAGAAGAAATGAACAATAAAACTCTAGGCAGCCTGATATTAAGGTATACTGGAATGATCTAAATAGAGTTTTTTTGTTTGTTTGTTTTTTTTAATTTAAACAGTGGAAAAGTCAAAAATATACCAGATGGAAAGCTACTAATGTTAGCAGAAGAATTTTAAAATGACAGATGAAACTTTTTTTTTTTTTTTTGTCCTGGTGATATATTTGTTTTTATGATTATAGCAGCATGGTTTTGTTGTTGTTGTTTGTTTTTGTTTTGAACTTTATTTTTTAAAGAGAGGTATAAAATAAAAACCTGGATGTGAACTAGTTATCAACATATCTTCCACATATCAGTGGTGAGGTACCAAAAGTCAATACATACATTGAAATATCAATGACGCCGCATTCTAGCAAATGTGAAGCCTATTTACAAGAAGTGCCAGAAGGAGGATCCAGGAAGTCAGTGAACTAACCAGCTAAACATCATGTTGTTTTGAGAACAAGCTTTTATCTTTTTCATAAATAGTTTGAATAAACAAACTTCAGGTTTTTGAACTTACATGAAAACACGGAAGTGATGGCACTGACTATATTCTACACAGCTTACTGAATTTAAAGAAGGGTTCTAGAGCTCCAGTTGTTACTTCAGTCTTAGCCCCTGACTTTTTCACCTGGCTGCTGAGTTCTGGGGGACAAGTGGCTGAAGAGCAGGCCCAGAAAAAGGAATCTGAGGATTTTGGTTGACTGCAAGTTAAATACGATTCAACAGTGTGCCCTGTTAAAAGGGCCAACCTTATTCAGTGGTGCATCAAACACAGCATTGCTAGCCATTCAAGGGATTCTGTTCTACTCTTCACTGGTGTGACTTCATCTTAAGTACTGTTTGCAGTTTTGGGCACCAATAAAATAATAATAAAAAAAGGATATAAAACTATTAGAGAGTGTCCAAAGGAGGGCTACAAATATAGTGAAGGTTTTAGAGGAGAAGACATATGAGGAGCACCTGAGGTCACTTGTTTTTTCATCCTAGAGAAGAAAAGACTATGGGTAGACAGCATGGTGGCCTACAGTTTCCTCACAGGAGGAAACAGAGGGGTAGGTGCTGATTTTTCTTTGACCCGAGGGAATGGCATGAAGTTGTGACAGGGGAGGTTAAGGCTGGATGTTAGTAAAAGCTTGTTCACAGAGATGGTGCTTGGGCATTGGAAAAGGCTCCCCAGGGAAGTGGTCATGGCACCAAAAATCTCAGAGTTCAAAAAGCATTTGGACAACATACTCAGATACCAGTTTGATATCTGAGAATCACTCTCAGGATCAGTTTGATTTGTGGGTGGCCCTGTGTGAAGCCAGGATCTGGACTTGATGATCCTTGTGTACCATTCCAATTTAGGATATTCTATGAGTTCTCTCTCAAATATTTTTTATCTTAAAACTCTTCAGTCCATTTGGGCTATAAAGCCTTCTAGGCTAACATCTTGGAGTGTGCATGTACAACCTTCCGTGATGCGATCCTATTGAATGGTTGTGACCTCCAGCTTGTGTCATAGTACAAGTAACAAACAACAGCCATAACATTTCCAATTGGAGTTCCTCCCCACTGATTGCATGTCCCCTGGGAAGTTCCTTAGATCTTTGAATAAAACCAGGGGAAACTTTGCAAAGGCAGACAATGATTTCTTCACAGAATTATAGGAATTTCTCAACAGACAGAGTATTAAACAAGAATGCTAAGCATATATTTATAAAATGGGAGATATCCTCAGATGAGTCATTATGATAAATAATCACTGTTCATCTGAAACTATTTCTCTGCAGAGAATGCATTGATTTTTAAGCACTGGAATCAATGGAACTGCTGCCTAAAAATTGATGGTGTGATATAGCCCATGTTATTAACTGTTTACATTTATTCACTCTATTGTCTGAGATTTTCAGTTGATTGTCTTTTGGATTAGCTGTTGAACTTATTGAATTGCAGCCCAGACTTGATCTTCTGTGGGATAATGCTTTGTAATTTTCATTTCAGGCAGGCTTCTTCTTAAAGTAACAGATACGGAATTTAACCTAGCATGATTCTTTTGGTGGAAATTAATTATTTTATGATCACAAACACTCTTATGTGCTTGAATACCAGAATTTCAAACTGGAATTTTCAATTTAATGTGGTAGCTCTGGAGTTCTCATTATAGCAGTAGATGACACTTTCTCTGCTGGTTCATAAACAGAGTCATTAGTAGTCTAATCTTCTGCAAAAGTTGCTGTATACTAGAAAACATAAATACTTGCATATGCTCCACTAAGAAAAGGATGTGGAGGACACAGAAAGAGCCATTGATCTACATATTTCTACCTTCTTAATGCATACACGTGGAAGAACAAATTAGTAAGGCTGCAGTTCAAATATACACATAGTTCAGCTTTAGGGTTACGTATGCAGAAGATAACAGAAATATTGTAAAGAATGTCAATAACATGACCACACCTGAAATATTGTTTTGAGCTCAATCTAATCAACCATTTTTGTTTGTTAGCTTAAACCTTTCCATAAAATTACTGCAATAGATGTAAAACATGGACTATGTGGACCATAGATCATATTCTGTATGGAAGTTCTTCTGGCAAAGTTCTGGGAATAGGTTCTTTTTGTTGCTATTTCTAACAATGAATGATGCAACATGCTTTCTCCTGATGAGGAGACGTTTTCTGGAGTACAAATGGCAAAGATTTCCAGAGCACTTTGTGTGTGTCCATTTCTAAATTATACAAGTTTTAAGTTAAATTTCAGACTACTCAGCCTGATAAAAAGTAGCTGCATATTGTAAAGAAAGCAAGAACAAGGACATATTTAAGAGAAATAAAATTAACGAGCAAGTATATATTCTCCCTTTTCTAAGAGTTGCTTCCCCTAGTTTTCAGTTTACTGTATGTATCTCAGTCATCAAAACAAACAAACAAACCACTCCTCCTTATTGTTCTGCTAAGTCAGATTTGTAGAAGTGGGGTGAAAAGTTCAGATAGGCATCTAAGCACACCCAAACAAAATAACTCTGATTTCTGTATTGCACGTGAAAAAATGAAAGATGCATCCCATAGGATTCTCAACAGATCTGTCATTGTTTACTATTAGCTCTGTCATATTCACATGCCTTGTCACTCTGTACAGCATGGCAGGGGTTGGCCTGCTGCTGAACTGCTGATTTGCAGAACTGATTCCAGTTCTCTGTAGATCCTGCAGGCAGCATAATTCCTGATGAAAGTGTGCTCCCTAGTGTTACAGTGCTACAAAGGCCAGTGAGATCCAGTTAGGAAACTATAAAGAGAGAAAAAAATAAAATAAATAAAAAATAAAAAGATGTCCGAGTATTATTTTAGCAGATCCTTCTGTTTCTAGGAGGCTTATTCTGTTCAAGATATTTATGTTATTTGTCTTGAAATACCATACACATACAGTTTTCAAAATATTAATTAAAAAAAAAAAAAAAACAGGTTCAGGCAATTTCCTTTTTTTCTTTAGAAAAGGTAAGAAGTATTTCATTGTTTATGGCTAAGATTTTTTGTCCGGTCTAAAAAAGTTTCTGTGCCTAAAACAAGTTCAATGACATAGATTTTTGAATACGTTGGTGGACTAATTTTCACAGGTTTTCAATTCTAATAGTAGCCTCCATTATCCATTAACTTTTGTGTTATCAGAATTCTTAAGTCTTAGTCTCTTAAGAGCTCAGGTGTGCAGGTGGTTTAGCTGTGACTGTAATCTATTGCACCTGCTATGCATTACAAGGTGACCCTGCTGAACAGTTACAGTTCTGTAGTGAACAGTTACCCTTCTGTAGTGAGCTTGTGGTGATGATGGATCAGACATCCCAACTTTCAGCATTTAAACTTAAGCAAATTTAAAGAACAAGCTTTTAAATGATTAGCGAGGCTAACAGTATATAGACAAATACTTTCAGGGAATGATCTGTTTCACATACCTTAGTGACCTATAATATTCTGCAATATGTTCCTGTATCATGAGATTAAAATAGATGTCAAATTTTCACAAGACCAAAGACAAACGAAATGAAATCCACTGTAAGATGTAAGTCATAAAATTATAATGTGATAAAATGTGAATAGATGTAAAATTTTGTATTTACTCATTTCTCATAGATATACATTATTTTCAGAAGGAACATCATGCTAGGGAATAAAACACATTGTATTTAGTGATGAAAGCTAAAGTCAAATATTCATTCTGGTAATATATATACACAAAATAACAGTATTATTGACTGTAGAGAAGTTACCCCAGAGGCACAGCACACAAATCAGAATCCAGGTCAATGGCAAGCCATGGAACAAACCAGTTTCAAGAACACGTCCCTCCAGCACCTTAAACAGAAACTTCTTATTCTAGTGATATCACAATCTTTTCTCCAGCAACAGCATCACAAAGCCAAAATGATAACCTGATGTAGTAAATAGCAAAAGAGACCATTTAAAAGAGGAACTTTAAATATTTTTTTTTCTCAAAATGCCATGTCCTGAAGAATAAAAGATATTGTACAAATTCTGTGACTCTACAGTTAAGAAAGAGTTTAAAAATCACAAATGATACTTTTGTGCATCTCAGCCATGATGTACCAACGAACAGGTGATAAATATTTCAGACATAATTAACATCTAATAGAGCTTCAGGTATGTGCTTTGCAGACACTTTCTCAATCATCCCAATCATCCATATTTACTTACTTACAGGAATAATAGCATGAAGGAAGACTATATTTTCAAAATGCAGTTATATGCTTAATATTGATATAAATACACATGGAGAATAAATGGCTTACTATGCCAATAGTCCAACTGAGTATAAAAATAATAACAGAAATAGAATGTGAAATACTTTTTCAAAGTACTTTTGAAACTCTGATGTAATACTGGAAAAACTGAAAATCCAATATGTGATTGAAGTTCATGTTGTCCATATTTGTCTTATCAGAAATGGCATATAATTTGCTAACATACCCAAACAAACATGGGTTAGGGATCTCTCTAAACATAATTTAATATACATAATAAATAAATAAATAAATAAGTAACGTTACATAATAATTATGCATGCACTGAAAAATAGAGTAGCTGATATTTTAGGACCTCTTCCAATTCCAATTTTATCTTGTCAGTAAATTTCCAGAATATTAAAATATGTTTTTTATTTTATTTTACTTTATTCTTACATCACAGTCAGTTGTCAGGAAATAACTGCCATCAGCAGCAAAGACCTACTTTTTATTTCCTATGGGAAATATCACAGAATCACAGAATGCTAGGGATTGGAAGGGATCCTGAAAGATCCAATCCCCCTGCCAGAGCAGGAACAAATCTGAAATATGAACAATACTTAAAAGAAAAATAACATAGGTACACTTCTTCATGCAATAATATAGGAATAAAATTCCTAAAATTTCCTAAATATAAAATGAAAATTATTTTTGTTTATTTCTCAAAAAAAAATCTGTTAAATTTTAATTCAAAGAAATAGATATTTAGTATATACTATTCTTTTCCTCTCCTGTCAAAACAGCAAATTAAGAAACTATGTAATCTGTTCAACTAATGAGGGGTGAATTTATGCACCCCAATATTTAGGGGTGGATAGGTAGGCAGATAATATATTCATCCTAACTTTCTTAAAGGGTTTTGTTTTTTTTTTTTCACAAAATACTTCATTTCATTTCTGACAAGAGGGAGTTTTCTCAAGTTTCCTGTATTCTGGTCTTTCACATAGCAGATGACCAGCAGTACTGTCATTGCCTAACATAAAATTAGCAATATTCTCATAGAAAAAAATGCTCCTTAATCCTCAGGATTTATGCCCACAGATGAACATCTTAGAATTCCTCTGAAGTCACTGAACTTTTACACAATCATGGGCCATATTTACACAATATAAGGCCATATTCTTCTGAGCTTTCAATTAAACTTTGATGTTTCAATCTATGTATGGTATATTGGATGAGGATGGAGAAGACAGTGTGTCTATCTGTACTTGCTATTTTCAGTCTTAGAACAAGTTAGAGGTTGCAATGAAACCAAAGAATGGAGGTGACAGAGAATTTATTGCTGGAGATTTAGCAGATTTAGCAAGACTAATGATAAGATTAATGACAAAAAGTGTTTCTTTCATATAGGAAAAAATAAATTAAATTAAATTAAATTAAAAAAGAAAAAATAAAAAGAAAAAAAAAAAAAGAAAATCTGAGGCAGAACTGTATCACAGGCTGTAAAGTCTTGACAAATCCATGTAATTTATCAGTACTCGTTAGTACTGGGGACTCCTTATAACTTTGTGTTGAACTCTGAACCTAATTTTAAATGATGAACCTTCTCCCACCTCCCCAGCCCCCATTACATTTTGCCTCAATGTGGATCTAAAACCCAGAAGATGTAACAACAGCAGAAGGGTTTGCATCATCTGACACCATATTTCTATTAACTGGTGTACTAAAAATCCTAGATGACTCTCATGAAAGGAGAAGGAAACAGGACATGAAAAAAAAAAAAAAAAAACACACAACCAACAACAACAACAGCTGATGTCCTGTTTCTGCTGTATTTTTCATGCTATTTAATATATGGTGGACTTCAGTATTAAGCTTTCATGAAGAAAAGTTACCAATCCCTTTTGTGTTCCTTTATATGAAGGCCTTATTCAGCAAACTGGAAACCACATAGCAAAAGGTGCTCTTCTAAGCCCAGGACGTATTTATTTTTTTTGGAAAAGGAACATGACTCAAGCTATTCTTCTAGTATCCAAATGCAATCACTCAACCCTCAAGCTATTCTTCTAGTATCCAAATGCAATCACTCAACCATCAACCATCACTCTATTATTCAGTATGCTAAAAGCAGAAGGGTATTTTATTATCATTAGACTTACTGCATTTTTCAAATGTTTCGTACAATGTTAGATAGAATAGTATTTTGCTTATTGAAGCCTAATCATTATAATTTTAATTAATCCATTTTGATCTTTCAATTTGTGATTTATGAAGAGCAAACAGAGTCTGATGGTGTGGGACCAATCTAACATTTATTCAAAGGAAAATTTGAGTCTTTTAAGTTGTCTTGGAAAAAAAAAATAAGAAAAAAGAAAAAAAATAATAAAAAAATAACATCACCCCAGAAATTCTTTAAAGCTTAGTGTCCCACATGTGCTAGGGTTTGGTTAGTATATTGACTGCCCAACATATTCTATTTGGCAAAGTTATATTTTAGTGAGCTGCTGAAGTCTACAGCTCTGTCACACTCATTGTGTAACCTGCTGTTATCTGTTTTTTGTTTGTTTGTTTGTTTGTTTTGTAATTTCATCTGTGATGTTCATCAAACATGTTATTGTTCTAGAAGTACCAGGCCCTGCTTGATTATAGCTTATAGAAGGCCTGTAGTAACTGTTGGATTTTACAACTGCTTCTTGCTAATAAAATACTGAAATACTTGCTTCCAGCACTTGGCTTCATAACACAGCTTAAAATAATTTAATTTCCTACCTATGCATCAACGCCCTGATCCTCTAATGAGTTCTCTAAGGGTGCGGGGTCCAGCCTAAATGGAATTGAAATCATCATTTGGGTCCTAGAGAGAGCCTCAGCTTTTCTTTCTACTTAGGATTTGAAAAAGTACAAAAAATCAATAAAAAAAAAAAAAAATCCTTGTAATTCCATATATTTTAAAAGTAGAAAGCTGAAAGTTTCAACTAAAATAAAATCATATGTATATGCATATATATATATATATATGCACCACATATATTTGAAAAAAGGAACATTACTCATGGGAGCACATTTGTTGAAAGTACTACATAACATACATTTGGGATCAAAAATATATTAAATCCATGATTTCAGTTGGAATTGTATCATACAAGTATGTAAAAGACAGTTTGAATAGACTGTTCTAATTGAAGGTATACTTGCTTTTCACAAACGGCATGATAATTATATTATAGATAATTATAGTAATTTTTAAATATTACTAATTTTTAAATATATGTGTTTTAAGTTCATTATTTTAATGATGTGGATTATTGCTTATGTTGTTTTTTGTATAATTTTCAAATAATTCATGCAACGCATAAGGAACAGAATCTAAATTCCCTATTATTTCACAGCAAACTTCACATTAGTTTGAGTAATCTCTGTAATCTCTCTTTTTTTTTCCTTTTTTTTTTTTTTTTTCCCCCATCAGTTATTCACTCTTGGTATTCCACCCTCCAGTTAGTAGGTAGCCAACCTGAGGTGCACAGACATTTCTAAAGCAAAAAACAAGCTCTCATACCAAAATACACATGCAAATGCCACCTCAAAGTCAGAAGACATAATAAAGAATAACAAGAATGTCTGAAATTTCCTGGAGGATGGGAAGCTGGGAAGCACCATTTAAAGTAGGAAATTATTTTTCTCCCTACTAGCATGATCTGTAGTACAGTTGTATAGTGGAGCAAGAGGAACAGAAGGACAATCTTACCCTTTGACTTTCTTATCACTTTCACTTTATAGAGGTGAACGTAATTTTCGGAATGGGTTCCTATCCCAACATCGATAAGCCTTTTTCCAGAGGCCTCCTAAAATATTTTAAGAAAACATACATTCAGCTTTACTGTGAAGAAATGTCCCTCTTAAAAGAGTCACTGGCAACATTTCAGAAAAAAATATCTGAAGGTTTCTTTCCACTGGTAAAGAAACATGAGTGATTTTTTTTTAGTGAAAAGGAAACCTTGATTATCAGTTTCTGAGAAATTCAGTGTGCTTTTGATGGGTGTAAGTTTTGGCCTTCTCAGCTCTGAGATTTTTCCTTGAATTTGAAACAGATGTAATACTCTTCAGAAATATATTCTTCGGTCTACAGGTAGCCAACATAAAACAGGCAACAGTAAAATCCCAAACTAATTCAAAGCTCAACAACATTTCTTATTCAGATGGAGTCTGAATTAACTTCTGCATCACGTTCACTCATACCCACCAGAGAAGAAAGCTGGTTATAAGAACAGGCATTCTGTTCCTACAGGCCCAGTCTGATCTATAGGCAGCACTATGAAGTTTGCAGCTGTTTCTGAGTTCTCAATTTTTCTCAAGAACCAGCACTCCTGCAATGTTCCCTGTGGCAGAAAACATGACATATCTCTTTGAGATCCAAGGTCACCTGCCTCTCCCATACCTTTTGTTTCCATATGTTGGAGGAATAGTGCTAATATGGTCTCCAATCATAACTAAATGGTCCAGGTGGTGCATACTTTTGCTTCTGTGCATTTCTTTCTAATAGGCAAGATCAGAATATTGGGTGTAAAAGTTTTGATTTCCCACAATGAATGAGGATGCATGGTTATTCTCATCGCATGGAACATATTTTAATTTCTCCACCTTATTCTCTATTTTTTTTCTCCATCTTACAAGAATGACTGGGTCTTTACCAGCTGAAATGCTATCTAATGAATTAGATGAAACAGTGTTGTTATCAGAATCAGCATCAGCAGTTCTCTTTGGCCTCTGGTTTTATAATGGAGTGGTCTCTCGTAGGAATTTATGGTCAGATAAAATGTTAATGTTTCTGACATTTGGAATTGTAAGCATATGTTTAGGACACAGAAAATACGAAGAAAAATACTGGGATTTAGTGAAAGATTTTTCAAAGAAAATATTTCTCTTTTCTCCACCTGCAACTGTAAAACAAAGAACAACAGCAACAACAAAAGAAAAATTAAGTTTAACAGGAAAACTTTCCTGACCATGAAATCTGAAAATGTCATAAAAATTATGTAAGTAAAATAATGAAAAACATTTTGTTACTCAGAATATTTACTTTTTTTTCTGGGATAAAAATATAACTATTACAATAAAAATTCATGCAGGACTTAACAGCCTATAAACTCATCTCAGTGTCTAATGCCTAGGGGTCTTTTGCAAATTATAAATGCGAAACTCTCCCAAGCATTGATTTTTTTTGTGGATTTTCTTGTATTAAAGGGCCATTCATATAACTTTTGCAATCAGTAACCCATAAGATTTACTCTAAGAGTCACAAAAAGACTATTAAATCAAAGCTGAATTAGAGGTACTGTGCACTTTCAGAATATACAGTTTAAGCTGTAGATTTGAACTACTTACAAAATCAGGCTCATGAAAGTTGTAATACAAGACCATGTGGACAAATAGATTGCTGAGCATGTTGTTTCCTGAAGAGTGCAGTGAGAGCCCTGTAGGTACATCCCTGATAGTAAGAGCCCCTGACAGGGGTCTTCTTATGCAACCCAAACATTGTCTTCCACAAGGCTACATTTGCAGGCTGAATTGCCAAGAACAAGAGTAGCAATAAAACTGGGGACCATATAACACTGTACTGACTTCAGATTAAAATGGACAACTGACATACATCTAATCCTCAAGCCTTTCAGAAGACAGGGTAGGGCATGTATGAATACATAGTTCTGAGCTCACCAGTCCTCCAACTGCCTATAGAGCCGAAATTTCAAAATGTTGCAAAACTGAATCTGCAATCTTCAGTATTAAAATTGTTCTGTACAGACTTCACTATGAAAAAAAAAATACTCAGAAACGGAATATATATGAGCACACACAGGAGCCAATATACAGATAGAAGAGCTTTTGCCAAAATAATTTAAAATAGATCGAGTGAAACCCAACTGCTTTGATATTTCTATGCAAAAAAAGTGAGGTTTGGTTTCCATTATCTGAGGTTTTGCAATAGCAGTTCACTGAGGTCAGGTTTCATTGTATCCTCCTGGCTTCACTTACAAGCAACTATTAAAGATTTTCTTTTGGTAAGAAACTTTTCATACTTGGTTTCTACCCAGATAGGAATGACTTTGGAAAGTCTAAGTCTAGACATATGTTTGAATTAGAGAAAATGGATGAGGGAGAATGGGGGGTGGTGTGTGGAACTAGCCTTTTTGTTACCAAAGTTATAAAATGACAATCTTCAAACCTAAAAATGCTCCTACTTTTTTGCTGAATAATATTTTCTGGGGTAATAAGCAATTTAAAGGAAATTATTAATAAATAATAATAATAACAATAATAATAATAAACCTACCTAGACTGAACTAATCCCAGTATTACAATATAGACACATGCACACAAGTTGCATATACCAAGTTTTTACAAATCTTCCAATATGCCAACTACCTCTGAAATCAATAAGGCTAAGTTCTTCACTAGAACAAATACAGGAGAATTTTCCCTCTGATTTTTTTTTCTCCATGAAAGAGAAACAATTTTCTGCCTATCCTAAAATTCCAAAGTCTAAAATATATTAAAGTCTATGTCACTATTTTGCTTTGAAAATTTGTAGGAGTTTCATAGAAAAATAATATACAATCTCTGCTAAAACCAAGCTCCATAAAATCATTATTACTCAGTTCTACTGCAAATCTCTAGATAGACAGACAGACAGACAGATAGATAGATGAGAAATTAAAAATAAAATAAAATAAAATAATTGTACAGTGGGCAAGATAACTGAGATAAGCTGTTTGATATGAATTTTACATGCAAATCCCAAATACTATACTTTTTAATCATGAGTTTTCATCTAAAGAATCCTGCTAATGAAGACTTATAATTAGTTTAACACAATTGCATCTGAATTTGGCTTGACTAGAAAACAACTTACTGCTGCTTTGGGGGATTGACCATTCGATTAATTTACATGTGACAGCCACATATGGTGTTGAGTAAATGTGCACTCTAATTTTTCAGCCACAAGGTAAATCAAATGCTTTTACACAGCCATTTCAAAGTAGAATCTGCATATTTTTAGTGTATCAATGGGTATAAAAATATGAGCTTCCATCAACTCACATTAACCTGGCTTTGAAACCTGTTTCCTCAATGATTGCATTAGAGTTCTCAAAGACCAGACAAAAAGTTAGGGAGGATGTCACTTCAAAAACAGTGACTTTAGTTTTCTGCATAGAAACTCAGAACCTTAGAGAAAGAAATGAATGGCTCTGAACATGAACCATTGGTGGGGAAGAAGCATGTCAGAGCACCTTTGCTAAAGACAGTGCCATGTGCTATAGAAGCTTATCTCTCTATTGAGCTGTGCTAAATAATGCAGATCAAGTATAATTACAGTAGTATGATCTACAACACAGATCAAGTATAATTAAAATGGAGCATTTTATTGTAGAATTTGAGGTAAGCATTTTATGTGGAAGGAGAGCAAGGAGAAGGGAGATGTTACAGACAAATCGGACTTTCAGTGTTTGAAAAATGCAGGACTGCATTTTCAGTGTAACAGATATGTGTGTTTTTCACTTTTTTCCTTAAACTGAGTTTTGCCAATTTATGTGTATTGGCCTTCAGAGTTACATGCAATATATCAAAAAAAGAGAGAAGCCTGTAAGTAAACAGAAAAAAAAAAAAACATTTTTGGAAAACAGTATGAAAAAAAGTTTTTTTTAGAAATACCCAGATACCGTGTGGCCATTAAAATAATCCCAACTAGTAATACAGGGTCTCCATTTACATCTGTCAGCAACTGATCTAGAGTAGGAAATCTGTTTCAAGTATTGTTCCTTCTTGTAGTTCAGGGGAGAAAAAACTCTTCTGCTCTTTCAGAGCATAAAGGTCAGTATCAAAAATATGCATACACCATAAGAAAAGAATAATTATAAAGTCTGAAAGAAAGAGAAGGATTTACATTTTGAAATAGCATATGTTAATGAATCAGAGACAGAAAGAAATGCAATGTGGAGTTCCATGAAGGCATTATTTCATTACTTTATGGAATTTGATCTTCAGCACACAAACATACACACACACACACATGCACACATGCACACACACAAGTTCCTAGTTAGTGCAAGAGTGCAATTAAAGCCACTCACCACTTAGCAGCTTATGTCCCTGCTCAGGTAACTACAATCATCTTGTGCAGTGATTAGCAACTTTATTTAGTTTAGCTATTTTTATGCTGTGTGTATAATGTGGATATCTGCAGAAGTCTAACAGCAATGGTTTTGTAAAGGAAATTGAACCTTTTGGGTTTTTAGAACAGAAAATGTCTGCAGTATTGAGTGTGAAGACTGTTAAACACCTGTCTTATTACATGCTAGCTGACATTAATGGGTTCTACTTATCTCTGTTTCCTATCCAAAATAAAACTTAAAAAAAAAAAAAATCACAAAAAGAAAGAAACAAGAAATAACCCCAGACAGATAGAAATCATAAGAGAAAAAGTATATACTTTTGCTCTCCAAATTAAAATATAATTGATTTATTTTATTCATTTACTCTCTGAACACTAGATTTATCAAGAGGAGATAAAGTATTCTCCTGCTATAAATCCACTGTGCCATATAGAACTGTGGAAGCAGAGAATGGAGCCATTTACTAACCTTTCATTTTGCTAACAGTCTTCCGCTACATTGTTTGAAGTCACTTTTCATTTTAACACTAGTATTTGCAATTTAAATCAGTGCAATTTATCAAGGAATTGTCCTAATACAATTAAGTCCTTTCCGTTGGCTTTGAGCAGAATTCATTACAAAAAATGAATATGATCCAAAAACAGTACCTAAACCACTGTTTGTAAATTGTTTAATTTTCCTATTGATAATTCTGGAGGGCATTTGATATTCTTTTCCTTTAGACAATAGTAGTCATCATTTTCTGCAAGTGGACAAGGTACTGTGTGTCAACCACACTTGAAAGCACCAGCAACATAATTTGGACTTGGTTTGTAATATCTAGTCATAAAGTGAAAAAAAAAAAAAAAAAAAAGATAGTGGAGAAGGAAGAAAGGAAGGAGGAAGAGGAGCAGGAGGAGCAGAAAAAAAAAAAAAAAAAGAGAGTAGAGAAGGATGGGGGGCAGGAGGAGGAGGAGAAATAAATGCATTGTCTTTGGTTAAAAAGATGCCTTGTCCTGTAATAACTTTGTACTAACTCCGTCCTTCCTGGAATACTTTTAAAAGCATTCGCACTTTTATTTTTCCCTGTTTTCAAGTGTTTGGTGATTTTTTTTTCTTCCTACTGTACATCTGGTAGAAGGATTTATATCACCAGTTTCTCTCCTGAAAATCTGCTTAATGGTGGACTGCTGATTGCTGAGTCCAACTCAAAGGCAGATTCTTTAATGGCACATTCTGCACACTATCCCTGAGTAGAAATTAGAAAGGAATAATTTCAGCCTGCAAGTCCGTCTGTCTTCCCAGGAAATCAGGAAGTGTGCTTGCAGTGCAACATGCCTTTTCTCAGCTTGGACACTAACCCGAAAATGATCATGGTGCCAATTTAGCTGTTCAGAGACAGTTGGCAATAACCTTGTGAGTGGTGTGTGTTGATAATTAAGACAAATTAAACAGTAAATATGCACTTTATTTCTTATATTTAGGAAAAAGTCTCAATTCAAGACAGAATCAGAGAATCACAAAATGGCCAGGGTTGAAAGGGACCTCTGAAGATCATCAAGTCCAACACTCCTGCTGAGCAGCATCACCTAAAGCACATTGTGCAGGATAGCATTCAGGTGGGTTTTGAATATCTCCAGAGAAGGAGCGTCCATAACCTCTCTGGGCAACCTGTTCCCAGGAAACAGGTCACCCTCACAGGAAAGACGTGCCCTCTCACATTCAGTCAGAACTGTGCTACAGTGCTTGTTACCTCTCATTCTCTCACTGGGAACAACTGAAAAGAGACCAACTCCATCCTCTTGAATCCCTCTCCTCACATATTTATACAAAATACCTTTTAAGACAATGCATATGAGCCATAAGGAAAGGGCTACAGCTTCCAAAATGCCCTTGAAAATCAACTATCTGATGAAACAAAAAGGGTGTGTTGTCTACTGCTTAAAGTTAAAGGCTGTTTAGTCCTGTGTTTTATTTTCCATCACTGTCCATGACCTACTGTAAGAACTTGCAAAGTCATCTGCCCATCTATTCCTAAAAGAGAAAAATATAGCTAATATACTCAACATTATCCAGGGCTTCTATGGGTTTTAAAGGTATGTAACTCTCTGTATGATACTTGGGGCCAGATTCTCTCATCAGTTCTACTCATGCAAATTCAACATCAGCATTTTTTTTTTTAATATTCAAATGGGTGCCAATAGAAATTGAATTTGTAATGTGTATTTTTAACAGAAGAGTTGAGCTTTTCACTGTCCTGATAAGAAAAGTCTTTGCATGAAGAAAAATCCCCTTGGCAACTTATCTCAAACAAATAATAAAAACAAGAAATGTACAATATACCACAGAGGGGATATTTTAAGAAGAATGCCTTAGCTGTGGGGGAAATCTTGTCCACAGGAAATCTGGTGGAATAACGATGTGGATCTCTTTACATTTCTAAGCAAAGCTTTACATGAATCATCTGGAACAGAGCAAAGCTTTACATGAATCATCTGGAACAGGCTCAGCACCATAACATATACAAAGGAATTTTCCATATGTATGTAACAGTGTAACTTTGCTTTTAAAAGACTATTCTTTTTATAAAAGACCATCTGAAAGACTATTTTTATGACACCATTAGGTAAAATTCCAAGGCTTCAAGTTTGACCTGTTATTATATCTATGTTTTTTTAATCTATAATCAAGGCAATTTGCAATGTTTATATTTTATTTTTAATTTATGATTTTGAGTGTCAGGTTTGGTTGATGGAGAAATCAGGGACATTCCAGACAAGACCTGTACAGATGGTCAGATACAACATAAGGTAAGAATCAGAAAAGATACCACTTAGCTACTGTCTCAAAGTCAAGAGCAAGCACCTGGTAAGCATGTACAAGATACTAAACAGGCTATGGAGTTTTGAGAGAAGAGCTACTGTGCTGTCAGCATTTTTTGTAGCAAAAGCATATGAATGCAAGGAGGCCCTGAAGTGGGGCAGAGAAAACTGAAAGTAAATTAAAAACAGAACTGGAATACACTTCAGAAGAATTAAAAACTGCCAACACAGCCTGATGTCTAAAGTTGATAATGGATTTGTATTTCCTCTAGTCCTCTCAATTCTTTATTCTGTAAATTATCATGGTTGCATTTGGCATGTGAGAGCTTTTTTATCATGTATTGCCATGAATTACAAAAGGATCAGCAAACAGAAAAAGATATTGCCCCTTCTTAGAATTTAATAAGTTAACTCTCCTGTAAAAATGTACTGTGTAACAGCACAAATATAATACATAACGTCATCTGTTTCACACATAATTGACTTAATTTAATAATTCATGAAAATATTTAATTTTGAATTGTGGTTCATCCCAAGACATTGAAAAAGTGATCTCATGAACCCAGCAAGTAAGAGCTGTTTTTATTTTATTTTTCATCTTTTTTTTTTTTTTAATAAAAACTTACCATTAGTTTGTGTGTTTAAAGAAACCATATCTATTTAAAGTAAAGCCTCTCTTTTATTTGTTGCTTACCCATAATTACTGGAAACACAAGAATTAGAGAAAATATACATATATATATATTTCTAATTCTTCTTTGTATATCTTCTATATTTTCCTGTATTGGAGGAACATATCACCTCACATTTTCTCCTGAAAAGTCTTCTTGACTGTTTTGGAAAATTACCAACACTAGGTGGGGGGAAATCATTTTTAATAAAAAAGTAGAGAAAAATATCTATATGATTAAAACAATGTATAAATGAACAACGAGTTGTTTTACATTATTTTTAATTTGTCTGTTCATAGTTCAGTATGGGTAAAGCATTCCTTTAAAATAATATTGCTTCAGATTAATAATCCTGTTCTTTGAAAATGCATTTCTTGACTATTCTCTGATGCACCTACACCACCTCCCATAACATTCTTCCAACACAGGAGAATATGAATTCCTATTTTGCACATGGAGAAATGGGAGAATGCAAGTCTTAATCTAATTCCACTGAGTTTCTGAGTCTGTATTTCTTCTGGGATAATGAAAGCTGAAAATAAAACAATCAAAACACAAACAAACAAACAAAAACACCAATTGTACATAAAGTTGGACTGAGCAAAGATGTAATCACTGAGTTAAAAAAACACTCTTTCTAAAATCTCTGTTCAAAGACCACTTCAGTCTGGAAGAAAAAAAAATAAACATAGTAATTATAATAATAATAATTAATAATAATAATAAAGGTCATGGCATGTTTTATGATTCTTTCTCATTAAACTTTGTTCTGGTCTTGGGACCTGGGACATACAGAACTTCCACCTAGACTTAGGAGCTTGGCAGTTCCATGGTGAGAGAGTAGCAATACCTTTAAGAAATGTTGTCATACAGTCTGGGTCCTACTGAACTCTATGTCCTCTCTTCTTAAATTACTTTCTGCAAGGCCATATTTTGAGGTAGGTAAGCAGACTGAATCTACATATGAATGAACCTATAATTCACTTCATCCATTCACTCTATGACTCTCTGTTTTGACTGATAATCACACTGTTCACTTTCATGGAATATGTTTGACACAATGATCACAAAGTCACTAAGCAAAGATTTTTATTTGAAAGTTTTGTTGTACAGAAAATCATTCCACAAAGTAATGCCAAAGATTAGAAATACACTCATTAGAAAAACAACAGTTTAAAAATTGAACAAAAATATTTTCAGTGTAACATATAACAATTTTTACCAAAAAAAATATATATAATCAGAATGTTATCAAACAAAAAATCAAAATAATAATAAACATTAAAAAAAAAATGTGTGTTGTTAAGTGAACTTTCTCAGAGGGAAAGAAAAAGATAAGTTCAGGGCACTACAGTACAAAAAGGACATGAACCTGTTGGAGAGGGTCCAGAGAAGGGCTACAAAGATGATGAAGGGACTACAGGGGAAGGACCGTAGGGTCACTGGTCTGAGGTAACTTGGTCTGTTCAGCCTGGAGAAAAGAAGTCTGAGAGGAGACCTCATCACAGTCTACAGCTTCCTCACAAGGGAGAGTGGAGGGGCAGGTGCCAATCTCTTCTCTTTAGTGAACAGTGATAGGACCCAAGGGAATGGAGTCAAGCTGTGACAGACGAAGTTCAGGCTGGGTGTTAGGAAAAGGTTATTCACCGAGAGGGTGGTTGTGTGCTGGAACAGGCTCCCGAGGGACGTAGTCACTGCACCAAGCCTGTTGGAATTTAAGAAACATTTGGACTATTCTCTCAGTCACATGGTCTGAATTTTTGGGTAGACCTGTGTGGTGCCAGGAGTTGGACTCGATGATCCTTGTGGGTACTCAGGATATTCTTTCAACTCAGGATATTCTATAATTCTGTGATTCTAGATATATGTTTATACTGACAAACATGTAACAGTGGTTGCTCTAAATTCTGGCTTGATTCCGAATCAGCAAAGATCATCTACTACTTTGATTGAGTTCTTTAGCTTCAGTAATATTTCTCATCTGATGGACCTTTAGATTTTACACAGTACAATTCCTCCCAAGGCAGGATGAAAAGTGCCAGACAGAAAAACATAGACAGGAAGAACATGTAAGTAGAAGGGAAATCAAAAGGGTAGAAAAAGCTGTGGTGGTTTTGCCCAACTGGGCAGCTGAACTCCATCATGACTGGCATCTCACTCCCTCTTCTCAGAATAAAAGGAGAGAAAATACAATTAAAAGGACTCCGAGATTGAGATAAGGACAAAGATCACTCAGCAATTACCATCATGTGCAAAACAGACTCAGAATAGGGAGATGAATGTGATTTATTGCCTATCACTAGCAGACTAGAGCAGGAAGAAACTAAAAACAAACTAAAAACACCTTCTTCCCATCCACCTTTTACTACCTCCTACCACTGAGCAGTGTAGGGGAATGGTGAATGGGTACTGTAGTCTGTCCCTAATGCTTCATCTCTGCCACCCCTCCACAGTCACTCTCTGCCCCTGCTTCGCAGAGGCAGAAGCTCTACAACAACTGCTCCCACATGGCTCTGTACCACGGGGTTCATCCATCAGAACCAAACTGCTGCAGCACTGGTCCCTCACAGGCAGCAGCTCCCCCCAGATTCCCTGCTCCTGCAGGGGTTCTCCATGGGTTGCAGCTTCCTTCAGGCCACATGCACATGCTCCACTGTGGGATCCTCTCCACAGGCTGCAGCGTGGAGATCTGCTCCACCTTGGGACCCATGGGCTGCAGGGGGTCAACCCGCTCCATCAGGGGCCTCTCCATAAGCCCCAAGGGAACTTCTGCTCTGGCACATGGAGAACATCCTGTCCTCCTTCTGCGCTGACCTTGCTGCTATTCCTCACTCCCCACTCTCCCAGCTGCTGTGCACAGCAGCTTTTTTGTTTGTTTGTTTGTTTGTTTTTGTTTCTTAAATCTGCTCTCAGAGGCAGAAACAACATCACTTACTCTCTTGTCTCTGCTCCTTTTGGAGACAGCTGAAACTGACTCTTATCTAACATGGTGCAGGTTCTGGACTTTTCTCACAGAGGGCACCCCTGCAGCCCCCCACTACCAAAATCTTACCATGTAAACCCAATAGAAAAGCAGAGCAAGATCCCATTGCAGACAATTTTTCTAAGTAATCTAATATTCATGAGTAGGGCATTCTCCATTATATATGCTGGTTTAGATGTTTCAATGAATTAATTTCATTAACAAGATCACAAATTCAGGTAAAGGACGACAACCTGTTGAATTATGTTTCTATTAGAGAGTTATCTTTCTTATACATTAGCTTTGTTGCCTCTAAACCCTGAGCTGGTTTTGAAGTCTTCTGGTAGTGGGATAAGCTCAGCTTATGAAAATGAAAATTGTGAGTGTCAAGGGAACCAATGCAAGTGTAAGCAGATGCCTCACTTTTCTCTGAGAGTTCACTGGAAGAAGAAGTGAGAATACTAGCATGACATTTATTCATTTAATAGCCTGTTTTTTAAATGTCAGTTTTGGTCTACTGATTTTTGATTGAATCCCACACTTGTTTACAACTCACCATTTAACACCATGACATTATCTTGGTGTTCTTTCCTTTTTTGTCTAATTTAGCCAAGTTTTCACCCTTTTTTATAGCAGCTTCCATTGCTGCTGGTTATGGTTACACCTCATGAACTGTGAAACAGTTTCCAGTCATTGGAAAATGCCTGCAACAAGTACATTTCCTAAAAGGAGTCATATGTGTCTCCAAGGTGACCTTCAAACATAGTGTTTTCTTCTCCAATGGAAACAAAGGAATAGCTTCTGCAGTCACTTTCCATTTATATTTATTTATATAAAAGAAGAATTAGGCCCAGAACATCCATCTGCTGAAAAGGAAGCAGAGTTAGAGCTGGAATTTACTTTTATGAATAGCATTTTATTCTTTTCAAGATGACACAAGTTCTGCATTGATACATTCTAGAGAACAGTCCTTTAGAACATGTTACTGCAAGAATTTAAGATGTCTTTGAGCTTTTTCATTCAGTTGGCTTTCTCCTTTTTTTACTCATCTTGCTTCAATTAAGGTGTTGTTTTGTTGGGGTGCCTTTTCAATTAATGCCCTCAACTTGACAATATCTGTTTTTGCAATGCATAAGTAGATGCCCGGTCTGCCTGTGAGGCAGTAAGAAGATTAAAATTCTGTTGAATCTACAAGAATTCAAGTCAGTGAGGCAGTGACCTGCACCCATGGCAGCAATATATCTTTCTCTAGCCTGAAAAATGTAATATTTTATGAACATCTATGCATAAAGGAATCTCACCAGGTGAAATATGAAAGAAATTATTATTTTCTGGGATCCTCAGAGCATAATTTAATCACAGCAGCATTGCTACAAAACAAGCTGAGTATCTCAGTGTCATGGCTATCTAGTGGTTTTCAAGATGATGGCAGGGAACTCCTGGATACAGATGAAATCTTCTGCACAGTCTGCCTGCCGCTACTTTTATCCTTTATTTCTATGGCTATGGAGCCTAGAATTAGCCTAAATATCTAAAGTATGGTGTCATACATTCCAGCTCCATAATAAGCAGCTCCTGATGTAGAATTGGATATATCACAGAACACAGAATTAAATGCTGGTTGGAACTGTAGTCTGTAGGTCACCTCATGCTCAGAAACTATTGACAACATTAGATTAACCCAGATGTGTAGCCAGCTGTGGTGTGGCCAGCTAAGTGTAGAAAGTCCCCACAGACAGAGATGCTGCCACCTCCCTAAGTAACTTGTTCAGGACTACACTACACTCTAAGGATATCTCTTTCCTTTTATTAAGGGAAATTAAAGCTATCGCTAACTTCAAGGTTCAAAGCAGTAATGTCTGGCCACTGCTCTTTGCTATAATATCTAATGCTACTGAGAAGAATTTGCCTCTACTCTGTAATTGCCCTTCAAGCACTTAGTTACCATTACTCTAATTCCCTTTACTCTCTTCTTTACTGAACTAACCAAGCACAGATTTTCCAGTGTCTTCATAATACCTGAACTCTAGACATCTTGGTAGCGCTACCCAGTCCCTCTCCAGTTTCTCTGTATCCTTCTTGACATGTGGGGCCCAAACTATATATAGTAATCTTTCTAAAGGCAGCCTCAGTTGTACAGAGTAAAGTAGATGATAACTTCCTGTGATCTGATAAAGCTTTCTCATGTTTCTCAATTTAGCAATAGCAGATATATTGTTATTATAATAACAGAGAACCTTGTGACTCACTGCAACAGTCTCAAATTTGACCATTACTCTTACACTAGTACCTTTTGTTCAGAGTTTTTAGATCCTCATCACAGATGAGCTATATATTAGCCTCCTTGACTATTAAGGAAAACTAAGAACAGATAAAACTCACTGTATATGATTCAAGGTCCATTATTCTTCTCCATCCACTTCTTTTCCAAGTAGTGTCCCAACTGCACCACTTAAAGTACATCAACCGTGACAAGCAGTTCAGTAGGAGATCATGATTCAGTGATGACTTGCTAAAGTTACCTTTCATTTTCAGTAACTCTACTGGATCTTAATCTTGAGTCAAATTTTGAATTACCTGATTGATTATTCTTTAACAAATGACAGGAAAACAGCAAATGACATAGGAATGCTTAGCATCAATTCAAATGTTGGCAGATAACTCACTGAAATGCATGGATGTTAACATTTCAAGCATTTATTTGAGGGGACAAAACAGGTACATGAGAATTGCCACCAGCTTCCCGATTCTGTATTTTTGCCCTGACTAGCTCAACATACCTGCAAAGTTCTTGAAAGTAAATAAAATTTTTATAGTGGAGCTTACACAGCATCCTTCTAGTGTCATTCTCAGCAAGAATTAATTCAGAGCCTGTTAAACTGCATTTTGAGTAATGCAATCATAAGATGGTCAAATCCTTTTTAACTGCCTGTTTAGTTTAATTTATTACAACTCTTCACTTACGGACCTTTGAAATGGAAGATGAGAAAAATGCCATTAAAGGAAACAATAAATAAATGAGAGGCGAGATTAAAAATTAAATTAAACATTTTAGGAACATAAAAATACAAGTCCATGAAATGAATCATGTATGTACTGATCCTGATCTAGTTAGACAGAATCTTGAGGTACAAATTCAAGTATCACCAAAACCTCAGCACAATATCTGGATTCAGGCTTAACTTTTAGAAAAATGACAACTTGGCATCTGATAAGATGATAGAATTTTTCTGAAAAAAAATACATATATATTAGTAGTTAATAAATATCTGTATGCTATTTGCATCTCCTACCTGTATAAAACATGCTGAAGTAGTTATATATAATCTTCAAATGAAGCATACAAACAACTCCTTGGAAGACAGATCTTCCACCAGAAAAATTTGTGGCATTCCAAGTGATTCGCCCAAAGTGAAAAAGAGGCAAAAATATGACCATCCCATATATTACTTCATATTATTGAAATGTTCTAAATACATAATGTCTTTATTGAGAAATGACATTTGGGCTGTGCTTGCAGGAAAAAAAAAAAAAAGATGCCTTTTTGTGTTTAAAAGAAATCTTTGTGTCTTTGTGTGTGTGTGTCTGTGTAGCATGGTTCAAATTCAAATTTAGTCGAATCATGTATAATAGCTTTCCTAGATCAGACAAAAAAAAAAAAAAAAAAAAAAAAAAAAAAAAAAAAAAA
>CM021731.1:149025174-149052181 GCA_011075105.1 Heteronetta atricapilla
AAAAAAAAAAAAAAAAAAAAAAAAAAAAAAAAAAAAAAAATTTAGCAGTGTGCTTTATTTCTGACATGGAAGAGCCATAGGTGTCAAGGAAAAACGTGCCCCAAAACAAAGAAAAGATACTTCCTAACTGTACCTTCCAGATTTCTGAGAGTCAATGTTACAAGAATATCCTGAACCTGAAGTTGCAATGAGAAGCCCACAATGGAACTTTCTTCCAGAATTTGTCCTTTATCCTCATTTTTGTTTTATGTCTTCTTCATAATGCTATGGAAAAAAAAAAAAAAAAAAAAAAAAAAAAAAAAAAAATGTGCTTTCTTAATTCCATAGGTAAATTTATGGATTTCTATCATATCCTCATATATAGATTCTATCATAACCACTTTATTTAGCCTCCCTTTGGTAGACATCCCACAGATCTGGCTGTCGCCATTGCCTCTTTTCAATCTTACTCTACCCTTGCACCTGCAGAGCAACATGCAGAATTTGCACTGCAGTCATTCCAGAGATTTATTCAGTGGTAGGGTCATGGTTTGCATTTTGTTCTACATTGCCTTTCTGATAATTCCAACATCCTGTTTGTTCTTTAAATTGCTATTCAGAACTAAGCTGACATTTAGAAAACTATCCATAATGAGTACAAAATTTCCTTCTGGAATAATGATAGCTAATTTAGAGCCAATCGCTCTGTGTGTATAATTAGGGTGCATTTGTTTCTTTTTTTCCCCATTGAAAATTATTTTGTATTTATCAACAATGTATTCAATTTACCATTTTATTATCAAGAAGTCTTCCGTAGTATTTTAAAGTCAATTTTAGTTTTTAACTATGTGAATATTCTTGTATCACTGGCAAAACTTAACATCTCATTATTCATTGTTTCCTAATAATTTTATGAATATGTTTAGCAGCAGAAAAACCTGGTAATTACATTATTATATTTTCTGATAAAGAGTGGTAATAGTCAACTCAGATCTATCTTTTCCACAATAAATTAGGATTTTTTCCCCAGTGTGCACCACATTACTTTCATAAGCACTGAATTTCCCTTGCATTTGTAGTACCCGGTCACACAGTATTGTAATGTCCGTTGCAATTCTTCATTCAGCTTTCATCTTTGCTGCTGTTAATAACTCTGTATTCATTAGCAAGCTGTGCCATTTGCAGTTCACCCTCTCTCCAGACCTCTTATGAATATGTCAAACAGCATGGGCCTCAGCATGGATGACTGCAGGATTCTAGGGTCCATCCTCTGGTAAAATGCACCATTCATCTGCACCTTGTGCTTCTGATGTGTACCCTATTATTTATCCACGTGAAGACCTTCCCTCTTATCTTGTGGCAGATTATTTTCTGTCTTATCCCTCTAGTGAAGTATATTGTTGAAGGCCTTCAGAAATTATTTAAAATCGATTTCCCTCTTCCACACCTCCAGGACATTGCCTCCAGGACACTGAACTTTTAACTGCTGCTTTTAACCATTCTACCTTTGATGCAGCTTTCTTTTTCAAAATTAAATATTGCTGTGGAAGATTTAGAAGGAATATTTTAATCCTTCAAGAAGATTAAAATTTATTTAATTTACTATTACAAACAGGCTCTCCTGAATCAGGCTGCACATACAACTCAGGCCTAAATTAAGGGCTGTTCTTTTTCTTGTGAACTTTTAAATTAGGAATGCCAGTAAGTAGCCATATATGTTGTGTAATCACTTGTTTTCTGCATCGCTCCCTACCATATTACTCAGTTCACATAGAGGTAACTGAAGTTTTCCTTTTTGATTGCACTTTTGGTTTTAGCTTTTACTTTTTACATTAGCTTTTCAAATGTATTGAAGCTTTTCTGACTGAATAGTTGAAGTACAGTTACAGTAACACTATGCTTACACAAGTCTTCACTTTAGTTACAGGAATACTGTGTCACTTGAACTTACTTTATTTCACTTTTTTCATGTACAATGTAACTTCTCCTTAGAATACTTTGTCTCTCTTTGTCTCTTGTTTCTGTATTTACTGCAGTATTCCACCAATTCCACTCTTCTTTTGTTTCTGAGATGCCTGTTATGTCATATCTCTTACATAATCATCAGTTTTTCTGTTTTTCTGTTTCATTATTTTCTATCTCATTTTGTATAGTAGGTAAAAAGTTGAGCTCAAAATCTATGCTTCTCTTGCAATTCTCTGATGAAATGGGATGTTGTGTTGTGATCATTTTTAAAAATATTTCCTATTTGAATTTAACAAGGTCAGTTCTATCTTTATTTCTTAAAGAAATTTTCAGACTTTACTGGAAAAGAGAATCAGATCATGCCGAACTTTGTGAGCTCTGCAGATCCTGATGATATTCCAGCATATGAAGTTAATGAAACCCTCTTTTCAGTGTTAAGTAACAGCAACCTTCCTTCAGGTACACTGTCTACCTGTCATAAACATTGAAATAAACCAATATTTGGTGTAAGAAAGAGTTCAAACAAAGTAAAAATACATTTTTTAAAAAAAGGCAAATCTTTCTATTTTGACTGGAAGTTTCCACTTTTCCTAAGACACAGTAGAAAGAAGGCAGAGAATTCTCCCCTCTCAAATATGAATGTGAAAGATATATAAAAATGTTCTAAAGTAAGATTTTTATTTTTCTAAACTAAACAAATGTGATTTAAAAACCTTTAAAACCTTTTACATTAAATCTTTTCACTTTTTAGAGTCACTTTAAAGTAAAAGTTATATTTATTGGGGTAATATATACTATACCACAGAAGAGTTTTAGTGGACATTTTAACATGAAACAAAATATTTGGAGTATGAAATGTGAATATGTATGAACCCTTGTACTCCTCAAACATGGAGAAATATTTCACTGTTAGTGTATTGGCCAAACTCCAGTTTGAGGAATTAATTAAGTATTTTCTTCCAAAAACTGCTGGAATCAAATGATTATAGGACGCTATATGCTATTCCTAGCTAACAAGCTTAGATAATTGTATGTGTTGAAACTAGGAGAATATTACTTGAATGTATCTGATCTATAAAGATTTTCATATAATTCCTATTTTAATTCATTTTTTACCATTCTGGTAAAAGAAAAATAAAACTTAAATGCATATGCAAATTCTAGGGGGAAATAGACAAAGAAACAATATTTAATATTAATTTATTTGCATCTTTTGCTGCCATTATCTGTTTAGCTGTCTGCCATTTTCCTGTCTTCCCATCAGCACAAAAGCCCCTCCAGGTCTAAAGATGAAGCCTACATATAGGTGAGGCCTATGACATTGCTATCAACCATTTGTCATGTAATCAGAGGCTGTTGAACAACACAAGTCTCCTTAGCTTAAAGCATACTTTTAGTGGGGCAGCTCTTGCTGCTAGCTCACACTAGTGGCAGTGTGTTTTATAAGCCTCTCTTTATGAGGTACTTCATTAGACTGAGCTGAAAACTATGCTTTCTGCACAAACTTACTAAAGCTTTATTTTTTTTCCTTCCTAAAAAAGAGCTTCTGGATCAATATAAATCTGTGTGTCAAGTACAATTTTATGTTTAAAGAGCTATTTAAGGGAAACAAACCAAAAGAATTATCTTTGGTCGTTTTTTTGTGTGTGTTTATTATTATTATTATTATTATTATTATTATTATTATTATTATTATTATTTGTTTGTCTGTTTATTTCCTATGCCTGAATCCTACAGTTTATATCTTACCACACATGATATTTTGTATGCCTTTGTCAGAATTTAAAGTATGCCTTGGGACATATGGAAAGCATATGATTTTTTCTTACAAATGAATCTGATGAAAGGTGTAGTCAGGTGTTAACATGAGTCGTACAGTCTGTTAAGTACAATTGACAAGACCTTTACTTAATTTCTGAATAACAAAGAAAGCAAAGGCGTAAGAAGCTAGTGTTAATCACTTATAAACAAATAAAAACAATCCAATGAGAAAGAGGGTGTTTTATACATAGGATACGCAACAATATAAAAGGAAGTGTGACTGAACACTTCAAATCAGCAAATCAGTAGCAGCTGAAAACAAAAATGAAAAAAAAAAAAAAAAGAAAAACAAACAAACAAACTAGGTAATCTAGGTAATAATTATAGATAGGTAATCTAAACCACCTGGCAAGAGAGGGGTCCAATCAGACTGCTACAGGATGTTTAATGATAATATTATTTCAGTCACCAATGTAAACAATATATCATTATGCATTAAGCAAGAGAATAACGTCATGGTCAACTATTTTGGACCTACAGACACCTTTCTACTTTGACGGAGGCAGAGAACACATATGAATTTAGCACTTGTCCATTCCAAGTGGGAGCTTTAACCATTGGAGTATCACAGAGACAGCATAATTTCCTTAGCACCTTGAGTAAATATTTTTTTTCTTTATATAAGTTCTTATTAGGTCTGTGAGAGAATTATTCAACACTTCAATGTCTATGACATTCACATGCAGGAAGATTTCAGTGCCTGATCCAATATTTAAATAATTAGTATAGAGAAAAATCTAAGAAAAATAAAATAAAATAAAAATCTACACAGAATCTGGCTAGTTTGTGTTAATGCACAGTTGTTTGCATATTTTGTTGAGTTAAGGTTTTCTGTCTTTGGGCTGCTGGATAGAACTGGATAGAAAGTCCCTATAGTCAGAAGTCTTGGCTTTATTCTTTAGCTTTCCTTCTAAGATCCTGAAAAACAAATAGTTCCAAAAAGTGATTCAGGTTAAAACATAATCTCTTTCCCTTCAAAAAAAAAAAAAAAAAAAAAAAAAAAAAAAGTCTTTCTCAACAGTGAATGTGTACTATGTGTACTGATAAAATATTCATCCAGTTCATATAAAGGAGCACCAATTGTACATAATTACTTTGCTCTGCTGACCTGCATTTCCATGGGCTCTGAAAAAGACCTACTTAAGCACATTATCAGGGCTTCTCTAGACTGGCCAGGTCTAGGCTGGACTCTGAGTTGGGTTGGGCTGTTTTATAATAGCATTTAAAATCCTTACAGCCACTGAACAGGGCCTTTGCAGCCCTGGGCTGCATTGTCACTTCCTCATCAGTCTGATATACCTGTTGGGAGGATGACCTGCATCCTCTTTGCTTTGCTTTTTTAGCCACCCCACCTTTGACTTTGCTTGTGGTATACACGTCCAGATTTATCATGAAGCATCAGCAGCCCCAGGTGGATAAAAACAAAACAAACAAACAAACAAAAAACACATTATGTCACAGAAGGAACTGTCTATCTCCTCTGGAGAAGACAGAATAAAATTTACCCTTCTTCTCAGGCATCAGTCTCCAAGGCATGTGATTGTCTATGCTGAAAATAATTTATGAAGTGACTCCCTTTTGTTAGCATGAATTACTGTTACATACATCAGCAACCATCAGTAAATGTTAAGTGAGGTAAACAGTGGGGACACTTCCTTCAGCCAGTCAAGCACAGTACTACTCCTGACCCAGTGGTTACTGGGACCCAGCCTGGTGGCAGGGAAACAGGGGTCTCTGCCCAGGCTGGGGGATGCAGCTATCACTTTCATTTTGTAGGTTCAAACAGTAGTAATGCTGAGCATGTATCCTAGAGTCACACAGACACACATAGGACACTGACATGACCAGTCACACAGGCTGCCACAGCAAAGGGCTGCCTTCAGCAGGACTCATGTAAAACATAGACATAGATAGCCAAGACTCCTTCCTCCTCTCTGGCTGGTAGAGATATCAGGTCACTAGTGCAGGCACACACACAGCACTCTTAATGTTCACAAGTACGTACAGACCCCCTGTCTGTCCAGCTCCCCTGCCTGAATCCTGGGCCCCTTACCTGCTTCACAGGTCGAGCTGCAAAGCCCAGGTTGATCTGCCTGCAAGCAGAGCATGTAGTTTGATAGCCCATCAATGGGTGTGACTGGGAGCTTTGTTTCTTGTCAATGTCTCAGTTTTTTGATTTGTCAGGTCTGTGTCTCACAAAGTTGCTACTTTTTCCCCTTTAGTCCTTGTCATTTTGATCCTCATCAGAGATCTTCATTGAGACAACCTTGTTTGAATTGACATTCCCACATTCCATCTCCTTAATTACCAACTAGTAGGATTGACCAGGTTTCTGGTCATGGTCTTCCAGTACCTAAAGGAGGGCGTACAAGAAATCTGGAGAGGGAATCTTTGTCAGGGCATGTAGTGATAGGACAAGGGGGAATGGTTTTAAACTAAAAAAGGGTAGATTTAGATTAGATATTCAGAAGGAATTCTTTACTCTGAGAGTGGTGAGGCACTGGAACAGGTTGCCTAGGGAAGCTGTGGATGCCTCATCCCTGAAAGTGTTTAAAGCCAGGTTGGAAGGAGTTTTGAGCAACCTGGTCTAGTTTTGAGCAACCTGGTGCCCCTGCCCACAGCAGGGGCATTGGAAATAGGTGTTCTTTTAGGTCCCTTCCAACACAAGCCATTCTCTGATTCTATGATTCTGTGATTCCATCTTAGAAGTTCTCAGTCAGATAACCCTGCTGGAATAAACAAAACCACATTCTCACATGTCCTAATGGATTATTGTGATGACTGGACTTGGTTCTCATCACTCTCTCCCTTTCTTATTATTCCTTGCTGGATTGGAAAAAAAAGGTCCTTGACTTTAAAGAAACAGCCACTATCCTTCTACAAGCCCTATACTAAAGATCTAAAGTGAATCATCTAAGCAATACAGGATGAAAGAGAAATGCGCTTAAAATTTCAGTTCATGCTTTGGCTTTTATTAAAATCAATCTTTGAAAACTTTTTTCAGTAAAGTTAGTGTCTGTGAAAGCCACCCAGTATGCAGAGATAATAAAAAGTTTTTTTTTTTTTAAAAAAAAAAAAAATCAAAGTACAGCAAGGTAAAAATGTTGTTTTCCAAAGATATCTATCAAAAAGGTAAAAGTAGGACAATATTTCCTTAAGTGAGGCATTTTTTCTTTTCTCTGCAGCTGACTATTTATGAAAATCTTCATATTCTCAGCATAACCAAAGGATTTCAGAAATAACACAGTCAGTTTTGTGGATGATGAAGGGACACTGCCAAGACAGTCTAGATGGTGGAACATTGCTTGTTGGCAACAAAGTTCATGTGAAAGTTATGGATTAAAAACAGGGCATGTAAATGCATTATCATACTTACTGTTTCTCTTTTATACTCAGCCAAAGCCAGTAAGAATGTAATCTCATTAAAGTTCAAATTGACTACACATTGTTTTGGCAATATTCATAAAACTCCAGTTTGGTGATTAAGGGAATAGACAAAGAAACTAGAAAATAAACTTTCTAGTTTCATTTGAATGCAATTTTAATTATAAGACAATAACAATGCTTTTAGAAAATTAAATATTTTAATGCATACACAAGGTGATATACCACTGAGTATTTGACATTGATTTAATGTTTAATATAACTATACTCATCTGATTTGGTAATTCATTTGTCCCATTTAGTGAGATAGTTACTACATGACCCTTATTGTAACAACTAGGAAGAAACTGTGATTCTGTGAACTGATGAGGAACACCAAGTAAGAGTGTAATAGGGTAATATCAAGAAAATAGAGATTAAACAAAATGAAAGGAAATGCTTTATAATTTCTTATTATTTGGAAAAAATGATGGAACAACAGAAAAATTCCTTAGCAGATGGCAAGTCATCTTAATCAAGCAAATTAACGGATTATACATTAACAAAATAAAGTGGTGGGTTATTTGACACACATTGTAATTACATTGGACATATTGCTTTCAATAAACGGTAAAGGACAAATTAACATTACAGTCACGCCAACTATGTTTCTAAATCTGCTTTTCAAGCTCATAATTAAAATCCTAAATTATTACTGCAACAAATTAACACATTTAATGAGATTCAAATGTTGTGATCATCAGCATTTGCTTTTTTTTCTTCAAAGAAAAAAAAAATACTTTTAAAAAAAGTAAATCTAAACAGTACTACATCTCTGTAAATACTACGTGACTAGATGGCATAGAATTGCATTGTGAACATGCATATTCCAGAACTGTAGCCTTGGAAAAGTTTTATTAGAGTGAAATATAAAATTATGGGCAGTAAAGAAATTTTTTTTTGAGTCTTTATGCTTCAAAAGATTTCCTAGCACAAACAAGGATTTTATAAATGCTGATCCTCATGTATGTATTTTTATGAGAATCAGTTCTGAAAAACTGAACAAAATCATTTTAGTGAATTCCAAAAGAACGGAATTAGATTAGTTTTGTTTATTATTCCCAAATCACTATGCCTTTCTTAATCAGCCTTGACCCCGTTCCACCCCTTCCTGTGATTGCTGCTGTCATATCCTAATCTTTACCTACACAGCTGAACTTTGAGCCTTTTTTTTATTAACTAAAATGATAAACCAAAAGAAACTGAAATTGTAGCAACAATTAAAATACTTGCTAAAAGAATAATAATAATAAAGTAATTTTCAGCACTGTGATGTCTGTCAGTTTTCTCATCCACCTCAATATATTTGATTCAACCAGGATTTAAGCACATAATGACACTGATCACTAAATAAAATAAAGTACTTTTTTTTTTTCTTTTTCCTAATCAAAATCCATGTTTATATGGACATTAACTTCCTCCTCTGCTTGTAATTCCTTGAAAAATGAAATCTGGAAGTATAGCATGAACACTTAACTGTTTGTATTTATTTGATTACCCCACTAATTCCAAGTCCCAGTCTGTTTCCTGTGAAATATTTGGATATGAAATCATAATGACTTTCATTTTCCAGCAACTATCCTGTTAACATCTCTACAGATACCCACCACTTCCTAAAATAACTTAATATTTTGTTTGACAGCTTCATTGGTTTTAAAGAAATTTCATGGAAAAGATTAGTGTGTCCCATTACATGGGACTTCCATTTACTGCAATGGGAGATACATTACAGATATTTTTGTAAGCTCAAAGATTACTAGTGCAAATCTAACTAATAATAATAAATTAACTTGATAATTATTTCTAGGTCAACCATTGAAGGGTTATTTCTCCTCCCCCTCCATCCAAAGCAATAGGCAATGATGCAGTATGGTCATTTCTGATTTCTGTCCTCAGAGAAATTCTCCAATCTTGTGCTTTAGCTAAATAGTGAGATTCTGTAATGTCAAAATGCTTTTGAGAGATACTTAATTTCAAAAGCCTATTATAATAAATAAAATAAAATAGTGAGTTGAAAAATCTCTCTCAAATTGCTGCCTATGTGCTATACTTAAATACATACACTCTTGCTCCCAGGAGTTACTAGACATCAATTAGTCTAGGCATCATTTTAATCATTGAAGAATTAGTAATTTATTCTATTAATAAACATGCTCTCTAATAAGAGTAATCCAAAATATACAATTTTACCTGTCTAATCAAAGCAATCAACTATTTTTCACGGTGAAGACCACTGCCCTGTATTATTTATACTGAGTTGGGATAAATTTTTCATCTTTTCCCCAACTTTTAAAAAATAATTTTATCATCTTGACTTGAATTATTTGTTCTATTTTCAGTCCTGAAGTGGATGTTTCCTTTTCCATAGTTCAAAATGTTGCAGCACCATGTTGGAATTCTTATACTTCTGCTACAGTTAAATAGTAAGTACTTTCTATTGCATTCATTATATCCCTTATAAAGTTGGCACTGCACAGCTTCTACTCTGTATAAACCAGCTCATTTTAACATACCATTATAGGAATTTTATGGCATTCTTAATGATATATTGTAAAAGATCGTCATACTTAATTTACAAGAATAGTTTATTTCATAAATATTAATATGTCCCTTATAAATTCTGTATAGTAGTCCTTTGATTTTCATTCAACAATTCAGTCACTGTTTTTTGCTATTTTTAATAGTTTAAAGTTTAAAATACTCAGCATTGGATTATGCAGGACTGGTGATGCATATTTGATTTTCCGTGAAAGCATCACACAATAACATAGTATTTAAAAACTGCTTAAAACTTTTGTAATGAAGACCAAACTAGAAGATTCCTGTGGTGAAATCCTTACTTCACTGGAGTCGATAAAACTTTCCTGCAAATACGAGGAAAAACAAATTTCACTCAAATATTTTTGTTTCTTGTTCAACAAATTGGTGAGTCATTGATTCCTTTCTTCTGCAGCTATCATTACTCCATTTTTTTAAAACAGTAACGTAAGAAATATGTATCTAACAATTAAAGTAAAATATAACATTAAGTAGTTTTTAATACATGAATGCATATTTATGTATATGTGTGTATCAATTTTCATATTCTACAATATTTACATATATGTGGAATGTCTCCATAGGTGGAATATGTTCCATTTTCATATACTTTAAATAACAGAGTCATATTCATACCACTGTGTGCATCATTTTTCATCTTTTTTTTGTTATTGTTAGAGAAAAAAGATGAAACATATTAAGAAATTATTTTTTATATATAAATACTTTAATGCCTAAATAAAAATGTTAGTTCTCTTATCATGTTCCTTATGCAAGGGAAGATGTGAGGCCACTTAAGAAACACTAACTTTCAAATTTACTTAAGAGGTAAAGTCAGGATTCATATACATCATCTATTTTCTAATAGTTTAGTATAAACAATGCATGAAAGCTTTATCTTACGACTGAATAGGCCAGACATTTCTTCTATTCATATATAAAATCATAGAATCATAGAATATCCTGAGTTGGAGGGGACCCATAATGATCATCAAGTCCAACTCCTGGCACCGCACTGGTCTACCCAAAAGTTTAGACCATGTGACTGCACAGTCCAATCTCGTCTTAAATTCAGACAAGCTTGGTGCAGTGACTACTTCACTGGGGAGCCTGTTCCAGTGTGCGACCACCCTCTTGGTGAAGAACCTCTTCCAGCCTAAACTTCCTCTGCCTAAGGTTAACACTGTTCCTGTGGGTCCTACCACTGGTGATTACGGATCACCTGCCTCTCCACTCTCCCTCACGAGGAAGTTGTCGACTGCGATGAGGTCTCCCCTCAGCCTCCTCTTTTCCAGGCTGAACAGGCCCAGTGATCTCAGCTCCTCCTCATACGTCTTCCCCTCTAGGCCCTTCATCATCTTCGTCACCCTCCTCTGGACACTCTCCAACAGTTGAATGTCCTTTTTGTACTGTGGTGCCCAGAACTGCACACAGGACTCAAGGTAAGGCCACACCAGCACAGAGTAGAACGGGACAATCACTTCCCTCGACCGACTAGCTATGCCATGCTTGATGCATCCCAGGATACGGCTGGCCCTCCTGACTGCCAGGGCACACTGCTGGTTCATATTCAACTTGCTGTCAACCATGACCCCCCAGATCCCTCTCTGCGGGGCTGCTCTCCAGCGTCTCGTTGACCAGTCTGTACGTATAGCCAGGGTTGCCCTGTCCCAGGTGCAGGACCCAGCACTTGCTTTTGTTAAATTTCATGTGGTTAGTGATCGCCCAGTTCTCCAACCTGTCCAGATCTCTCTGCAAGACCTTTCCACCCTCATCCATGTCCACAACTCCTCCAAGTTTGGTGTCATTGGCAAATTTGCTCAAAAAACCTTCTAGTCCTACATCCAAATCATTGATAAAAACATTGAAGAGGACTGGCCCTAAAATGGAGCCTTGAGGGACCCCACTAGTGACCATCCGCCAGCCTGATGTGGTCCCATTTACCACAAACCTTTGAGCCCTGCCCATCAGCCAATTGCTCACCCATCATATGGTGTTTCTGTTAAGTTGTAGCCTGGACATTTTGTCCAGTAGGATCCTATGGGAAACCATGTCAAAAGCCTTGCTGAAATCCAAAAAGACATCAGCTGGTTTCCCTTGATCAACTAGATGGGTGATCTTATCGTAAAAGGAAATCAAATTTATTAGGCAGGACCAACCCCTCACGAACCCATGTTGGCTGGGACCAATGACTGCGTTGTCCCCCAGGTGCTCTTCAACAACTTCAAGGATCATCTTCTCCATAATTGTACCAGGCACTGACGTGAGACTGACAGGCCTGCAATTGCTAGGGTCTTCTTTCTGACCCTTCTTGAAAATCGGCACAACATTTGCCAGCTTCCAGTCTATTGGGACCTCTCCACATTCCCCAGATCATTGAAAAATAATTGAGAGAGGTCCCACGATGACGTCAACCAGCTCTTTCAGCACCCTGGGATGAATCCCATCTGGACCCATGGACTTGTATGGATCCAGGTGGAGCAGCAAATGCCGCACACGTTCAGGGTCGGTTGGGAGATTGTCATTCCCACCGTCATGGTCCTCCAGCTCAGGGCACCCTGCGTCCCAAAGTCCATCATCAACATTGAAGACAGAGGCAAAGAAGGCATTAAACGTCTCTGCTTTGCCTATGTCATTGTCTGTGAGTTGACCTTCCCCATCAAGCAGCGGACCTATGCTTTCTTTGGTTCTCCTTTTTCTGTTCACATATCTAAAAAAAAAACTTGTTTATTGTCTCCCACAGACAAGGCCAGCTTCAATTCTAGTTGGGCTTTGGCCACACAAATTTTCTCCCTACAAACACGAACAGCATCCCTGTATTCCTTCCTCATTGCCTGACCTACCTTCCAGCAGCCGTACACTTTCTTTTTTCACCTAAACTCCAGTAGAAGATCCCTGGTCAGTCAGGCCAGCCTTCTGCCCCACCTGCCTGACTTGTGATATTTTGGAATTGCTTGATCTTGTGCTTTTAGGAGGCAGTGTTTAAAGATTGACCAGCACTGATAGATGCCAATGCCTTCAAAAGCAGTTTCCCAGGGGACCCTGCTGACTAGTTCCCTGAGCAGCTTGAAGTCTGCTTTCCCCACATCCAGGGCTGAAGTTCTGCTGGCAGTTTTCCTTCTGTCACCATAAATTATAAACTCAACCACTTCACGGTCACTATGATCAAGACAGCCACCAGTTGCCTCGTCTCCCACAAGACCCTCTCTGTTCTCCAGCAACAGATCTATGAGGGCACCTTTCCTTGTTGGCTCCCTTAGCACCTGCACCAAGAAGTTATCATCTAGGTGCTTTATGAACCTCCTGGACTTGCTCGTGTGGTGAGCCCCATTGACATATGGCAAGTTGAAATCCCCCATAACGACAAAGGGAGTTGATCTCGAGGCATCTCTTAGTTCTCCAAAGAATAATTCATCAGTGCTGTTGTCCTGGCCAGGTGGTCTGTAATAGACTCCCACAACGACATCCCCTCCTTTATTTGTTCATCCCTTAATCCTTACCCAGAGGCTCTCAACTTTGCCGTCACCAACTTGAAGTTCCACACAGTCCTGCCCATGCTTTACATCCATTGTCACCCCGCCACCTTGCCTCCCTGCCTGTCCCTCCTGAAGAGCCTGTATCCATCTATTGCAGCACACCAGCCATAGGATTAATCCCACCAGGTTTTACTTAAGCCCATGATATCATAGCTGTGGCACTGGACCAAGACTTCTAGCTCATCCATTTTATTCCTCATACTGCTTGGGTTTGTGTAGAAGCTCTTCAAATGTTCCTCGCTACACGCAGAACCTTCTGGAGCCGACCAAAGGACCTCACTAGCACACAGTCCCTCTCATTCTAGCGCACCATCCCTTAGCTCATCACCTGTGTATCTGGTTTTATCCCCTTCCCTCTTCGACTCCAGTTTAAAGCCCTATCTATCAGCCCTGCCATCTCCTAACCAAAAATCCCTCTCTGAGAGAGGCATATCCCATCTGCTGCCAGCAGGCCTGGTGTCACGTAGACCTTCCCATGATCGAAAAACCCAAAGTCCTGCTGGTTGCACCAGTCCCGAAGCCATGTGTTAATGTGATGAGTCTGCTTGTCGGCATCGATCCCCCTATCAGAAGGACAGAGGCAAATGCAACCCATGCCCCTGATCCTTTACGTAGTTGCCCCAAAGCCCTAAAGTCCCTTTTGATCACACTCGGACTTATCATTGCTACCTCATCATTACCAGCCTGAAAAAACAGTAGTGGGTAGTAGCTGGTGGACCGTACCAGGCACTTGACTTTCTTAGCAAAGTCTCTCACCTGAGCCCCAGGAAGGCAACAGACTTCCCTGTGGGCTGGGTCCAGTCAGCATATCAGGCCCTCTGTCCCTTTCAAAAGGGAGTCCCCCATGACAATAACCCTTCTTTCCTTTTTGACATACAATGTAGCAATGTGGGGGGTAGGTTGCCTTAGGATAGGCACCCTCTCCAACTGGGACAGGGTTTTGTCTACTTCATTGTTCTGTCATGTTCTAGACCCTCATGCCTGTTATATAAGGGTAGATGGGAAGGTTAGGTGGGCAGGGACAGGGATCACCTACCACCCCGAACACCTGCCTCCATTCCCCCTCCCTTGGCCTAGGTCTCCTCCTACTGCCTGGCAGGAAGAGGGAACTTTTGTCTGTTGCATAGCAGGAGACACTTGTGCTGTGGCAGGTTTGTGAGTCTGTCTCAGAGAGGGTAGAGTACACCTCCACCAGTCAATTTCCCTCTCCGACTCCCTGATGCTCCTCAGCCTGCTCACCTCCTCCTGAAGCTCTGCTACCTGGCTGAGCAGCTCTTCAACCTGGGCACACCTCCCACAAGCATATCCCTTGCAGCTGCTGTCGGATGCCAACAGAAGACTCGAGCACACCCTGCAGCCCAAGAGCTGGGCTGCAGTGTGTTTCCCCAAGCCCTCCGTCTGGGTAGCCACATTGGTGACTGTGGCTGGAGAGGCTGCAAGAGATGTGGAGGCCATATTTTTCTGTGTGGTTGACACCACAGCCAGGTTCCTCGCGAGCAGGTTACAAGTACCAAAGGGAAAGACTGCTGCAAAAGAGTGGCGAGGGGCCCTCCCTGCTTGCCCTGGCTGCGCAAACTGCCACACCACGCACTTCTGCCATGCCACGCCCTGTTTGTCCTTCCCTTTCGACGCACTCCCTAGGGGCTGCTTTTGAACGGCCGGAGAGGGGGCGCTGCTGGCTCCACCTATGCCTCGTCAGCCTCCCTTGCGAGGGCTGCCGGGTCCTGGTGGCTCCCTCGGATGCTTCAAGTTGTCTCGATGCCCTGCCTGTCTCAATCCCTCACTCCGCTGCAGAACGCGTCTGCCCCGGAGCCGATCGCGTCAGCAAGTACCGTCTGTAAGAGTGGTTTTTAAAGTTTTAATATTAAATAAAGTAACTTATTAAGAGTATTCCTAATCTAAATAAAATAAATAAATAATAACATTTACAAAAATTGACAATAGTCTTTAATATTTAGGGAGCCTTTCAAGTCTGCCTAAATTTTTCTGTTCTCTACAGTAGTTTAGTCAGAGAACTAGAGTTTTCTGCTATATTTTTACTTGAACTTTAATTCTGGACAGAAAAGACAGCAAAACTACAAGAATAGAAAACTCATAGGCTCAGATTGAAGATTTCCATTCACCAAGTCTGCTACCAACCCCTGAAGTTTTATGAAACTTTCAGAATCAAATAGCTTTAGCAAGTTTTTTCTTTTGTTGCATTTTACTCTTTTGTCATAGCATATTGGCAAGGGGTTCAATTTTCAGAAGGGAACTGACAGGTAGGTAAGCAGGAAAAGTTCCCTCTTGCATAATCTCATATTCTCTGGAAATCAAATTAGAATGCTTTTTGATGCCCAGAGGAGAAATAGTAATCAGTAAGACTCACTGAGTCTAAATACCAAGACAAACAAGTCACAGTTACATCAAAGGAAAAACTGTCTGACAAGAGTGAAATTCAGTATTCTTTTAAACATCCATTTAAATTTATAATACTTCACATAATACTGGTCATGATCAAGTAACATTCTTAATTATGTTTGTCCCACTTTTTTCTCAAATATTACAGCTACTTAGTAAATAAATAAATAAATAAATGCTTGTCCTCAACTATTGGATTTTAGAGGTTAATCATCTCTCCTAAATCTTGTCTTAGCCTTCTTCATCTTCTCTTTCTTTGGCCTTCCTTGACCTTCTCTTTAACTGGAATAACTTTTTTTTTTTTTTTTTTTTTCCTCCAATATTTTTCTTTTCTTTTTTTTTTTTATTATTTTTATTTTGTTAACTTAGAAATAAGCTTGGGTTCCAGCCATAATTGGAATCCAAGGCTGATGGCACATGCCCAGTAATAGATTCAGGAAAGTTTAAAGGATTATGTGAAGGAATATGTGAAGGAATATGTGAAGGATTTTCTTGAAGCAAATTCTACTGCATTAAATAAATACATAAATAAAAGTAGACTGTAGGAAGTAAAATATTTCCACTTCCTATTGTAACCAGATATATAATAATTAGTCTTTGCATAATGTTGTCAAAGATTAGCAATTTTTTTCTTTCAGCTTTGTATTTACCTCATGAATTAAAAATGTTTATGAAACTGAGTCAAAGAAGAACATGCTAAATGATCTTTATAAACCTTTGAATATAATCATCCGAATATAAAAGAATATATATTTTTTTTTTGGTGAAATTTGTTACTATCTGTTATTTTTAGTATCTTGCATATTTCTTGCTTTCATGTTTTTGAACATTTTTTAACATTTTCCTTTCTTCACAGTTCTAATCTACAGCTTGATATTTTGAAAATCAGTAAGGTTTTCTGTTGCTTTTCTAAACAATAGAAAAAACTAAAAAAATGTTTTCTAAACAATAGAAAAAACGGGAAGAATCATTTTGTCTTTTACAGAATTTAATATGACAACACAGTGAAGTGCTTCACGCTGTCACACTGCAGTTCTTTATCCAAGCATAATCAGTGTGATAAACCATTAATAACTATTAACTACAGTAACTCATTAAAGTTGCATGGAATCTCAACATATGTCATAGTCTAGTATTCTGTCTTTAGGTTTATTTTCCTTAAATAGCTCGCTTTCACAGGATCAAAGTAAAGTTAGGGATGCTAAAACAACTGAATATAAAAGGCAAATAAGCACTGGGAAAAATTTACCCAGAATGTTTTCAAATACCTCCATCTTGGGCTTCTGAAATCATTTCAAAAAACTTATTTTTCTATAATTTGTGCACAAAAATAATTCAAATTACTATTTTTTTTTAAATAGAGGACAAAATATTTTTTCATTACATCTAGGGAAGAGTATGAAACAATCAGTTTTCTCAAAACATTTTCATTAATTTTTAAATAAATTTTAATCTTTATTTCTTTTTATATATTTTATTGGATTTTCCATCTTCATGAAGGACTGTGAGATATGAAAACACCTAAGGCTTCGTTCCACCATCCAGAATTATGCATTTTCTTATACTATTATTATGTTGTTGTACAGTGTAAAATGCAAACAATGATGCAGAGGAATTTCCTGCTAACTGCACTTTGGTCGATTCAGAAATATGCTGAATTTCTTCAAGCTTACCTGAGCCAGACTGGAATATAACAGAACTCTGTAATGCCTTGGTGCTCCCAAGGTGAAAAAGGTTTTCATATCTGGAAACCTAACCTTAAAAAAAATGCTCAGTAATTTTCTATATAAAAATCATTAGAGGAGTAAAGATGTCCTGTACTAACAAGCATTAACAGCAAATATCAAACCTAAAAAAGGAAAGTGACTTCAGACTCCAGGACACTCTTCAGTTCAATTGTATCTAATGAGCTTAATACAACTTTATTTTCTATATATATCAGCAGATTAACAAATGTAGATATGTGATTAAGCTAGAATAAACAAAAATTTCTCCAGAAAAAGGCCTGTGAGGAAGAGGTATATAATGTTCATGTTGATTGTCTTCTTTTTGTGTTCTTATTATAGTCTTTGTATTTCAGAAAGGTGTGCTAATTAAAATGAATTGACATATTTTGGAAAAAGACAATCTTGATAAATTTATGATAACTTAATGATACTATTTACTCAGATTCACTGTGGTTTAGATAGTGAATAAAAGTAATAAAAATGTAGGTGTAATGCAGTAATATGAAACCAATCTTCCATCTCTCTAAATTCCAAACACTTGAAGACTCTTACGGGTAATCTGCCATGTCTTACACATTTAAAATACCATGTCTATTTGTCCCACAATCTGCCTTCAAGTTTTGGGACAGTCAAGTCTCTTTATAATCTTATTAATAAAAAGCTATTTATTTTCACTTTCAAATATATTTCCATGGTTGCAACTCTTTTCCCCTATGGTACTCTTGCAAATTCATGACCTTTTATATTAAATCAAATAAGCTATTCCTACCGCATGGGAGAGTTAGAGAGGTTTTCAAATAGAGGCCCTAAATTCATAAACTTCAAGCTGTACATTTTCTGTTGCCTATTAATATTTTAATAAACAAAGATAAAGTTCAAGTACTTGCCCATAAAGTGTTAGTGGCACCTTATAGAAATTTGGTGTTATGAGGTTATTCAGAGTTTAGCATAGGGTTACGTTATTGTCATTAAAAACAAAACAAAACCAAGATAAACTTTTTTTTTTTCCTTTTTTTTTCTTTCCCCCAGAGTAAAAAGTACACTTACAGGTAACTGGTGTGTGCTGCATATATAAATACTGCTGGCAAGGTTTTAGATAACGTGAAGGATATATTCAGACATCCTGTTCTTCATGTTAGACTGCTCTTCTCTTCATGAAACATCACTCAGCCTTGTATCTGCTTTAGAAAAGGAACTATATCTAGTGAGTAGCATGTAACACAAGTCTGGCTACTAATATTACTTTTTATAACTATGAGTCTACAGTCAGAAATTAAGATAAATGAAAAGGTAATGTATTTTGAATTTGCATAATATCTTGTCCTTGTGTATTTATTTATTTATTTTTGTCCTTAAAAACAGTTTCATTTCATATAGGCAGAAAGGAAAAATGATCATTTGAGACACTGAAAGAAGTCATGCTGGAACTGGAAAAAATGGAATTATCTCAATGTTTATTCCCAAGCAACTTTTGTATTCAAATATTTCTAGTGGAAGTTAGGAGTATCTAAACAATACTGGGAAAAGTTCAGAATTACTTATTTTCAGTCTCTGGCACTAAAGGGCCTGTACCACCTCTGTATGCAAATACTGTGTGCAAATTTGAGGCTGATCTCAGTAATTTCAATGTTTAAATCAAACATTTAAATTAAAAATAACAAAGGTAATTGCATATAAGTTACTTGTACAATGCAACATTGAAATGGATCATTTAAGATGTAGCTTTCACTAAGATAATTTCTAATTTTTCTAAGATACTTTTCACATAAGATATAGGCTCTCATTAAGTAATTTCTAAAAATCACAAATTAAAATTTCAAATTACCAATCTTCCCTTAATAGACATAAAAAAATCGCTAATTCACCACAGCTACTTTCTGATTGTTTCCTTAGTACACAGTTTTCTCACAGAACTCTTTCTCCCCCTCCCCCCCCTCCCCCACTGTCCAGCTCAATATGCACAGTTATCTATTCCAAAATGTCAAGAAACCTGAAGTTTATGAATTCATGGGCAGAACTTGAGTGAATTCATATAGCAATTATGTACCTTCGTGAAGTCTTTGAGGTCCTGTACTTGGGCCACAGTAACCCTCATCCCTACAAGCTGGAGGAGGAGTGGCTGGAAAGTTGCCCAACAGAAAGGGACCTGGGTGTATTGTTCAATAGCTAACTGAATATGAGCCTGCAGTGTGCTCAGGTGGCCAAGAGGGCCAGCAGCATCCTGGCTTGTATCAGAAATAATGCGGCCAGCAGAATGAGGGAAGTGATTTTATGCCTGTACTCAGCTCTGGTGAGGCCGTACCTCGCGTACTATGTTCAGTTTTGGGCCCCTTACTCTAAGAAAGACATTGAGGTTCTGGAACATGTCTATAGAAAGACAATGAAACTGGAAAAGGGTCTGGAGAACAAGTCTTACGAGGAATTGTTGAAGGATCTGGTGTTATTTAGCTTTGAGAAAAGGAGATTCAGGGGAGACGCTATCACTCTCTACAACCACCTCAAAGGAGATTGTAGTGAGGTGTGGATCAGTCTCTTCTCCCATGCAACAAACATTAGGACAAGAAGAAATGGCCTCAAGTTGTGCTAGGGGAGGTTTAGGTTGGATATTAGGAAAAAAAATATTACCTGAAAGGGTGGAAGCATTTTAGCAAGTATTTTAGGCACCATCTCTGGAGGTATTCAGTGGAAATGAAAACCCTATGATAAATAAAGCTGTACCCCATGTATTCTTGGTCTTCAAGAAAAAGCTTAGCAGAAATAAAGCAGATGTATCCTGAAGAAATTGTGTGTTTTCTTCATAGCTAGAGATTACACTGATGTAACAAAAATCAGTTCATTAACTAGTAAAATAAAGTTTGTTTTGCATGTTGGAATGCCAAAATATAGGCAATTCAACTCTTTATTAACAGTATCAAAGAAAAAAAAATAGATTTTGATGCTCCATATTCTGCAATACTGCAATACTATCTGCTTCTCCAATACATAGGGTACTTCTGAGAAGAAGTTCGGCTTTTGAAAATATGCAATGGGAAGAGAAAAAAGCATCTGTGTGTGTTTGCAGACATGTGTTACAAAACCAAAACAAACAGAAGATATAGCAATAGGCTACGGCTTTATTAAAAAAAAAAATAAAAAATAAAAAAATAAAAAAAAATATTGAATATCCCAAATTGGAAGGGAACCCACAAAATGGTGATCCACCATATATCTCAGCACTATCCAAATTCTTCTTGAACTCTCATAGGCTTGCTGCCATGATCACTTCCCTGTGGAGCTTGTTCCAGTGCCCAGCCACTCTCTCAGTATATAACCTGTTTCTATAACGTTAGTTGTATTTTCATGAAGTCCTTTCTGTGACGCACAGAACTTGGCGGGGGACTGATTGTTTTTCTACCTCTTTCTAGCTTTTAATTGAACATGCAGGTGGTGTGGTTAAGAAGTGTTCCATATCTGGTAAAAAGCAGACAACCAAAAACAACATAAGTACACTAATGATAAATTAAAAAGTGACTGGATGCAGATATGAAGTTCAACAAATTTGAAATAATGTTTTTAAAGTAATAGTCCAATATAGGATATGATAAAAACACCAGAAAATAGATAAAAGTCTATGTAGAGTTATCCGGGAGTGAGCAGAGTAGATACAAGTTGATAAATGGAGACTTTCATTTCTAACATTTTGTTCTCAAACCAATGGTTTGAGAAAAGAAGTGATAATGCATCTGAAGGCCTAGATCCTCAAAGACAGCTGGTTGCTTTGCCCCCTGGAAATCAAGGAAATGCTTGAATATCCTTGAGGTATTGCAGCACCAAAATTTAAAAACATGATATAACCCTGTGATAGTCACTTAACTCTAGTTACTATTGAGCAGTTCCTCAGAGTATTCAGAGTTCCTATTGAGCAGTAGTAACTCAAGGACATCTGTCAGGGTCCTAGCATTTGAAAGTTAGAAGAGAGTTGTTTTCTTAACTGTCTCCACACCAATCTCTTAATGGCAGTACAAGATTCTTGAGAGAGATTAAGAATTAGACTGGAGAACAAAGCACTTCTAACATATCTTCCTTCTCCACAGAATGTAGTCTGAAAATGCTTAGCTCAAATATCAGTATGAAACAGTTCTCAGGGAAGTTGCCTGATAAAATATTGGATCTAAGTCCCTCCTCCCTATTAAGGTTTCTAACCTCTATATTGATTTAAATTCACACATAATTGACCTCAATATTCCATAATTCAAAAAATACTCACAGGAAACAGAGTACCAATATGATAGGGAGTTCCTCATCTCTATGCACCTTGACCTGCTGAACTAAAGCTAACAGCCAGTCAGTTGCAAACATTCAGCTGTGCTTTACTGTAGAATACAGAAGCAAAAGTATTAGCTCTATTGACAGATCATACTAACTTGTCTGTCATCTGGACCATTTTTTTCTGCAGACTCTGAACATTATTCACCCCAGAGGCTCTCTGGGTCCATCTGATGCTTTCTTTATATCCCAGTGTAGTGGAGATTTCAGAAAGGATTATTTTAACTTGATAATCTGAATAGTGATCTAATAGGGGACAGCTGTGGCATCTGAGTCCTACGGCTATTTATTGTCAATTAGTATGAATCTGAAACATACTTCCTTCATTCTTTATTTGACCTATCCTTAAATAATGGAGAACACGCTGCAGGGGCAAAAAATGAGTCTATGGAAAAGAACAGTTAAATTAATCTAAACAGAAAGAATATAAGGAAACTTCAAGATTAATTAGTGAAAGACTAAGGATAATGAACCTTTGTGATGTGAATACAATTGATATTAAAAACATTTTATTATTTAAGGTGGCCATTTTACAGCAACAATGCAAACTGTCAAACTTAAACCATGCGTTGCAGTTTTAACCATAACTGTAATTATCTATAAGCTGCTTAGGGTTTTTCTTTTTCTGTTTTTTAAAGAAAAACCTTACGCTTCCAGACAGGGAAGTCTTAATTGCCATCCATGGGAAGGTCAATTTCTTATCTCTTTGGAGGCAGAAGACAAAGCAGTTATGAGATGAGAAATTCAATATCCCTTAGTGTGGGGCTTACAGTCTGCACACACTATTTGGGAGATGAGGGTGTGAAAAGACTAGGCAGCATCACCATAGTGTTTGTTTCTTGTCAGTACAGAGTGGTATTTGAGAACAGCTTTTTACCTGTGCTCATAATATTCACTGTGGCTATACAGGAACAGATGAGAAAAGTGATGTCTTTGATATGCTACTGTAATGTCCAAATAACTCATTTCCAAAGCTTAGACAAAAATAACTGAGAAGTTTTATTATGTTCAAAGAGTATTTGAAACTACAATTCATAATTGAAACCAATTATTTTTTGATATCAAAGTGTTATATGAATTCTATCAAATGCTGCATACCAGCAAATACATACATTCAATTGGAGTACACTGGAGAGTGTACAATTCAAGGACTTGAAATACACCTTATTTATATAGTGGCAATGATGTCATAATATTGATTACACATGTGAATCATCACTATATTGACAAATGCAAACAGAGATGGTTCAGATTGTATATTGTTAGAAAGGCCTGAAATGTAGAAAAAGAATATGAGGTTGAGGTCAGCCATATAGCATAGAATCAGAAAAGTCTCACGGTATTAGTTTTCATTATTTCTGATGTATTTATGGTAAGACTATTATATTCAGACACTATTTTTCTTTAATACATAAATAGGTTTAATACATAATGGGTTACTTTTTATGCATACAAATTTACAATACACAAATATTTTCTGTGGAAGATTAGTTCTTGCAGATCAAGTCATGGGAGAAATATTACATTCTAATAAAACTGTTTATATTCATGTACTTTTAATATGATTTGTAAATAAGTAAAAACTTCTTTCAGCTTTTGTATTCCAATGTTCTCATATGCAATGTTAACATACTTTATTGGGACAAACTTTTGCAGGATTTCCCAAGAACATATTTTGTATATAGCGTTTTTTTTTAGAATTCAGTAATAGAGAAGGAAATAGATGTTAATTTGATGAATACACAGATACAGGAGTCCTGTGTGCAGTGTTGAGTTACAGTGCTGTAGATGGCAAAAAGAAAAATAAAATCAAAACCAGAGAATGGAAGCAGTAAGATTGAAAAAAGAAAAAAAAAAAAAAAAAAAAAAAAAAAACACATTCATAGTGGCAGGAAAATAAAACAGAAAGAAGGGTGTCGTTTGGAATAAAGTGAAATAAAACTGGGCATGATATAAAAATTTTAGAAGGTTGAGCACTGAAACATAACTTAATAATGACAATTTCGGGGGAAAAAAAAAAGTAACCAAAGATGGAAATCAAACACATAATATTGATTATTATTTTTTATTATTTTTTAAGTTTTCTTTATACATTCATTTTGGAAAAAAAAAAAAAAAAAAAAAAAAAAGATCATAATTTGATCAAATATGGTGATATATGAACAAAAGTTGTGATGTATGAACTAAAAATAGATCATAAATTAGTTTTTGCTCTCTTGTAGGAGTGCTTTAGAGATGTACCGGACATTTCTGGCATTTTTAAAAACACTGTATATTTATTTTAAAAGCTAGATGGTGTGGAATTAATAAAATAATTAGTTGATAGAAAAAAATAGGAAGCAGGGTATTGAAGTTTTCTGAGAACTGGGGCTTGTCCCTCCTTCTCTAGTGGATCCTTGTGCACCACAGAATCACAGAATCTCTTTGTCTGGAAGAGGCCTCAGAAGATCTCCAGTCAGACTGAGTCAGTCAGTGAAGAAGGAGGGGGAGAGGTGCTCCAGGCACCGGAGCAGAAGTCTCCTGTGGCCTGTTGTGAGGACCATGGTGAAGCAGGCTGTCCCCCTGCAGCCCATGGTGGAGCAGGGTTCCACGCTGCAACCCATGGAGGAGACCACGGTGGAGCAGGTGGACCCGTACTGTTGGAGTCTGTGGCCTGTGGAAGATCACTGCTGAAGCAGATTCCAGGCCGGACCTGTAGCCTGTGGAGAGGAGACCACGCAGGAGCAGGTGACCTGGCAGGAGCTGCTGCCCGTGGGGGACCCGGGCTGGAGCAGTGTGCTCCTGAGGGATGGAGCCTGTGGTACGAACCCATATCTGGAAGAGCTGCCTGTGGGAAGCCCATGCCAGATCAGTTCAGCAAGGACTGCATCCAGTGGGAGGGATCCCACAGCACAGGGAATAAGAGTGACCGAGAAGGGGCATGTGGAGAAGAAGCGTTAGAGACTGACCATAACCCCTGTTACCCCATTCTCCTGTGCCACTCAGGGGGACAAGGTGGAAGAGGGTGGATGGGGGGGGAAGGTGCTTTTGGTTTCTTTTCTTTGTTTCTTGCTTCTCTAGCTTGTTGGTAATAGGTAATAACTATCTTACTATCTTACTATATCCCTATGTTGAGTCTGTTTTGCCTGTCACGATAATTACTGTGCAATCTCTCTGTCCTTATCTCAGCCCTTGAGCCCTTTTCATTGTATTTTCTCTCTGCTTCTCTGAGGAGGGAGAGTGAGAGAGCAGTTGCAGTGGAGCTCGACAGCCCTCCCAAGTAAAACCACAACACAGGGTTTGAATGTCTCCATAGAAAACCTCCAAGGATGAAGATTGTCTCTTGTTGCAACTTGTTCCATTGCTTTATTATCTTGAAAAAAAGTCTGAAATCTCCTGTTTCAACTTGGTCTCATTTTCTCTTGCCCTTTCACCAGGTACCACCATGAAAATCTTCATTCTGTCTTCTCAGTGACTTCTCATGGGCACTGGGATAGCTGTGAGGTGCCCCTGAAACCCTCTCTGCCACAGTCTGAACAAGACCTGATCCCCCAACCTCTCCTCATGTGGCAACTGCTCTAGACTACAACCATTCTGGTGACCACTGCAGTTTTTCAATGTCCTTCCTGTACTGGGGGTCCAAAACTAGCCACAGATTGTCTAACGAATGTTGAGTAAAAGGGGATAATAATTTTCTTTGATTCCCTGGCTCTGCTCTTGCTGATTCAGCCCTGGATAGTGTCAGCAATCACTGACTCCAGTGATCACTTCTGGCTCAGGTTCAGTTTGGGTTTCAACAGGACACCCAGCTCTCTCCAGAGCCAGATGCTGCCTAGCATGTGTGTATCACTGCAGAGTATTATTCCTTTTTGGGTGCAAGACCTCACCCTTCTTGAATTTCATAAAGTTCCTGTTTGTCCACTTCTTTCAATTTGTGTAGGTCTTCCCTTGAGGAAACCTTGCTCTTGAGCAAGGGCTAGTGCCCCTTTTGGTATCATCTGCAGTCTTGGTGAGTGTCCTATGTGGCCATTGATAATGATGTTAAGCAAGACAGGTCCCCAGGATAGATTTGTGCAGTCCTGTACTTGTCCCTGGCCTTCAGACTGAGTGCAAACCATTAACCATGTCTGTCTGTGCCTGTTCACCCAGTCTATTTACCAGTCTAGTTATCCACTCTTCCATACCATACTGTAATATCTTTGCTTGGGTTCAAGAATACGATAGGGCACAGTGTCAAGAGCCATCCTAAGATAAGATAAATGACACTCAATGCTCTTCCCTCATCCACAAATCCAGTCACCTTATTATAAAAGTCAAACAGATTGGTCAAGTATGAATGATCCCTAGTAAATCCTTATCGACTTTTTCCAGTCATCTCCCTCACACATGTCCAGAAGCGCATTCCAAGATTTTCAGGATTTTCGTGAAGATTACTTCATGAACATATTTTTCCAGGGATGGAAGTGAGGGTGACCACAATATGACCACACTATTTTTGCCTATTGTTGCCTTTTTTTCTTTCTTTTTTTTTTTTTTAGTGATTTGTAGTGGGGTGATCTGATGTCATTTGTTCTGAATTTTTTTTTTTCTTATGCAATTTCCTTTTAAATTAACATATTCACAAATTAGAAAATTCAATGAAACGTACTAACCAGCATTTACATGTTACTACAGAATAATTACCATGTTTATTACCTCTTTAATTCAGAAGAAAGTGTCCGCCAGGTTACAAGATGCATATATGCCTTTCTTTTTCATTGAAAAAACTTCTTCCTCTGAATTATATGACTAACCGCAATTGGTGACTAGAATGACCTGTTCATGGTTTTCTAAACTACCCTTGGGCAAACAAAAACACACTGAAAACCTTTATAATTATTTAGAGTAAAAACAATCTGATTATTTAGAAATACTGAATTATTATGTCACGAACCATTATTAAAACTGAAAATAAAGAAAGCTTATTCTTACAGCTTTTATTTTTGTAAAATGTAAACAGTCTCCTTTAAGGTTCTGAAAATTTTTTATTGTTGGACCACCAAGTGAGAATCCAAGGAATATATTTTGGAACTGATGTAAAATGTAATAAGTCAATTCCTTAAAGTAACATAAAGCTCTTCTCCTTTATTCAAGTGCACACAGCTATGGAAAATCTTCCAAATAACTAAATGCAATGATTAAAATAAATAAAATTGAATTCACTAATCCTTAAACTTGTTCCTTTGTCATTTAGTTTTTCCTTTTCCTGAATATGTGTAACTTTTCTAGACTTTCAATTTATAATTGCTGTTATTGTTTTTTTTTTTTTTTTTTTTTTTTTTTTTTTTTTTTTTT
>CM021731.1:149052281-149064131 GCA_011075105.1 Heteronetta atricapilla
TTTTTTTTTTTTTTTTTTTTTTTTTTTTTTTTTTTTTTTTTGTCATCACACTTGTGTTTCTTCTTCCTCACATGCTTAGATTTAATTCTCTTCCTTCACTCTAAGTCTCTCATTTCTCAAACGTTTCCATTTCTGGTTTTCATATCATGTTCCCATTCTCTTCCTTTTATTTTCTTCTATGCTCCTCCTACTGAGACACCAAGTGTTGCTTTTCTTTGTGGATATTTTTCTTTTCTTTGTTTCACTCATCAATCCAAGTCAAATAATCAGGTCATGCCATGTTTATCTATGACATACCTCCCAAGGAGGGAATGTGTGGAAAATGTGAAGTCGCTTATCCACAAAAGTTTGGGTAAATGGGAGATTACTTTTACATTGGAGACACTGGAGTGATTCTATTTATGCCTGACATCTAAATGAAAAACATGTTGAAATTAGCTAGGTCATTTGAAGCTTTATACATTTTGAGGTTGTACAGAGTCCTACCTAACTTTTCCCCCCAACAGTTCAGGTAGAAACAGTTAAGAGACCTGCTACTCCATCTGGACTGCCACAAGTCCACGGGATCAGATGGGATCCACCCAAGGAGGGAGCTGGCAGAGGTGATTGCCAAGCCACTGTCCATCATCTATCAGCAGTCGTGGTCACCTGGAGAGGTCTCAGATGACTGGAGACTTGTTAATGTGATGCCCATCTATAAGAAGTGTCATAAGGAAGAGCTGGGGAGCTACAGGCCAATCAGCCTGACCTCAGTGCCTTTCGGTGGTGGAACAGGTCATCCTGAATGCAGTCATGCAATTTGTGTGGGACCACTGAGGGATCAGGCACAGTCAGCATGGGTTCATGTAAAACAAGTCCTGCCTGACCAACCTCATCTCCCTCTATGACTGGGTGACACACCTGGTGGATATGGGAAAGGCTGTTGACATAGTCTACCTAGACTTCAGCAAGGCCTTTGACTTGGTCTCCCATAGTTTTCTCCTGGAGTAGCTGCCAGGTACCCATGGATTGCACAGGTACACTCTCTGCTGGGTTAAAAACTGGCTGGGTGGCCAGGAAAAGTGAGTGGTGGCAAACAGAGTGATATCCAGCTGGCGACTGGTCACGAGTGGTGTTCCCCAGGGGCTGGTGTTGGGCCCATCCTCTTTAAAATCTTTATTGATGACTTGGATGAGGGAATTAAGTGCACTCTCAGGAAGTTTGCAAACACCAAGTTGGGGGGAAGTGCTCCTCCTTCTTCCATGTGAAGGCATCTTCAAGGCCACTCCCAAATTAGCTGCCTTTGGCCATGCACAGGCCACTCAGGTTGGGCATCACAGAGGCCTGCTGAGGTCACAATGGCCACCTCTGCCCTGCCTTTGCTGCGGGCCCTATAAAACAGGACCCCCTGCAGCTGGCCCACCACTCGCTCAGCTTCTAGTCCCTCTGACAGCCAGCTTGTGTGGCAGCAAGAAGACAAGAAGCAGGAAGGTAAGCAGCAGCCCTCCTTGGTGTGGGAGGACAGAGATGCAGTCCCAGGAAGCACCGAAAAGGTAGGCACCTGATGGGAAGTGGAATTGGCATTGGCAGAGGGATCACACCTGTGGCATGAGAACAAACACTAGTGCTCAGGAGACATCTGGTGTGCAGCCCACAGACATGTATGAGCGTGGCAAATACACGAGGCCCTGGCATTACCATTGGCACTGCAACAGTGCGGAGCACTGGTTGTCCCTTCAACCATACAGCACCTGGGGGCCTGGGCCTTCCCATTGGCACAACGGTGGTGTGGGGCAAAGGCAGGAGCATCAGCCAAACAGCCACATGGAGCAGAGGAACACAGTCCAGAATGTAACATGGCACCCAGGTATGGTTGTAAACCAGACAGCAGCATTGGACCCATCCATGGAAATCAACCGGACATTGGTATGGGACCTCTGGAGGTCCCATAGGCATGAAAGTGGATGACCCCCTGGTTCGGCACCCTGGCCTGAAAACTTTCAAAGTCATCCTGTTTGGCCAGTCCTGACCAAGGACTGGCTTATCCTTCTGCCAAACACAGTGGAGCCCATGGAGCTGGATTCACCAGAAGATGTGACAGAACTGATGGAAGTGGATCCACCTCAGCCAGAGCAGACCTGGAATGACCCCAGCATACCTTTGCTCCCTACCATCAGAGAGCAGCAACAGCATCACAGGAGTGCCCAGCGAGCTCCCTACCCATGACTCAGTCTCTACTCCAAGCATTAGCTTGGAGCCGCCAAACACCATAGACATCCCGCAGGCTCACCTGCAAGATGTCCCAGCCAAAAAGAACTCTGTTGCCAATTCTCAGGGGTTACATGAGTACTTCTTTCCCATCCCCTAGCCCTTGTGGAAGAGGTGGCATCTCTTCTGCCCAGAGCCTCGAGGAACAGAACAAGAGAGGACCCACCTTCAGGCTGCTGCACTGGGGTGACAGGAGGAGTCCCCGAGGGCCACCATGCACCTTTAACATTTGTGAAAATAGACTGAGGGGTCAAAATAGTAGTGTGTAAGCAGTTACAGCAGCCTAATTTATATTAGTATCTGATTAATAGGTAACGACAGACATGGAAAAGAAGGTTGAGGTACTCAAAAACTTCTTTAAATCGGGTGTCGCTGCCATTTTTCAACCACTCGCTGAAATGGTCAACCCCCTGACTGTTATAAAAGCAGGGCCTAGGGAGCGTCATGACCCAGGAGCACCACAAACAGGACACAGAAACAGGACTGGCTTGGCAATTAGTGTCAGCGGTTCAAGTAGGGCAGGGAGGAGCGCAAGGGGATCTCCTCCTCCTTTTCCTACCTCCCTTTCTCTTCCTCTCCTCTCCTTTGGGAACTCCACCTCTTACAACTTACAATTCACCATGGTGGGCACCTGTCACAGTGGCAGCACTGAGGCAGCAACCCAAACTGAGAGGACATGGCCTCTCTGGTCTCATGTGGGCACCCACATGTATCCCCTGAAGGGTGAAGTGGCAGTCTAGACTGAAGACTGTGGGGTGCTCCAGAATCTGGAGGCCCCCCCGCCTGGGTCCTGAGGGATGAGAGGGCTGTCATGGATGCAGGTGTGCCCTGCTCAAGGAACTGCTTGAGCAGATGGCTGGGCTGCAGCAAGAAATCAGCAGCCTGAGGGGCTCATGGGAGTCTCTGAGAGAGATAGATAGGAGGTGTCAACCTACCCCCACTGAAGCCCTATTTATTTATATAGATCAGGAATTAATTACGCCAAAGTTATGCCTGTTATAAGAATGGGCAGAAGTTTAACTTGCATAAGTAGTAATGTTATAATCTGTTTTCAGTCAAACTCCAAATAGACTTAAGTCACCTAAGCTCCTAGATGACTATTCAGGGAAAAATCTTCTCAAGTGATTTTTGTGTTGCTCATTTTGCTTTTTTTCTCAAAGTTATTTAGTTTCTCTTCAAATTCTCTGTCTTCTGGTTTTGTCCCACATCTCTATTTTCTTTTTTTCTTAAATAAATCAATATGAATAAAATAAGTTTTTTTATTATTATTATTATTGTTTATGCATCATAATTAAACCTTTGGGATTGCTGTAATTCAGATTCAAACCTGAAAGTCAATTGCTGCTCCTACACTGATCTTACTCCACTTTACTTGTTCATGATTTCAGCAGAATCTTGTAACTACATTATTTTTTGAACTTCCAGCTCCATTTTATCACACTTCTTCATACTGAAAGCATCCCACAAAAATAAATGTGAATGAATAAAACAGCATCCTTTGATATTACATAATTTGTTTTCAAAAACATGACTTTTAAAGATAATATAATATGTTAATTAAACATGATTGAAACCACATGTACAGTATTTAATTTTCTGTTCAGACTAAAAAACTATTAAAACTATTTCAAACTACTGTTTGCTCACTCTTGCTTATCTTTATCACAGAACCCATCCTGAACAGGACAAGCTTCCCCAAATAAACTAGAGCAATATATCAAGCGTTTCCTTTCTTATTTGCCTTTCAATCATTATTATTATTATTATAATCTGAATTATTTTCTTGAACAATTAAAGGTTTATAGAGCCTAATGAAAAACACAGTCTGATCACTGCAAAGTGACGCACTTAGAACAGAATATAATAGATGAAACCTTGGGCTTCTTTCCTTGAAAAAGTTATCTACCATTGATTTTTTATGAACTTGGAAAAAGTTCCAGAATGCACTTTCCATAATAAAGTGAAGTACATTTTCTTATTATTTTTTTTTCCTTTCTTTCTGCAAAGTGGCCAACTTGTCATTTGAGCTGAGTTCAGGAGACTTCAATTAAACCTTGAGGTCGTGAGGTTCTCAATCCAGTACTACGTTTCCAAATGCAGTGTAGCACACGAAGCACAAAAAAGTATCTCTGTCCTTCAATACAGAAACAAATACATACATACATAATTGTTTGCACTCTTACCATTCCTCAAAACTTACAGAAGATCATAATTTAAAGGCTTAGGAAAACTCATAAATAAAGTGCTCATATGAAATAGTTTCTATCATGCAGTGACTGTAATCTTTTCTGCCTTCTGTTCTCATAAGCCACAGTTTGAAAGCTTTTAAACCTAGAACTTTTAGTGGTGATTGCCTGTAATGGATGGAAACATTGCACATTAAAAAATCATAGTCAAATGCCCAAAATCTGAGATCAGTAGTACAGTAGTACTCAAGCACATTTATGCAATATAACTTCAAGTTTTAAATAGTCTTTTATTGTCCATGGTGTTAAGCGTATGTGATGTTTTTTTTTTTTTTTTTACCTTGCTAGGCAGCTGAACACCACAACTGCTCTCTCACTCCCCCTCCTCAGATGAGGAGGGGGAGAAGTAAAGAATAACTCGTGGGTTGAGATAAGGATAATTTAATTAAAGAGGAAAAAAAAATATTAAGGAAATGTTATTATTAATTAAACAAATCAACTAAAGGGAAAAAGGGAGAAACAGAACAAAACAAGTAAAGGCTATGTGGAAGTGCAGAGGAAAGAAATTACTCTATACTTCCCACAAATGAGCGATGCTTGACCACGTCCTTGAAGCAGGGCCTCAACACACGTAGCCGGTGTTCGGAAAGAGGACAGATGTTTTCACAACAAGAACCCACCCCTCTCCTCTTCCATTTTCCACCTTTTATTGCTTAGTGTGACATCATATGGTATGGAATATCCCTTTGGTTGGTTTAGGTCAGCTGCCCTGGTGATGTTACTTTCTCACTTTTTTGCCCACCCCTTAGGAGGGTTAGAGAAAGTCCTGATGCTGTGCCAGCACTTCTCAGCAGCAGACACAACACTGGTGTGATACCACTGCTGTTCTAGCTACAAGTGCAGAGCGCAGCACTGTATGGGCTGCTGCAGGGAACGTTAACATCCCAGCCAGACCCAGTACAATGTATTTTGTAGCCTAAAGGACACAGCCCAAAAGAATGACAAAAGAACATGTCATTCTAAGCTATGTATATTACACTCCTTCAATAAAAATCAAAACATATACCCATGTTGTTTGTTGAAGCTATTCTGAGAATACACAAAAATAAAAGACTTATTCCTGAAAATAGCAATCAGTTTGTGAATGATTAATTAACTGGAAAAGAGCTATAATTGGTGATAAATGTGGGCTTTGGCAACAGTTTGGCCAGCTTTACTGAATATATGGTTGTACTTTACATGTTGGAAGCACTTTGTACATCCATCTCAATGATGATTTATGAAATATACATACTTCCTGTTAATATCTTCTTGTAAAATATGATAGTATCATCATCAAGACATTAAAATTGCATTACCTCTTCAAATAGTTTTAATTTTTTAAATTAATTTAATTACTTAGGCAAACTGATTTCTAAAATAAATGTTAGGAGTCTGGTAAGTAAGAAATGCAAAATGAAACTCACAATAAAAGAACAAATTTTGGTACATCAAAGAATAACCATTTTTCTGCTTGCTATGGATATGTTCAATAAAAAATATTAATAAAAAAATCAAACTACTGTAACAGAAGTGAATGAACTTAACGGAAGTCTTCTCCTTCTGGCCAAACCAGAATAATTTGCCATAATCTTCGTTAACTTCCTGCAAGTAGCTGAGTCTAAACTCCACATATTTTGCTTGTTCTACAAGAAAGTACTAATGATTCTTCTTATTTCCACCATTAATAATATTCTGATGTTTAAACTCTTAACAACTGCTGCAGAATCCCACAGAGAATCCAGAGCGCTTTAGTAATAGAAAGCAATCAGAAATATTATTTTGTGCTATGTTTCTATAACCCTTGCTAAAATCTTGAAGGTTTTTTTCCAATGTTTATTTTTCTAGCATTGTTTTTCACTTCAGCTAATATACTGATGTTTTAAATTGATGCTAACTTTATCCTACTAATTAACTAATAACAAAAAATATATCTACTCTTAGTATATCCAAAATAGAAATTGTTCTTTTCCGAAGACTACTATTAGGATTTGTTTGCTTCTAGTTACAAAAGTGAAATGCATTTGTTATTTTATACTTTGTGTATGTACTTTCAGAAATAACTACAGGTTAATTTGAAATGCCACTTTAAATGTGGGAGCTTTAAAAATATAAGGAACACTTAACACTAAAAGATCAATTCTGCTTAAAGATATATTGGATTAAATACTGATAACAGTATCTATTTTTTTTTTTTTTTTTTTTTTTTTTTTTTTTTTTTTTCTTAGTAGATAGTAACTCCCAGAAGTTTAGTGGAAAGGTTTTATGATCATTAGGAAGGAAATGGAACTGTCAAAATGGAATATAGAATATAGATAAATTTATAAAGACATTAGGGCAAAATCTTGTGATAACAAAGTACGAAAATTCTAAATTTATAGGATTCACTGTACTAATGCTTAGAAGAACTATTTAAATATTCTTGGTTTCTGCTTGTGATTTGTGATCCATGCTTCCATGGTATTAAGAGACTTTGGAAATTTGCTCTGATCCAATACAAAACCATTCAGTTGATTTCTTGTGTTAATTTGAACAGGCATTTAACCTGAAATTCAGGAATTAGCACATGGCACTCAATTGAACTCTGTTGTGTTACAATCAAGGCATCCTTAATATTTGCTTTTTTGTCTCCCTATCATCCGAATCATCTTATCTCTCTATCTGCAAAGTGATAAGAATTACTTTTGCCTTAGAGACAGCAATAATCCTTTTGTGAATTATATCAAGTTGGATTTCTCCAAAATGACTTTCTTGTGACGTTTCTAATTGTTGTATCTTAATTATCTTAAATCCACTTTTTACTTTATCCTTACTGCACAAATACACACACACACACACACACATATTGAATCCAGTCCCCTGATTTGTTTTCAGTTTCTTGGCACTACATCATTATTTTATGGAGTTGTGGTTCATACACAGAGAGAACAAGAATAGGCCTTGTAGATGCAGCTCATTTTGAAATAAAAGGAAAAAGGTTGGCTCCAAATGTAGCAAGAAGGAAGGCAGTTTAGAATGCTGTCCTACCACAGTACCTAAACTGGGCTGCATTAATTATATATGGAAAAAGAATCATTTAAAAATGATATACTTTACATGATGTCACCACAAAACATACTATATTGTTTGTTGTATTCATTTATTGAATTTTTCCAGCTCACTGAAAATAAATATAAATGATGTTGTTTTCACAACATTAATGAAGATTTGATATCTTTGGCAATACGGGAGCTAGCTTCTTTTCTTTCTCCTTTGTCTCATAAATCTTGCTGAGGAAGATGTAGTTACTTCAATACATTGTTGATTTTTTTACCATCTTTTGGGCTCAGGCTAATGAGTTACAAAAATGATATTGATCTCATACAAGCTAAGTAAATCTTCCATGACCTTGTATTTTCTTTGTTTCCCACCTCCTTCCTTGTTTGCTTTACTAGTTTTTCTTATACATCCTAGAATAAAGCACTTTTTATATACAAATAATTCAGGCATTCAGGCAGACTGGTGATAAGACACTTTTTTTTTTTTTTTTTTTTCTTGATTGAACTCTGGTAAATAGTGGAATAATAGAAGAGGCATTTTAATTCCAGCCTACATAAAAACTTGACTTCAATCTTCCATGGTGATTCTGATTCTGCAAACTAAAATTCCCTCCGAGAAGGAAGTAAATAATGCTTTTTCTCTTGAAGTGTATTATTGAGGAACAGAACATGTATTATTGCCCACAGTCATCAACTAAGCATTTTTCGTACTACTAGCTTTCTATAGTCGGACCTTCTATGTTTTGTGTGGAATCCTAATAAAGGTTGCAGGCCTCCATGTTGATATGAAGGTGGATGAGCTTAAGAATCCAAATACAGAACTGAAGCCCAACTATCTCCTACAAAAAGAGGGGGAAAAAATCAACAAGAACAAAACACTAAATTTCCATGCATCATCTTAAAAACTGGAGTTTCTTTTATGTTAATGCAGCTTCTTTCTCCTAGAACCAGCAATTGTTCCATAAAATCAGTAAAATTCTCTAACCTTTGGTTAGTTGATAGGTAATTACATTCACCACTGAGATTTCTATATACTCAGTAAGAAATAGAAAGATGCTTTGGTGTATGGATTTGAAATGAATGTGTTTATAAGTGTGATCATGGACATCAAAGACTATGTTTCCAAGGTTCCTTTATTGAACTTAATCAAATTCCTCATCTGTTTTTATTGTTTTGTTTTCTTTCCCTAACTCTGTATTATGTCTAGGAACTTCTGACATTTTCATTCTGTTTAAATTGCACTGGAAAGTATGAAATTTGCTCTTCCAGAGCATGAGAATTTATTCTGCTACCATCAAGTGTGATGAAGATTCAGAATCTTCACATTTCATTTCAGTTTGCTGACACTTCCTCATGTTTATTTATTTGTTTATTTTTCTAAGGCTATGACACATACACATTTTGTATCACAAAAATATGGATGTTATTAAAATGTAATCTGTTTTCATGCTATCATTTATCTACATTTCTCTTACTAAAAGTACTGTATCAAGAACTGTGATAATGAACAAGATCAAACTCTTTCAACACATTTACCAACTGACTGTTATAGATAAGAGGTAGGAAAGTGAAATGTAAATGTCTGCTTTCTTTTGATGACATTTTCATTTAATTCTTTTTAAGAATCACTTTTTACCCTTCCTGACAATGCTTGAAAATAATGGATGCTTTCTAGAATTTCCTATTTCATATTTCTCTCTGGAAATACATGTTTAAGCCTTGGGAGATAACATGGGAGTAAAGGATTCTTCTAAGAAGAATCTTCTAATCCTTCAAACTCATCCAGAACAAACAACGTCCTTAGAGTAATCGTTACTGGTAGAAACAAAGTCACAAGCGATTTTAAGCAGCTTTATTAGAAACATTTTTCTTCACTTTAACATATCAGTCACTAGAAACAATCAGTATTATTGCCACTAAAAGGAAACTGTCTTTGAAAATGACAAATCATATTGACTAAATGGGCATTGTTAAAACTAAGAAGTTTTAAAGTTAATGAATGTGAGCAAAGAGACTTTCAAGCTAACATAACAGAACACAGAGAAGAGGTAGGACTTGTTGCCAAATTGCCATATCTATTAAATAAAAATGTTATTAAGTATATCTATAAAATATATATCTACTAATACATATCTACTATAAATATATACATTAAAGAAAAATATACTGTCACCACCAGCTATTGGATAATTCAAATTGCTTAAAACAGCTACATACATTTCTTCAATCTGAGGGAAGCCTGTTTTTTCCTCCTAATGTTCTCATGGCTCTTAGTGGTTGGTAGATTTATTCATTGTCAATAAGTGTATAACTTAGAAGTGTTATTATATGGTAGTTTGTATTTTTTTCAGGTCACAAAGTTGACAAGTTCAGCAAGCTAGTGGGGGTGGAGAGAGAGAGAGAGATTTTAAAGTGAAAAACTTCATTTTCATGAAATTCAGTTGCATGTTTTTACTTAATGCATGCTAACTGGTCTATGGATAGATCACTAGAGGTTTCAGCAATTTTTAAAGATGTTCACATAAACAAAAGTCTTTGCCCAACACAATTTCAGGATCAGAGCCAAAGAGTTTTATCTGTGTATGTTAAAAAAGCTTGCTGCATATTTGTTCTCTTCTGCTATTAAATACATGGAGTTTAACCATATTTTGCTTGTGTTTATACTTGTAGTATCTTGCCAGATATTCATGTTCTTTACAGTGATGAGTATGGAAATAGGAAATAATTTCATATGAAATTCTTGATTTGGGGAGAGAGTGTTTAATACCTAGTTCAAGCGTTTGTACAGCTTCTTGGATTGTAATGATCAGTCCCATCCATTGTTTTGTGATTCACAGATCTTAAATGAATTTGCTTAATTTGTATAAGGGATCAGTAGTTCAGATGATGCCAGTTTCAAGACAAGTATATATATTTATTTTTTTAATAGACTTTGTTTATGAGAGTTAGTAACCAATGTTTCCTATTGTATTTTCTTACATCTTGATAATTATACCAGGCTCAGGGTTTAGAATAAATAAAATAAATAAATTATATTAACTGTTGTACGGTAATTTTTCTACTTTATAAAAATAATTATTTTTTTTTTCCAGTCCACTACTTTATAAAAGCAGAATCTCCCAAGGGTAAAATATTTCCATTACTATATAAAAATACATAGAACTTGTTTTACAGACTCTCCTGAGGTAAATCAAAATCTGTTAAAGTGAAAAAAAAAAAGAGAGAAAAAAGAAAAAATAATAATAATAATGATGATAATAATAATAATAATAAAAACCACTACATCAATCTTCTGAGAGTGATACAATGCAAAAATACTGAATATTCCTTCCAGGGTTAAAATTTGCATAAACCTCCTTTTATCTCACAGAGATGTTTAAAGTGTTATATATTGACACTTTGCATGGAAATCAGTTCTGCTACAGAGACAGCAAATATGCAAGATGTCTATGAGTTGTAAACAGAAAGATATATAAAGTATTGCAATTATAATTTTATTTCAGAATTTAATGTGTAGACTCCAAAATCTTCTGATTTCCAAATCTGACACTAAAAAAGTGAAGATTTGCCAACCCATGTGTTTCAGCCTATGATAAATTTTTGTATTGATTATATGAAAATCACAGGCCAGACCACCATATTGATTCTCCACCTATTCTCCAATATGCAGCGAAGCTGAGACAGCTTTAGGGCCTGTGTAACCCATCAGGTAAATTGTTCAATATATTCAAATCAAAAGTGGTCTCTTGACTTGTTCTTTAATTGTATCACATCCTGAGGTTACTTATTAAAGCTTTATTCTCTCAGCTGATATATTAACTTAGATAGGTAGTCACACTGAAAAAAAAAACAACAACCAAACAACCAAACAACCAAAAAAAAACCCAACAACAACAACAAAACAAACAACAAAAACAACAAACGGGATTATGTAAATTTAATAGCCTGTATCCCAATGTGACATTGTAAGGCTCAAGTGGTGATTTTAATGAAAGGCACAATTTTATGTACAAGTTCCAGTTAAATGAGTATCAAACGGAATTTTGCTTGAATTAGCAGTTGACTTAAAATGTCGGCAATGCAGACTGAGCTAGCTCTCCCTCTGCTAAAATCATAATGTTGAAACTAGCCAAAACAATATTCCTTTTAAAACTTGGTATCAGTATACTACTGTTCTTAGTTGAAGGGTGAGGGCGGAGCATTTAAACTGAAAGGTGTAGGCTTGTGAACACTCACAAACCCTCATCCCTGAGCTGGGCATCTGTCTATGCATATTGACCAGAACAGTGTGGTAAATAAAATAAAATAAAATAAAATAAAATAAAATAAAATAAAATAAA
>CM021731.1:149072819-149132952 GCA_011075105.1 Heteronetta atricapilla
AATAATATATAATAATATAATATATATTATAATAATATTATATATTATATATATAAATTATATATATTTATATATATATATATATATATATATATATATATATTAGGAAAGGAGATTAAAATGTAGCAGTCATCATTTGTTCCTCCTTCTCAAGCAGGGCCATGTAGATCAGGTTGCCCAGGACTGTCCACATGACTTTTTAATATCTCCAAGGAGGAGACTTCACAGCCTCTCTGGGCAACCTGTGCCAGTGCTCCATCACCCACAAAGTAAAGATACCTGATATTCAAATGGAAACTTAATATTTTGAACTTGAGCGTTACTTATTTTCTGATCATAATTGGCAGAGCATAATAAGGAAAGATATAAGGAAAAATAAAAAAAGATAAGGAAATGTTTCACAGACAAGGTCAAGGACAAAGTCAATCAACTAGGATCTTAAAAAATATGACAACTTGTACAAAATATGAAATAGGTTTATATCATGATTAATGAGGTGGAAAAAATAGAAATACTTAACTTTTTTTTTCTACAATTCACATTATACAAATTGAGGGTCATCAAATGAAATAATCAGGTATTAGTTTAAAGTAAACAGAAGAAAATATATTTTCATTTAACATATAATTAAATTGCAAAAATTGCAGCTCAAAATGTCATGCATATTAACATTTGAGATGTGTTAAAAAGGTAATTAGACAAATTCATGAACAAAATGTCTATTAAAAGCTATTAAAAACAAAGATGCAATCTGTAGTCAGGAAGTCTCTGTACCACAGTCAGCTGAAAGATAAAACTTACCCAACAAAGTGTTTTGTTTTGTTTTGTTTTGTTTTGTTTTGTTTTGTTTTGTTTTTAAAAAAGAATGTTATTCTTCTATAAGGAATTCACAGGTTTGATTCCAGATGGAAAAAAAAGCTCATGTATGAATATGACTTATAACATTTCTTCCGAAAGATATGGTAGTATAAAATGAAATGGAATGGAAGAAAAATGAGAATGCTTTTATTCTAGATAAAGAAAGAGGTTTTTTGTTTGTTTGCTTTGTTGTTGTTTGTTTATTTGTGTGTATTTTCTAAGATTACCTAAAACATCTTTTTGAGGGCATTCTTTGCCCTCATTCTTTGAGGGCATTGAATTTTACCTCATTCTTTGGACTTGTTGATGAAAGATAAGCTTATAAGGGTTGATATTTTGCTACAAAGTGCCAAAATCCAATTGCAAGTCAAATATACGTGGAGTGAGATCAAGGTGCAGGTAGGAAGTTTAGTGCAGTGATTCCACAGCACATAGAGTAGATTATAAAATACACCCATTCAGAAGTGCACACAACCACCACTTGTATTCTCTTGAGATCTGCAATGCAAGCACATCAGCAGATATCAGAGAAGAAAAAGGGAATTTTAAATAGTCTCATCTTTATTACTAGAAGATGATACTCAATCTCCTTCCCAATTTACATCATACACCAATCTAAACTTGCTTCTCTCTTTCCCTCAGGCTATTTGTGCCAGTCCTCAAATTGCACTTATGGTTGTGCTTCAGTGGTTTTAAAAACTGTTACTTTCATCTGTTGCCATTTCACATGGTCAGTCCTCAATGGGAGATTATTTTATACTCCATTACCTTCAAGTTGAACTTTGACTGAAGTATAGCTATTATGAAACCCTAAGTTAAAAATTTTCTTATCACTTGAAGGAACTGAATGCATTTCCCTCCTTGGTTTTTCCTCTGGCCCTGCCAGTTTATATGACCCTAGACTCTCACAGCCCATGATGACATTGCAGTTAAAATGAAAAAGTATTTTTTTTTTTTAAATTGGATTCAATTGAACTACTTCTGCAGCCACTTCAGATAACAGTATGACCTAACAATTTCAGCTTGATTTTAAGAGTTATTTTAAAGTAAATTTATCTGATTAAAATTGTTTAAAGCCACCAGGATTTGAGCTCTTAGCCCAGCAATTTAACAAGTCATAAAATGTCTTATTCTCTGGTGACATGTTGTGGAATAATGTCAACATTTTTTCAGAAAGATGCTCTATTGAATTTAAACTAAACACATAGGCAATAGGGAAAAGATTATGTGTTTTAAAAGGTTCACATACTGACAAACATTTCAGAAGTCATTTATACATGAAAACCTGAAAAATTGTAGTGAACTAGAATCCCAGCATTCTTGAAGATCAGAGTTAAGGTTTTTAAATGTTATTTCATTTTAACATTAGCACTTTGAGTTGACCGATATTAATAGCAGACAGAAAAACAGCTAGAGAAGCTTAGTACTTTTTTCTTCCATGTCCAAATCAGACCTTTACACTGTGATTATACACCTCTTGTAGTTTCCAAAGTGTCAAAAGGTTAGAATACTTTTCTTCTTTTAACTAAAAGTGAAGAGACTTTGGAGTCATTCTTATCATAAAAAGAAGGAAAGTATCCATGCAAACAGATTTACTGTATTACTCATCAAAATTGCAAGGATGCAGTCTTTAAACAAATGCTGCAGCCAATGAATTCATTTTTTTAATTTGTGTTTTCTACTTGCACACTTCCTCTCATCACTGATAATGTACTGGACTGATGATGTTCTGAAGTACTTTTCCATATTCCATAGTGGTCAAGGCGCAGGGCTATAGACATCCATTTGGAAAATATAAACTAAATGCTGCACAGAATACAGATAGGCATCAAATCCAGAAATGCTTAGACTCTCTCAGTGTGATCATTTTACTCAGTTTTTAAGTGTAATATTGTCATCCACACTCTTAGAACTGGGCCAGAAATCTTCAGATGAACAGTAAATTTATCAAAAATACCCTTTTAGTTATCTTTCAAAACTGAAGGCAGATTCAATGAGTAGCTCTTCCTACAGGAAAAAGAAAAGAAGCAATATAATTGCTTAGTTTACAGAATCACAGAATCATCTAAGTTGGAAGAGACCTCCAAGATCACCAAGTCCAGCCTCTGACCTAACACTAACAAGTCCTTCAATAAACCATATCACTAAGCTCAAAATCTAAACGTCTTTTAAAGACCTCCAGAGGTGGTGACTCAACCACTTCCTGGGCATCCCATTCCAATGCCTAACAACCCTTTCTGCAAAGAAGTTCTTCCTAATATCCAACCTAAACCTCCAGTGGCGAAACTTTAGTCCATTCCCTCTCATCCTATCACAAGGCATGTAAAAGAATAGAGTAATCCCCACCTTGCTACAGCCTCCTTTAATGTACCTATAGAGAGCAATAAGGTCACCCCTGAGCCTCCTCTTCTCCAGGCTAAACAACCCCAGCTCCCTCATCAGCTCCTCGTAAGACTTGTTCTCCAGACCCTTCACCTGCTTCATTGCCCTTCTCTGGACTCACTCAAGTACCTCCCTGTCCTTCTTGTAGTGAGGGGCCCAAAACTGAACACAGTACTTGAGGTGAGGCATCACCAGAGCTGAGTACAGGGAGACAATCACCTCCTTAGTCCTGCTGGGACACTGTTTCTTATACAAGCCAGGATGCTGTTGGCCTTCTTGGCCACCTGAGCACACTGCTGGCTCATGTTCAGCCAACTATCAACCAATACCCACAGGTCCTTCTCTGCCTGGCAGCTTTCTAACAACTCATCTCCCAGCCTGTAGTACTGCCTGGGGTTGTTGCACTTCAGGTGCAGGACCCGGCACTTGGCCTTGTTGAACTTCATACAGTTGGCTTCAGCCCATCGGTCCAGCCTATCCAGATCCTCCTGCAGAGACTTCCTACCCTCGAGCAGATTGACACACGCACCTAACTTGGTGTCATCTTCAAACTTACTGAGGGTGCCCTCGATCCCCTCATCCAGATAATCGATAAAGATATTAAAGAGAACTGGCCCCAGTACTGAGCCCTGGGGACTCCACTAGTGACCGGCCTCCAATTGGATTTAACTCCATTTACCACGACTCTTTGGGCCTGGCTATCCAGCCAGTTTTTAACCCAATGAAGCATACACTGGTCCAAGCCATAAGCAGCCAGTTTCTTCAGGAGAATGCTATGGGAAATGGTGTCAAAAGCCTTACTGAAATTAAGGTAGACCACATCCACAGCCTTTCCCACCTCCACTAAGCACATCACTTTGTCATAAAAAGAGACCAGGATCATCAGGCAGGACCTGCCTTTCATAAACCCATGCTGACTGGGCCTGATCGCCTGCTTGCCCTGCAAGTGACACTCAAGATAATCTGCTCCATGAGCTTCCCTGGCACTAAGGTCAAATTAACAGGCCTATAGTTTCCCGGGTCTACCTATCATCCCTTCTTGTAGATGGGTGTTATGTTTGCTAGCCACCTGTCAACTGGGACTTCCCCTCTAGGACATGTGTTTACACCAGCATTAAGAATGATTTATTTATTTTAAAAAAACTGCTGATGAAGAGTTGGCATACTTTGTTTTCACTTCTTTTTTTTTTTTTTTTCATTGAACCAAAAAATTAAACAGTACAACATGGAAAATATAAGAAGGTCAAACCCCATAACATGGTGACATAAAAGAGAAACAGAAAGGACTTGAATCTAGACCACTCATGTTCTGGACTGGTACGCTGCTTTATCTGGTATAGAACAAAAGAAATATCACTGCTTATTTTCTGAATCTACCCTTTCTAGCTTTTGAAACAAATGTTCATATTTACCAAAACCAAACACTTATTTTTACTGTTCAGAAAAATGTAGATGACAATTTTTTTTTATCTCTACACAATTTTAAAATTTTTATTTATTTACTTATTTATTTATTCTGATGTCTGCAGGATCAGAATCAAATCTAGATTAAGACAACAGATAAGTAGACTTAGGCCTGCTTATTACTCACTATTCCCTGGAGTTATATGAACAGGTGTCACTGCACTTTCATCCCCAGGAGCCCCAAATCTATCACATAAGAAAAAAACCACTGGTCAGCAGTGATGTGGTCATCATCTATTCAATGCTGTTTTCATTTTTCATTTACAAATGCCTCCAAATCAACAAACAGTATTTCTTGTTCATTAATCTTCACTGTATTTTTCAGAGTATCATATTCATAGAGCACATTTCACAGTTTCTGTTAAATAGATTCAGCTCCATCTGAATCAAATTACAACCCTGCTGTATGATGTAATATGGAATGAAGTATTCCTCATTAGTGTAGTTATGTTTAGTCTGTGGACATTGTGGACCCAGCTTTGTCTGCATCCCATCCGAGCAGGGCCACTGGGGGAGCTGACCATCTTTCTATACATGGATGCATATAACCAGACCTTGTGGTGCTTACTAATGGCATACTATGCCTCTGGGTAGGCCTGGGGGTTCTGCATGCTCCAGAAATTTCATATTGACTCTGGGATTATAGGTAAGATAATTGAGAATAGCTAAAAATTACAGTACTGATACACTTAGGCTCAAGATGAACCTGAAAGTAGAACATGCACAATAGAGTAATTCCTTTCATTTTAATAACGTCAAATAAGGAATTTGTTCCAGCTGTTCAAAGAAATAGTGAAGAAGACACCATGGGGTGTCTACACCATTAGATCCTCCTTAGGGACAGAGGATCTAATCAGAGCTGGCAACTCTTTAAGGATATTTTCCTTGGAGTGCAAGAACTCTCTATTCCCACATGTGATAAGCAGGGAAGGTAGGAAACGGTCGTGGCTGAACAAGGACCTTCTGGTCAAACTTATGCAAAAGAAGGAAATGCACAGATGGTGGAAAGAGAGCCATGTGCCCTGGGAAGAGTACGGAAATTCTGTCCAGATGTGCAGGGATGGGATCAGGAAAGCCAAGGCACCGAGAGAACTAAAGTTGGCGAAGGATGCAAACAATAACAAGAAGGGGTTCTACAGGTACATTGGCTGCAAAAGAAAGACTGAGACTGTATCACCTTTGACAAATGAAGACAGAGAACCAGTAACAACAGATGTGGAGAAGGCAGAGATACTTAACTTCTTTGCCTCAGTCTTCACTAGTGGTCAGGCTTCCCACATCTCTCAAGTCTCTGAACCTCTAGGTGGGGGCTGGAGACCCTCTCCCACTGTAAGCAAAGAACAAGTTCAGGACGTCGTGAGATAAGAACTACTAGTCAATCGACCCTAATGACATGTATGCCAGGTTCCTGAGGGAACTGTCTGATGTAGTCACCAAGCCACTTTCCATCATATTTGAAAAATAGTGGTAGTCAGGCAAAGTCCCCAGTGACTCAAAAAAGGGAAATATCACTCCCATTTTAATAAAGGGTAAAACGGAAGACCTGCGTAAATACAGACCAGTGAGCTTCACCTCTGTACATGATCATGAAATGAATCATCCTGGAGGCAATGTTAAGGCACATGCAGGACAAGGAGGTGATCTGGGACAGCCAGCATGGCTTCACTAAAGAAAAATCATGCCTGACCAGTCTGGTGGCCTTCTATGATGGAGTGACTACATCAGTTGACAAGGTAAGACTGACTGATGTCATCTACTTAGACTTTTGTAAGGCTTTTGACATGGTCCTACATGACATCGTAATCTCTAAATAGGAAATACATGGATTTGAAAGGTAAACCATCCAGTGGATAAGGAATTGGATCTATAGCTGCATCCAAAATGTGCAGACAATGTCCAGGTGGACGTCAGTGATGAGTGATGTCCCTTGGAGGTCTGTCTTGGGACCAATGCTTTTCAATATCTTCACTGACAGATGAGAGGATTAAATGCACCCTCAGAAAGTTTGCATATGACACCAAGCTGAGTGTTGCAGTTGATACAACAGAAGGTAGGAATGCCATCCAAAGGGTCCTGGGCAAGCTTGAGAAGTGCACTCATGTGATCTTAATGAGGTTGAACAAGTCCAAGTGCAAGCTGCTGCACCTGGGCCGGGGCAATCCCAGACAGGAAGACAGACTGGGAGAAGAACTCATTGAGAGCAGACCTGTGGAGAGAGACTTGGGGGGTGCTGGTGGATGAAAAACTCAATATGAGCCAGAAGTGCATGCTTGCAGCCCAAATAGCCAACTGCATCCTGGGCTGTATCAAAAGAGGTGTGACCAGCAGGTCAAGGGAGGTGACTGTCCCCATCTACTCTGCCCTCGTGAGGCCCTACCTGGAGTACTCTGTACAGGTTTGGTGTCCCCAGCACAAGAAGGATGTGGACCTGTTAGAGTGGGTCCACAGTAGGGCTAGAAAGATGATCAGAGGGCTGGTACATATCACCTGTGAAGAAAGGCTGAGAGAGCTGGGGATATTCAGCCTGGAGAAGAGAAGGCTCTAAGAAGTCTTCAATACTAGGACTACAATCACAGCCTTTCAAAACTTAAATGGCTCTTAAAAAAAGGGTGGAGAAGAACTATTTACCCAGGACAAGGTGTTAAACTAAAAGAAGATAGACTTAGACTAGACTTTAGGAGGAATTTTCTCATTGTAGGGGTAGTGAGGCACTGGAACAAGTTGCCAAGATAAGTTGTGGATGCCCTATCCGTGGAAGTGTTCAAGGCCAGGATGAATGGGGCTTTGGCCAACCTGATCTAGTGGGTGGTATCCCTTTCTATGGTGGGGAGGTTGCAGTTAGATGATCTTTAAGGTCCCTTCCAACCCAAGCCATTTTATGATTCTATGATTCTGTGATTTGTTAACAATAATAAATTAAGATTGCTGTGCATTTTATGAAAAAAAAAAAAAAAAGAAGAAAAAAGAAGAAACTCTTGTACAATAATAAAACAACAACAACAACAACAACAACAACAACAACAACAAAAAACATTTGGTATTCCAGAAATGATGATTGTAAGAGTTAATACAATTAATGCAGCAAGAGATCAACTATTAGAGACTATTGAGCTTTTCTTATTTTTATTTTTATTTTTTTATATATGAATCAAGTCATCCCAAAGAAGGCTGAGAAATGATCAAATATTTTCTCCCAGCAAAGATTTAATTTGACACTATTCATTGCCCTTGTTAATCAAGAGAATGTGCAGCACAGAACTATGTTGTTATCTGTTAAAACCAAAAGTTTTTTAAGTTATCCTTTTAAATTTTATTACTCCTTTTTTACATTTTCTTAATATATTTTTGCATAACTTTGTATATAGTCAGTGTTTCTATTTACTTGCTCAGTTTCAGGATTCAAGATAGAACCAGTTTTACACCTAAAATCTGTTAGGATGCACAAGTGAAACAGCTTTGTACAAGAGAAATGACAACAGGAACTACCACAGATTTTCATGGTATGAGAAGCAATTTGTGCCTTCTATGTTGTGGAAGATTAGTTTTGCATCTTTAATTTTAAAAATAATAATAATAATAATTCTTGGCTGTAAAAGGATGTCTATCACCAGCAGACATGCTTTAATTTTTACCAAAATAAATGTTTCAATTAAAGAATTTTTCCATGTCAATTCCCACAGAATGACTTAGGTAGGTTCCCATTCAGCCTAAGTCCATTTCCCTTCTCACATGCCTCCCCACTGTATCTAACAACATCATGGACAAAACATCTTAATTTTAATTTGTTGACATTTAATATCAACTTTTTATTATTCATTTGTGTATTGGGGGGGAGGGGAAGAAAAGATAAGACAATAGAATAATCACTTCAGTAAGCACCTCAATTTCTCTAATGCTTGACATGGGTTACATGAAGATTATCTTTTGGAGATGTAATGGGCAGCACAGGAGGTTGGGTTCATGTATGTATTAGTTTCTATCTGCTATTCCATACTCCTCAGTGATTCTCCTCCTCTGCTTTGGGTTTCTTCCTCCCTTTTTTCTCTTCTGGCCCATGGGCCACTGTCCCTGTCCCAGTGTGGGTAGCCCACAGCTCTAATCCTTCAGTGTTGCCCTTACTCCAATCTGTCACCCATGGCTGCAGTCCCTCAGATGTGTCCCTACACCCACTGCAGGTCATCTCCTTCCAGGAGTAAAGCTCCAATGATTGCCTCACCCATACCCTCATCAGCACCCTTCCTGCTGTGTCTTTCTAGGAACATGTCCCTCTACATTTCCAACAGCATCCAGAGCATGGCCAGTGCTCTGGTAAGGCTGTATTTCCTTAAATATGTCTCAGCTGGTGTACCGGGGGGTCCCTTCCGGGATGCAGTTCTGGCAGTTGCTGGGCTGCTTACACTGATGTCAGACAGGGCTGGGACCAGCACGGGGCATTTTGTGGCCTTCTCCACATAGTTCACCCCTTCAGGCCTATGCTTCCAAAAACCTGCCATTTATGCCCAATGTGGCTCTGAATATTGCTTTGGATACTAGAGAACTTAAAGTCACATGCTGTAGCACACATCAACACAATGCTTTCATTTTTATAATGTAATGCTTTATTTTCTATCCTATAAAATGGAGGTACTGGTGTATTCAAATCTTCCAGATTGGTGCTCACTACTCAAATAACCACCATACACTCAGATGGCAGCAGTATATAACACTAGGACAGTTCTACCTCTTCCTTCTGCAGGGAGTTGTAACTGTCATTCAGAGCTAATCATGTCAATGAAATTTATAAACAATGCTAAATCAGAATGAAGAAGAAGCACTCTCTAACAGAGACAATAAATAACATTTCAAAATTTTTTTATAAAAACACAAGATAAAAAATAATAATAATAAAAAAAAAGCTTGGAGAATCCAGGTTAACATATCTGAGAAAAGTTAATCTGAAATTCTGGAAACCATATTGCTTGCAAGAGGCCCCAGACTAATTATGGAACTAAACATAAGGGCAAAATATCCTGTATCAGAGACATAACAATCACTTTGATAGAAAGATACAGCTTTGATAGAAAGATACAGCTGAATTTGAATCTTAAACGGTAATCCTTGAATACCCACTAGAAAGACTGCAAAACAGAGGCTATTGCCAAAGTACTACAAAGGCTGATGTAGACATAAAGAGTGATGAAACTTTCAAAAATCATCCATCAAGAAGGATGGCCCAAAAATATTAGTTTATTTTAAAGGAGAGTTATGTTGTGGAAGAAGTTCTGCAAGAAAAAATAATGGAAACCTTTTTGCTGGATATGCCTTTAAAAATAGCATGGGGAAACATTACATTTGCAATATAAACCTTTTCTGACTGGCCAAGAAAAGTGTTTGTTCATAAGTTCTGTGACTCTATTTTCATATTTCTCTTCTCTGACAACATTATGAAACAGATCATCTTGAGCGCAATCACAAAATAAGTGCAAGACAGCCATGGGATCAGGCCTAGTCAGCATGGGTTCTTGAAAGGCAAGTCCTGCCTGACCTCCTCTCCTTCTATGACCAGGTAACCTGCCTAGTGGATGAGGGGAAGGCTGTTGACACAGTCTACCTAGACTTCAGCAGAGCCTTTGACACGGTCTCCCACAGTATTCTTTTGGAGTAGCTAGCAGCCCATGGCTTGGACAGGTACACCCTTTGCTGGGTTAAAAATTGGATGGATGACCAGGCCTACAGAGAGGTGGTGAATGGAGTTAAATCCAGTGGTGTTCCCCATGGGTCAGTGTTGGGACCCATCTTCTTTAATATCTTTACTGATGATTTGGATGAGGCGATTGAGTGCACCCTCAGTAAGTTTTCAGACAACACCAAACTGGGGGGAAGTGTTGATCTGCCGGACGGTAGGATCCTGCAGAGGGACCTGGACAGGTTGGATTGATGGGCAGAGGCCAATGGGATGAGGTTCAACATGGCTAAGTGCCAGGTCCTTAGCTTTGGTCAAACAACCCCATACAATGCTACAGGCTTGGTGCAGAATGGCTCAAAAGCTGTGTAGAGAAAAAGGATCTGGGGATGTTGGTCGATGCTTACTTGAACATGAGCTGGCAGTGTGCCCAGGTGGCCAAGAAGGTCAAAGGAATCCTGGCCTGTACCAGGAATAGTGTAGCCAGCAGGACCAAGGAGGTGATCGTCCCCCAGTACTCTGCTCTGGTGAGGCCACACCTTGAGTACTGTGTTCAGGTTGGGGTCCCTCACTACAAGAAAGACATCAAGGATTTGGAGCATGTCCAAAAAAGGGCAACAAAACTGGTGAAGTGTCTGGAACACAAGTTATATGAGGAGCAGCTGAAGGTACTGGAATTGTTTAGTCTAGACAAGAGGAGGCTCAGGGGAACTGAAAGGAAGTTGTGAGGAGCTGGGAGTCAGTTAGTTATCAGAGGTATCTAGCTGGACAACACAGATATCTGCTAGTTATCACAGATAACTAGCAATAGGACAAGAGATAATGGCCTTAAACTGTGCCAGGAGAGGTTCAGATTGGAAATTAGGATAAATTTATTCTCAGAAAGAGTAGCTGGGCATTGGAATGGGTTGCCAGGGAGGTGGAGGAGAACCATCCCTGGGGGTCTTTAAGAAAAGGTTGGATATGGTACATAGGGATATGGTTTTTGTAGGTAATATTAATGGTTGGGGGATGGTTGGAACAGATGATCTTGGAGGTCTTTTCCAACCTTAATGATTCTATATGATTCTATGATCTGAACTTCAAAAATGGAACTTAGAGAATATAAGAAATCTCTTCAGTGTTTTTATCACCTTACAAAGTCAATACAGCACATCAGGATGCTTATGCAAAAAAGCAAACAATATTAAGAAGCACTAACATGTATTGTTTTGTTGTTGTTGTTTGTTAGTTTTTGTTATTGTTTAAATAAAATATGCAAGTGAAATTTTAGGCAGGTAAAGGAATTATTACTTTGTTGGCCAAATCTCAAGAATGTTGTTGCACTATTTTAGCTGATTTTTGTGTGATTGGCCCCAGCCTCCCTGATGTAGAATTGCTTTAGAACAGTGTAAAGGCTAGTGCTGACAGCAAGGGAACATTGAAACAGAAGAACCATGAAAAATATTGGCATTTCTTAGTTCAGCAAATATTAGTAGTAAATCTTTAACTGAAATGGATTTCTGCCAGAACATCTCAGCTGACACCAGTACTTGAAAAAGTAATTTTAATACTACCTTATCACCAGGAATCTGTAAAAGTTTACTGTAGGTGTACTGGTTGCTCCTTTCAGTAGTAACATTTCTCAATGACTGCCACACCATGGCATCTGCAATAGCACAGTGCTTTCTTGTTCTGAAGAGGAAACTCTTCTGGTGTCTCTAGTATCAGTATGGTAACTGCAGCTTTTTGTTAAGCACAAATTACTGCAGATCATGTGGTTGGAGAGCTGCCAGGCAGAGAAGGACCTGGGAGTGATGGTGGACAGTCGGCTGAATATGAGCCAGCAGTGTGCCCAGGTGGCCAAGAAGGCCAACGTCATCCTGGCTTGTATCAGAAAGAGTGTGACCAGCAGGGCTAGGGAAGTGATTGTCTCCCTGTACTCGGCTCTGGTGAGGCCGCACCTCGAGTATTGTGTTCAGTTTTGGGCCCCTCGCTACAAGAAGGACATCGAGGTGCTTGAGCGGGTCCAGAGAAGGGCGACGAAGCTGGTGAGGGGCCTGGAGAACAAGTCCTACGAGGAGCGGCTGAAGGAACTGGGCTTGTTCAGCCTGGAGAAGAGGAGGCTCAGGGGCAACCTTATAGCTCTCTACAGATACCTCAAAGGAGGCTGTAGTGAGGTGGGGGTTGGTCTGTTCTCCCACGTGCCTGGTGACAGGATGAGGGGGAATGGGCTTAAGTTGCGCCAGGGGATTTTTAGGTTAGACGTTAGGAAGAACTTCTTTACTGAAAGGGTTGTTAGGCACTGGAACAGGTTGCCCAGGGAGGTGGTGGAGTCACCATCTCTGGAAGTCTTTAAAAGACGTTTAGATGTAGAGCTTAGGGATATGGTTTAGTGGGGACTGTTAGGGTTAGGTTAGAGGTTGGACTCGATGATCTTGAGGTCTCTTCCAACCTAGAAATTCTGTGATTCTGTGATTCTGTGATGTACAGGGTGGAAATGGTCATCAACTCAAATCTAACCTGACAGTAGAGTATTTTACAAAGAAGTTTCATGACTGCAGTCAAATAACACGTAACAAAAAGTGAGGAGGATGGTACCTGGATATTACTGCATTTCTTGACTTCTCTGTGTGAGAATACCACACAGCCCTTTGGAGGCTTGAATGAATTGCAACATTTAGTGTTGTTAAAAGTCTTCTGAGGAAAAAATGAAGCAGAGCTGTTTTCACTTGGTCAGTACTAGTTAATTTACAAGTGATGCTATAAAGTTCTAAATCCAATGGAAAACACAAGCTTTGACACTGCCTGAATCTGTAAGTCACTAGTGTTTCTGTCTCTGCCTTCACCTTGCTTGCCAAGCAAAATTTTGATAAAAGGTAGTCACTACTCCTTGTTTTTTTTATGCTGTGATAAATATATATACAGTGTTTATTACTGTTTTCCTAGTAAGTAGGAGGTTACAGAATTAAGCATTAGTATTCATCTGATAACAGCTCACAGCTGAAAATTTATGTTTTCCTTAAAAGAGTATAAAAAAGTCATTAAATGTTATGTATTGGGGGGGGGGGGGGGAGTATTGAGAACTAAGTTCAGAAAAATCAAATAAATGTTTAAATGTAATCATTGGCTGAGATTCCATCCACCCAAGCCTTAAGGTTCCTGATGATAGATATAAATCAATGGATTAAGTGTTCTGCACCTTTTTGTTCATCAGAAGGAAGTGTGGTTTTAGGGGGAGCCTTGCATACCGCATGGATTTGTTAGCCTGGTAACCTATACAATCTGAAAATATTATCTGTGCTGTGAATGCATCCAAAGTAGTACTTACTCCTGTGCATGCAGTGTTGGTTAATCTTTAGCCAGTGCATATTTGAAAGACAGAAGATAAAATGAGGAAAAAGGATAAAATGAGGAAAAGGATATAAACAAAATATCTTTTGACCACATCCTGTATGAAGACTGAGGAAACCAAAGTAAATTGGAGTCTTTGTATCAGTCAAGACTCACAAAACAACCAAAAGTGCTTATACCAGCATCCCATCCATATTTGACTCAAATCCAAAGGATAAGTTTTCTTCACAATTACTGACAGTCATTTGAAGTGTAGTAACTTGTTCTCATGTGCAACCTCAGCAGCTCTTGTAAGAATTTATATACAGACAAAACTGGTACTGGTGCTGCTACTGCTGACTCTAGCCAGCCCAGGCCATCCAGATCATGCAGGGCATCTCGTAAGGCCTGATGGGTAACAGACAAAGAGCATGGGGGTTGAGGGTAGGTGGGTTGTTGCTGAGGTGAATGAAAGGCGGGTACTAGCATTCTAGCTTTCAGAAGAGGTCACTGGTAGGAGGTTAGGAGATGGCAGTGAGGAAAAAGGTTTGGAATCCAGATTAGTTTGGATGAGAGCATATGAAGTAAGAGTGAGGAAGGCCTTCAGGATTAGGATCTCGGTTTGGGGACATGGAAGTTAGTGGAAAGTACAAGAATTGGGAAGCTTGTGTTTGGAGTTTTGAAAAGCAGGGAATATGAAAGGAGGGCATACTGAGGAAGATGGAATAAAAGAGCAGAGTCCAAGTGTTAGGTGGATTTTTTGTCAATATTCTTGTTCCTCATAAGATTATCATTTATTAACATTTGCAACTAGAACTTTTACATTTAATTATATTGGATATTTCTGTAGTGGCATGCTTAGTGCATACACACACAGCTTGTTGTAGAGATGAAAGTAGTTTCAAAGACATGGTCATCACTCTCTTCCTTACAGAACTCAGCACTTGCTGTTTTTTGTTGGTGGTGGTTTGTTGGTTTGGTTTTGATTGTTTTTTTTTTTTTTTTTAATTATTTTTCTTCCTTTTTTTTTTTTTTTTTCCTTTTGTACTGCCAAACATGTACACACAATAGATTTCCTTAGCAATAAAAATTTAATTAATTGTCAGGGATGTTATATATCTTACTTTACATCTTCTGACATAGTCCTACGGGCCAATCTCAAAGAATCTAGAGATAGTCTTCATGGAAGTGTTTGCTAAACCTACAGACAAGGAGAGAGAGCAACCAGCCCTAGCAACAACCTTCCAGTAGAAAAAAAAAAAAAAAGTTGTTATGATATGCCTGTCCAGTGGCTTCTATATGCTTCTTCTAGAGCATCCTGTCTCTTATGTACCAAAAGTGAAAATGCTGTCATCAGCAGTGAGTTAATGGCACTTGCCATTAACTGTATATATCTATACATATATCTATATCTTAATATATATACTAACATATATCTATATCCCATAAAAGATATAGAGTCCCAGAGATAAAAAGTTATTTTGTAATTGAAAGATCTTTTTTTTTACATAATTTTTAATAAGATATTGTGTTGTTAAAAAATTATTGGATAAGTCACAGAGTCCTTGGAAGCAAAAAAGCATTCTCTCTGAGCCCTTTTCAAGCATTAAAAAACATGCACACACAGAGTACAGAAAAAAAAAAAAAAAGAAAAAAAAAAAAAAAAACTTCTTTTTGTAACTGAACATTTTAAACAAAGTATTTTTAGATGGCAAATGCACTGGATAATTTTTTATTTGATAGTCCATTCAGAAATTCTGTGAGAAGTGAGAAATTTAATAATGAGGGTAGCAGGTCCATTGATTGAATGTTCTTTAGGATAATGGGGCAAATTTGACTCTTGCTTGTCTGTTCATATTAGCTAAGGTTATTTGAACTCTCATATACTTGAAACAAGGAATAAGCAAATTAGCCAGGTTTCTCTGAGGTCCTCCAACAATACAGTTATGAAGCTGAATCACTCATTCTGACCATTAGTTCTGAGCCACATTCAAAATATCTTATTACCCATACTACAAAATAAACGACACAAATGTTAAAGCCAACTTTTCTATGTGTTTGTCACAAAAGGTATGCCCAATGTGAAGTGGTTTAAGAATAGATTTTTCATATTTATATCTAAAGTGATAAGGTGCCTTTAGCCATCTTGGAAGACAACACCTTTCTATAAAGTGACATTTGGTTCAGATGTGTATCTCAGTGCCTTGCTTCATTCCCAAGAATACTCAGCATCACCAGAAGATGCTGGAAAGTCACAGAAATTTTGTGTGGAGACTTTCAGAAGTCTGTTAGTTCACACCCCCACACAAATGGGACTGCTGCCAGTACTAAATCAGGTCAGCCGAGATTTGTGTAACCAAATTTTGAAAACCTGTATGAGTGGAAATCCTGTTCCTTTTCTAGATAAATAGACTTCTCTACACTGCCTTTGCAGTAAAGACATTACCTTAATAGTCTGGTCCTCCTAAACTACAGCCCCTATATTATTTCCTGACGTTTGTTTGGGGCTGTCATCTTCATAAACTCCTCAGATGATTGTAGTTTCACCTTAGCATCTCCACCAAACTTAACTAGAAAAAAAATAAAATAAATCCAAGCTTCCTGAACTGATTCTGGATTTGCTTTTGGTTTCTCCACATCCCTTTCAAACTGGAAGCCCAACAATAGACAAAGTATTCCACTTTGCAGCCTCTCCAGTACTGCGTGGGATGATATAATAATTTCCCCTAGTCTGCTGACCACATTCTTTTTTTTTTTTTCAATCAAGTATGCATTTTGGCTTACTTGTAATGACAGAACACGGGTGGCTCATATATAAAACCTGGGTCTTTTTCAACATGTCCATTACTCAGCATGTTGTTTCCCATATTTTCTTAGTTTTCATATGAGAATGGTGCAGGAAATGGTGAATAAAGCCTTACTGAAGTCTAAGTATATTACAGTCAGTGCTTTTCCCTTGCCCACATGGCCAAATTTCTTCACAAAAAAAAAATATATAAAAAAAAAAAAAGCAGACAGCTTGATCAAGAGTGATTTGTCCAGATTGACTTCCTGTTTGCTGTCTTATGCTTGGCATTTTTAGAAGTTATTTAAAAGATATTCTCCATTATATTTCTGGGAACTGAAGTCAGGCTGACTAGCATTATCCTCTAGCCTTCATTAAAGACAGAAATACTGTTAATATTTTTCCAGGAGTTAAGTACCTCCCACCAACACCACAGTTTTTCACTGAATATGACTCTGTAAAGTGGCCCAACAATCAAATCAACAAATTCTTCCAGCACCTTTAGGCATGTTCCGTCTGAGGATGTAAATACTTTCTCCTTCCATAAGTAGTCCCCAGCCTGTTGCTTCCCCACTGTTGAATGACTTTGTTTCTGAAACCACACTTTCATGCACAAAGGTCAGGGAGCAAGTTTCACCCACAAAGGTTGATGCTAAAATGCCTTTCATGTATTATCTATGAAGGAGGCTGCTGTCTCATTCAGCACAGACCATATTTTGTCTGAACATCCTTTTGCAATTTGCCTTTTAGAATACCTTCTTATTCTCCTTTGTGTCCCTACTAGAATGCCTTCCTGCTCTTGTGTTCCATACTTGTTTTAGTGCCAACTGTCTATTAATTTTTATTTTTATTTTTCTTCTTGGCCCAGCATGTCCAATCAATTCTTCCTTTCCTTGACCCTTGTAATTTCAGCCCATGCAGACACAGACCCTCTGTGTTACTTGTCAATAGAGATGAAAATCTGGAAAAGCACTGGGGTGCTTATTAAGTTATTCTAGCAGTACAGTTCATAGGTTCACTGTTCCCTTGAGTAAATATTTTTTGTTACCCCATGTCTTCAAACTACACTTAGCTCATGCCAGCTTAGAGTAAACATGCAAATATTAACACTTAGCATCCAAAATAGACAACTTAGTAATAAATATTTACAAAAGATTCAAATGATCCTAAGGTTGCATCAGAAAGTTTCTCTTTCTCTCATCCATCAGACTTCTTCTCTTTCAAAAACTGTGCAGGCTTCAGACTATATTTTCTCTCTTTTAGTGAACTATGTTGTTTTATATATTTTTTTTTTCTTTGAAGACTTTCAAAAGATCTAGACTAGTTTTATATTTCATCCCCCAGATTTATTTTACTTTTTCCTTAAGTAGGAAGCAGTCTCACCAACTTCTTATTAGGATAATGGTTCTTTTTTTCCTTCCATTCCATTCCTTTCCCTTCCATTTCCTTTCCTTTCCCTTAAATTAAAAACAAACATAATAAATATAGCTGCAGACTTACTAAACAATTTATCACTGGATTTTGATTGAGACCAGATAAACAGAAGTCAAGTTACTTGGTGTAAAAACCAATGGATTCTTATTTTTAGATATGCAAAAAAAAATGCCTTATAACCTCACTATAAATGAAAAACTGATAACCAGAGATATGTACCTATTGTCAATAAAAATGAAGTTGACTGATTAGGTGAAACACACTACAGAACCACACTGTAGACTGGCTATGTTTTGATACAGTGTGAAGACTTCAAAATTTTCATTTCTGAGTTTGATTCAGATGTGACTTTGTTTGTGGTTAGATCTACCATAGAAGTCAGGTATAAAAAAGGTTTCAATCAAATTTTTGATGAAAGTAACCTTACCTCAAGCTGCTTTTGGTATATAAATATAAAGATAAATAAATTTACTCCTTTTACCTTCAGGTTGCCATCTGAAACTAGGGCTAATACAAGAAATATAGTAGATCTTAATTTGAATTAAAAATATCAGATCTATCTTTCTCAGAAACAGAATTTACAGGAGTAAAACCCTCCCTCTTACAAAACTGATTGGACAGAAGCTTCTTTCCTTGTTCCAAGAGTTGTGAAAGACTAATCATTTTGTTAAGTATTTTATCAAGCATGTATTTTAATACTTCAGGTCCATGAATGGGAATGAGAAAAGAGAGGAAATTGATAGTCTGAAACTGAAAAAGTGATTTTTAAACACTTGAGCAACACCCAAAGATAAAATGAGTAGAGTTTAAGACATCATTAAAATATTCTCTCTTTCAACCAGGATGGCATGGAACGAAATAGATATATGGAGACATATGATAGATAATGTAAATATAGATAAAGCAGATAAACACGTAAATGTTTTCTCTCCCTTTGTTATGTTCAGTAAGAAAATTTGGGAAATAAGGATTCAAAACAATAGTTGCAGACAAATCCAATATCATTACTGTCAAACATCTGTCTTTGTTTCTAGTGAGTGTTTGTCATGAAAACCAAGATTTATAGAAGATCTGTAAGAACAGTAAAACTTAAGAATGAGTAACCCATGACCTAGTCAAATCCCCATCATTTAGGTCTTCACTTTAAGAACACACTATACATATAGCTTGTTCTATAGTTTATTTAAATAGCTGAAATATAGGCAACAACTATAATGACCATAATGAGTCATTTGGATTAGTGCAGAGGAGTGCAAATATTTGTAATTGCCAGCACTACCACAGAGAATGATAGATGCTCCACTGAAAGATGAGAACAGCATTGTGTTAGGCATTATACAGAATCACCATATAAAAAACTGGATCATCTAATTAAAAATGAATTATAAAACTAGAACAGAAACCATCTTATATGGCATGATTTTTTTTCAATGATTTTTTCCCTCATTTTGGTGAATGCACAGAAGAATATGGTTGATAAAAGTGACAGAAGTCTAAATCAAAGTAATATTCTGGAGAAAACTGTCTTCCCTTTACAACAAATAAATAAATTAATAAAAGACGATATTTTATGAGGGGACAGTGAGAAAATTCACAGGTAGTGTTTTCCAAATAAAAATGAAGAAAAGATGACTTCTTTTCAAGAATTTTGAAAGGTTAAAGTGAAAGAATGGAAACATCAAGGCTGGAAAATGGAAGGATTGCATCGCAAAATGTGAGATAAGAATTTTAGTGCTCATATTTCAAGTATTGATAGAAAGCCAGTCCTCAGATATTAAACAGGGCAAATCAAATAAATCTGAATGAAGATTAGACAAAGAAATCAAAAGAGAATCATGTCATTATCTCAAATCATGAGAAAATTAGGAGGCAAATAACATTAAAAGAATAGTACTATTTCTATTCATTACTGGAGTCATGCCCCAGGAACTTTATACTGTAAAACATTGCAGCTTCCTTTTACTTTTCTTCTGATTTAGAACTCAAAGTTACAGTGGGACCAAGGTGTCTCTTTTCATTCTAAAGGGATACAAACTTAGTTTCTATCCACGGCATTTTCCTTAAATGAATACAATGCTTCTCATACAAAAAAAGATTACAAGTTGCTTTAAAAACATGAAATATTACAAAGCTATGGTAAAGTTATGGAAGTTGGCAACACTGATAAATTAACTCAAAAGTGAACACTTTGCTGACTAGAGACCCCAAGAGAGGAAAAATGAAGTTAATAAAGTTGCAGTAGTTTATAGTACAGACATTAGGGGAGGACTGACCTTGATGAGCATCTGGGATTAATTAGAATGAAAAGTAGTATATAAGGAGTCAGTCATTAGCAAAATATTTTTGCTCACTCTCTTTAGGTCAAGATCTCAAAGCAGAGTTACCACTTCATTAAAACTGTGATGCCGATGATACAGGCACTCCAAAGCTGTTACTGCACACATTTGTACCTTACCTAGGACACCATAAAGAGCTTTTTCTGTTGCTACTTCAGAGCAGTTTAAGACAGATTTAGAAAATTCAGATTAAATTTTCTAAGCTTATTTGTACTACTATTTTGCTGAATAGTGATCATTAAAAACACTGGATTTTGTTTGCTTTTCTTCAGTCAGATTAGATGAATTTAACATAATTAAACAGAATTACTTCATGAAAAAATGAATAGCAACTGCGGTAAACACCAGGAAAAAAAAAAAAAAAAAGTGCATCAGGCCAACATGTATTGCTTCCTTGTACCAAGAAGCAGTCAGACAAATGCACACTAAATGATTTTTCACTTCATACTCAAATTTAAAAAATATATAATAATAATAAAAAATAATAAAAAAGCTATCTTAGGTCACTATACTTTTTACCTATGGTACTAAAATGGTGAACAAAATAGTGTTATACTGTTTTATTTGAAAAAATAGTTCAGGGTAAACTATTTCAAAAGAAGCCAGTGATGAATCTATCCTGCGATAGTGTGGTAACTTCTTAGCAGGTAAAAAACTAATTTTCTGCACTTAGATTTGCACTTTGAAAATACTACATCAGATCTCTATTTTACTATAATTACTTAGTAGGCTTGTTTTTCATTATGACTGGATAATTTAAGAGATTATCAGGTCATTTGTAACCATGGAAATCATGTTGCCTGAATATCTGATAGACTAATTTCCACATGAAACAAGTCTGTACTTCTGTTTATTTTCTTGCTTGTTAAATATTATTTTGAAATACCCTGTTTTCCTCAGGCGAATTGTCACTCAATTTCTGAAAAAAATAAAAAATAAAAATCAAGCTATATCTTTACAGAAGATGTCAATAGGCACTTTCCTATATTCTCAGTAAACACATATTTGTACATATTTCAATATTCATACCTTTTTATGATTCTTGTCTTCTAAGATTTAGACAGAAAACCTAACTGTTAAAGGGCTACTTATAAAAAGAAAATCAGTAATATTTCAAAATTTCCAGTTTCTAGCCTTGTACATACAAATATATTGAGTCAGGGAAGTTTGCTTTTCTGTTACATATTATAAACAAGGTTAAAACAATTTAGTTTTTATAAGGAAAGTGTATGACATACCTATAAAGTGTAACAAGCAAATTGCCTTAAAAGGTCAGAGAAGACAAATGAGTCACAATAACTGACTGTCACAGGACAGTCAGCTATCCTCTCAAGTGTTTTTTCCACTTTCATAGTTATGAAGTTCCCTTAATAATATAGGCTCAAAGCCTAGGGATAGCCTATGGGATAGCCTATGAATCCCCAACAGATTCCTGACAGATTAAAATCACATTGAATTATATTCCTTATCTTTCTAATTTAGCTACAATCTGTTATTTTTTCCTTGTTTACTTTGAAGTTCATGTCATGGCTAGTTGACAATTAGTTGTCTTCATCTTCACTATCTCAAAGTTGTCTACATCAATCATTTGATAAAAATAATCATATTCTGTTGACATCTTAATTATTTTAATAGTCAAATTACATAGCAATTTGATGCTGAAATATTAAACGAAAAGTATTTTCAAAATCTTGCTTCCCAAACTTTCCCAATTGTATAAGCACTTGTGAAACAAAAGAGGAAATAGTAGCTACATATTAGATTTTAACGACAAATAGAATCAGGATTGACATCTCCATATAAACAAATAAACACATTTAATTGCTGAATTAGAATTATTGTCATTTGGAAATCAACCAGTTAATTTTAACCAAAAAAAACTAAAACTATATCACCTATTTCATCATAATCTCTTCATAAAAAGGAATAAATTTCTATTACTTTAGATGTTAAAAAATGCTTCTCAATAAGTTAATTCTTCAATACCCTCAAAAAATTAGTAACACAGAGTTTCATCTCTGCTGCTTTTTGCTGAGTTTTGTACTCTTTATACATCTATAATAACAGTAAGGTGGAACCAGGTGAGACCTCACCACCAAACGTAGTGCAACAAATTTAGTGACTTGCAAGATAACAAGTGTCTTTGAGGTATGAAAACTTCACTGAAGAGCAATTGCACAGTATATGTGTGACAGTAATGAAGTTCATTTTTATAAAAAAATACTAAGCAATGTCCATTAATTAAACAAAAAAAATAATCTAGGATAAGTTTAATAACAATTTTTTAAATAAAATATCAATTGAAAAAAATCTAAGGCACGTTTATTCTCTCGCAGGCACTGGGTGGTTGTCTTAATGAAAATTTAACAACTTTCTTCTGCTGGCACTGGAAAGAAAAATAGTTTATTTCCTTCTTTCATTAATTTTCATTAGTTTTAATTTATACTAGCAGTTTTTTAATTACATTTTGTATTTTAGACTGTCATACACCCTTCTTAAAAATGGGACATGGAAACAATTCTCATTCAAGTGATGACTATACTGAGACTTGTACAAAACTGCTGATGAGCAGGCTATATTAAAGCTCCTTTATCATGTGAGACATTTAAGTCTCGGACAATCAAATTCAAGGCTAAATTAATGGTGCATTCTTGACTACTGCTTTTCCATATATATACATATATGTAAACTTATATAGAAAAAATGGAAAAACACTAGGATAAACTGGCCTTTATTCATGTAAGAGACCAATGTAACCACCTCAGCAACCTTTACATTAACAAAAAAGGAAGGTACTGTCAGAAAGCAATTTAATTATCAGTAGAAATTTTCTTATGGTGGGAAAGATTCACTGCATATTTCTCTCCACAGTTGTAAAGAGAAACTAAAGAACTAAATTATTCTACACGCATGACAAAGGAATTATCTGCGTAAGCTAACTTGAAAACATTCACTGTATAGTATAAAGTATACTGTATATACTATACTATACCATGTATGTACTACTTATTCAATATATATAGTATAAATATATTTCCCTCTCCAACAGTCATTTAAACTTCCTTTAAAATCAATGGAGTTCTATGACAAATTAGACTGAGCCAGTTTAAACATCTACACTAGTCAAATGAGAGATGAGTCATGCCCTGCTCTTACTATGGGATCCTATATAATTTAGATAGTGATTTTAGGCATAGATATCTTAAGCTGACTGCGATAATTTCTGTACTTAACATTAGTAATGTTAGAAGAATGTTAGGTGAACTGTGATAATCTTTTTTTCCATATCTAAAGTAATGAAACGCAGTTGTAACTTGTCTAGTTGCACATGACAGCATTTCTGAGCTAAGGAAAACTTGATCTTTTGATGCTGCAGAATGAGTTCTGAGGGATAGAGGAGGGTTGGTCAAGGTCAGTGAGATTTCAAGCTCCTCAGAATGGTTATACAGGCTAAAACATTGGATCCTCCATCCTCCATGCATAACCAAACTGATAAAGGCCATGAGCCATCTAGTCTCACCTCAGAGATGACCCTGCTTTGAGCAGCAGGTTGAACTAGAATCAGCAGGATGTCCTTTCCAGTCTGAGTAATTGTATCGGGTTTACATGGCAAAGGTTTGATAGCAGAGAGGTTTAGAGGGGTGGCCGCTGTGAGAAGAGTCCAGAAGCTGCCCCATGTAGATAGTTTCAGTTGGACCCAAAGGGATGAACATCTGGTTAGAGCCAAGACAATAAGTGATGTTGTTTGTGCCTCTGTGAGAATGCATTAAAGGAAGGGAAAAGGAACTGCTGTGCAAGAGCAGCTGGGAGAGCGAGGAGTGGGAAAAATCCATGCAGACACCAAGGTCAGTGAAGAAGGGGGGGAGAGGTGTGCCAAGCATGGAGCAGCAGTTCCCCTGTGGCCTGTGGAAAGGCCCCTGGTGGAGCAGGCTGTCTCCCTGCAGCCCATGGGTCCCACATGGAGCAGATCTCCATGCTGCAGCCTGTAGAGGAGCCCCCGGTGGAGCAGGTGGATGTGGCCTGGAGGAGGCTGCAGCCCATGGAGAGCCCCTGCAGGAGCAGGCCCCAGGCCGGAGCTGCAGCCCATGGAGAGAAGCCCACACAGGGCCTGAAGGAAGCTGCTGCCTATGGGGGACCCATGTTGGAGCAGTTTGCTCCTGACAGATGGACCCCATGGCATGGAACAGTTCTTGAAGAACTGCTGCAGGTAGGAAGCCCCCACAGGATCAGTTTGGGAAGGGCAGCATCCTGTGGGAGGGATCACACATTGGAGCAGGGACAGAGAGTGACCATGGAAGGAGATGAGTGTTAGGGACTCACAGAGAGTTAGGGACGCACAGAGAGTGGCGGAGATGAGTTGTTAGGGACTGATTGTAATCCCCATTCGCTATTCCCGTGCACCTCTTGGGGGGAATAAGTGGAAAAGAGTGGATGGGGGGAGAATGTGTTTTTTGTTCACTTTTAGTTTCTCCCTGCTCTAGTCTGCTGGTGATAGGCAATAAATTATATTAATCTACTTATGTTGAGTCTGTTTTGCCCATGACAATAATTGTTGAGTGATGTCCCTGTCCGTACCCTCAACTCTTGAGCCCTTTCTATCATATTTTCTCCTTCTTTTTTTTCTTAGAGGAAAGGGAATGACAGAGTGGCTGTGGTGTACTTCAGTTGCCCAGTATGGGAAAACCATTGTAGTAATCCTATGTTCCTGTGAAAGAAAGCAAGGAATGTCAACATCCAGCAGATGAGAGGATTCAAGCAAACAAATGAGAATGATATGTGTCACTTCAGCTTCTGAAAAAGTTGGATGCTTCTTTGGACAGTGGGATTGTGGTCTCTCTATTATTATCCTTCCACAGCTTATGTCTTTCTTTCCTGTAACTGTAATACCCAGAGGAACAAAGGGTCCCCTCTCCCCCCATATCTTCTTGATCCTGCCACAGTAGCCACTAACAAATGTATTATCTTCAAAAAAAATATAAAGAAATAGTAAAATAATAAAAAATGGGAGCCTCTCCAGCAGCCACTATTCTCCTGAGAGAAAAAAAAAATAAAAAATAAAATTAAAAAAAAAAAAAAAGAAGGGACTAAGATTTGACTGTTAGAAACCAGAACTGGTAAGAGTCCCTACCCCTACAGTATTTTCCACTGTCATTTTAATCATAATATTCATCTAAAATATTCAGCATGCTCTGTATGTAGGAAAACATAGATGTTACTCAGGATTCTCGCAATGCCTATGTCATAATACAATTTGATTCTATTCCTCATTCATGTGTAATATGGATCATAAAGTATGATGCATTTTGTAAGTATGAGGGAAACATAAGTTTATTTCCTTCTAGTTTATGCTTTTGAATAAAATGATACTCCTAAGACCTGAACCTACATTCAGTCCTGGGAAAGATAAAAGTTAATCTTCACATGCTTCAAGGCATATTTAAAGCTTTGAACTTTGAATCATTGTGGAATTGTGGTTACCAAAATCCACCTTGATGTGACTTCACATATTAATAGACATTATACTTTGCTGGACCAGCTCCCTCCTCTAATCACATATATTATTTCTCTTTCTTCTGTACTAAAATAATACTTTAGGAGAAACTACAGCAGAAATGTTATATATGACAATGACAATTAAGTCCCATGACACATATGACTTGTCATATATATATGACATGTTTTACTTTTCCTCTGTTCAATTAGTAAATGATTACAGAAATTTGTAAGTGAAAATGGGTTGAATTTCTCATCAACAATGACATTCTATTTATTTTTGGTGTCAAATTTGCTGTTCCATGAAAAAAATGACTTGATGGTATTTGAAAACATTTTTTTTTCTCATACTACTTCTTATGCATGGAATGATACCTAACCACATTTATAAAGATTCCCATTGCCATCATCTGATTTCATGTAAGACTCATTTATCTAGTGGAGTTAAAAGAATATTGTCAATTTCCACTTGTTGGACGGGATAATTTCAGTTTTAAGTTATTTCAGAATGTTAGGTTGTAATAGAGTTAATGGAGACCAGTGACGAGTGGTGTCTGTCAGGGGTCCATATTGGAACCAATATTGTCTAATATCTTCATTGGTGCCATGGACAGTGGGATTGAATGCACAGTCAGCAAGTTTGCAGATAACACCAAACTCAGTTGATACTAGAGAGAGGGGATGTCATCCTTGACAGGCTTGAGAAGTTGAACATGAAATTCAACAAATCTAAATGCACCCTAGGTCAGGGCAATACCAGACATCAATACAGACTGAGTGGCAAATAGATTGATAGCAACCGTATGGGGAAGGACTTGGGGATACTGGTAGATGAATAACTCGAGTTGGCAATGTGCACTTACAGCCAGAAAGCCATTCATATCCTGGGCTGCATCTAAGAAGTGTATCTAGCAAGTATAGCTATATTCCACTCTCATGAGATCCCACCTGTAGCAATGCATTCAGCTCTGGAGCCTCCAGCACAATATATATATACATATTAAAAAAAAAAAAAATGTGTTAAAGGAAGGCCAGAGGATGGCCACAAAAATGATCAGAGGATTACGACAGCTCTCCTATGAAGAAAGACTGAGACAGTTGGAGTTATGTAGCCTAAAGAAGAGAAGGACCTAGAGAAAACCTTATAGGACCTAAGAGAAGGACCTAAGAGAAAATCTTGTAGCAGCTTTCCAATACTTAAAGAGGGTCTGTAAGAAAGATAAGGAAAGACTCTTCACCAGGGAGTATGGTGATAGGACAAGGAGCAATGGTTTTAAACTGAAAGAGGGCAGATTTAGACTGGGGAAGAAATTCTTTACAATGTGAATGCTTAGATACTGGAATGCATGGCCCAGAGAAGCTATGGATGCCTACCCCCCCTTCCTGGGAGTGTTCAAGACCAGGCTGAATGAGACTATAAGCAGCCTCATCTAGTAGAAGATGTCCCTGTCCATGGCAGAAAGATTGGAACTAGATGATCTTTAAGGTCCTTTCCAATACAAATCATTCTGTGATTCCATGATTCTAGATGACACATAAACAAAGTCATGTTTATTTATTTAACCTGTATTGTTTGACTCACTTGACACTACTCTCTTGCTTTGTAAGGTCTTCTGGCCTTTGTGCCATCTTTCCTTATAAAGTTAATTCCTAGCATTGTAAGCTACGTTAACATGCAGTGCCAGTATAATACAATTTTAAAATTCCATTTCTGTTCTGACTATATATCAAAAAAATATGTACGTATATCCCTATTCATATTGCTTTTAAAAATAACATTAATTTTATACTTTCAGCAAAATAATTGTTTACAAGAGCTTTTTAAAACATTTATTTAATAAAATAACATAAATTGAAACCCTATATTTTAAAAATATTATTTAAGAATCATGAAATGTAGCTATCTTTGTGATGAGTCATGATTTGTTTCTGTGACCTGTACTTTCTTAGATGATTCAGATGAAAAAGCAAGTGAATGTAAGTTTTGGTGAAATCCAAGATGAAAAGATATTTAGGAAGAAAAAAAAAAAAAAAAAAAAAAACCAAAAAAAAAAAACACCTAAAATAGCAAAGAAATATTGGTTATTCAAAGAGTAAATTAAAAACAAAACAAACAAACAAAAAAGAAACTATTAGCTGAGGAAAACATGAAAGGTCTATATTAAAGTCCATGAGAGTAGAAACTTACTATGTATCTTCACCATAAGTGTGTGTTCTATTACTATATATTATGAAATATATCAAAGTGAAGTCATTCCAGTGGTTCCTGATGTCAGAGGGGTAATAAAAGAAAATTACTGAGTTGAATAAATGGTTGGATTTTTTTTTTTTTTCCTAAAAAATGAATATGTTGATTTTCTGATAGGATCCTGATAAGTTGACTTACTAGCTATGATAAAAAAGATGAGGGTTTTTTTAACCAATTGATTTAATGTTTATGTGAACAATAGTATTAATGGTAAATGCATTGTGTGTGTTAAACAGCTCTATTTTTCCATCTGCTGTCTGTTGTCTTTTATGCTAGTAACAATGATTTGAAGGAGACAGCACTGGGATGTTCGTATTAGTTCATATGTCACATCAATTCTTTCTTTGGTATGTGTTCTGGGATATGGATGAGAACCCTGCCAGGATATTGGTATTTCTGAAACTGTTTCATACATGGAAAGAACTAGGATAAATTTGAGCTTAGTATACATTATTCAAGAAATAGCAACCTTCAGATAACTATATTCTGTGTCTTGGACTGGGTTCAAACTTGCTGTTAAAAGCATAAAGTAACTATGAAATACATACAGATAATAGGGAGTCTGCAAAGATTGAAACACAATGATAATTAGAGATTTTAATTACTCTTATGTATGTTGGGTAAATTTTAAATCAAAGTGTGATATGGGAGTTGCATTTCTAGATATTATAAATCACCTCTTCTTGGAGCCTCCATGATAACACAAGAAAAAAGGCAGATCTTGATCTAATTTTAAGTATCACAGTAGTTTGGGTTCAAAAATGTAACTTCAAGGCTTTATTTTCAGGCTTTTTTTCTTCTTCTTCTTTTTTTTTTTTCATGCTTTACACTAAGACCTTGAAAAATTTACCACATATTTTTAACTCCTTCACCTTTTTCTTTCTCAATGTGTTCAGCTTTCTACAGGAAGAAAAAACACAACACATGCAGAGGATGGGAACAGTGATGCCCTTTGAAAATTGCAACCAGACAGCTGGCGGCTAAGATTGCAGAAAACACAATGAAATGTATTTGCCCCCATTTTAGATGAACCTTCAAATTGTTACTCTGTGAATGTAGTGATCCTAACATGTTCAAATTCAACATCATGTTGGAATAAAGGGGTTACCACAGTTCACTGAAAATGAGGAACTGAACAAATGTGTGTAAGCTAAATAAGAAAAAAATTGAAAAGGTAGAATGTGACTCAAAATAGACTTCAAATTTCATGGGAAAATAGCTCTCAAAAACAAAGAAATGAACAAAAACAATAACAAAATACCAGAAGATGAATCCAAACATGAGAAACCTGAAAGACCACAAAACTGGCAATTCAAATTTAAAACCATATTATGTCAGTTCAAAAAATACACTCAGAATCCATATGGTAAATATATAAATTCTCATAATAAAATCTTCTTCAAAGAATTCAAAAGCAGAAGGCTTCTAAGAGAATCAGAGGGATCAATGCATGATCAATGTGTATAAGGAATACAAGATGATTGCACAAGAAAATTGCTAAAAAGAGAAATGAAATTCTTGAACTGAGCTCAATTGAAAGGCAACCAGAAGTTTCCCACATCAGGTCTTCATTTTATAGCATGAATTTGAGGACAAACTTCAACCTGAACCTTTCATAAATGGGATTTTTTTTTTCTAAAAAAAAAAAAAGTAGGAAAATACCAAATAATTTCCTATACATAATTAAAGAATTTTGACAGGAAGCTATGAGTATCTTCACCATCTTGTGGTGTAACTTATTTCTGAAATCAGCTTTTGTAAACAGATGAATGGTAGGTGGGAAATCTGACAAAGCATTTAAGATGGCCGTTGGTGAGAACTAAGAATTTGACTTGCATATACCAGCCCAGCTTGGAAAACCTATATAAAGAATAAAATTATTAAACACACAGATATGTACAATATATTTATATTGAACTATAATGGGTTTTGTAGAGGAAAGCCATGCTTATAAATCTATGTGGATTTGTTTGTTATTTGCTTCTGGTATCTGGTTTTGTTTGTTGTTTGATTGATTATTTTTTAAAATGTCACTGAGTGTACTCAGTATATCTTCAGTTCTATTAAGTATCACTGAATCTTCACCTCAGCATTGGTGAGGCCATACTGGGAGTACCATGCCCTAGTTATGGGACCCCCCCATACAAGAGAGGCATAGACATACTGGGAAGGATCCAATGTAGGGCCACAAATACACTTAAGGGACTGGAGCACCTCTTATATTAGGAAAAGCTAAGAGAGTTAAGATTTTTTAGCCTAGAGAAGGTTCAGGGGGATTTCATCAGTGTATATGAATACCTAAAGGGAAGGTACAAAGAAGATGAGGCTAGGATCTTTCAAGTGGTGTCCAATGAGAGTACAAGAGTCAATGGGCTCAAACTATAATACAAGGGGTTTCGTATGAACATCAGAAAACACGTTTTTACTATGTGGGAAATGGAGCACTGATAAAGGTTGCCCAGAAAGTTGGTGGAGTCTCCCACCTTTGAGATGTTCAAAAGCCATCTGGACATGATCCTGGGCAACCTCCTCTAGGTGGTCCTGCTTGAGCAGGAGTGTTGGATTAGATGACCTTCACAGGTCCCTTCCAACCACAGTCATTCTCTAATTAGGTGGATAAGTATGGGCTACTTATTTTTATATGTTCAAAAGCTTTCAACAGGGTCTCAAATGAATTTTTAAGGTTGGACTTTGGTTATTCGATATCTGTATAAATGTTTGGAAACAGGATAAGCAGTGAGACAGTAATGTTTTTAAATAATTACTCCACATCATCAAACTCAAAGCTGTCTGTAAAGAGCTGTTGGGCACTGTATGGTGTGTGGGGGTAAGCAGTGAGAAGAGATGAGGAAAAGGCAGAGGTACTTAATGCCTTCTTTGCTTCAGTCTTTAGCAGCAAGATCAGTTGTTTTCCAGGTACCCAGCCCCCTGAGCTGGTAGATAGGAACAGGGAGCAGAATGAAGCCCTCATAGTCCACAAGGAAACGTGGAACAGATTTCCACACTGCAGCCCATGGAGGAGCCCCCATTGGAGCAGGTAGATCTGACCTGAAGGAGGCTGTGGCCTGTGGAGAACCTCCGTCATAGCAGACTCCAAGCCAGACCTGTAGCCTATGGAGGGGAGCCCTCGCAGGAGCAGGTGACCTGGCAGGAGACGTTGCCCATGGGGAACCCATGTTGGAACAATTGGCTCCTGACCAATGGATGCTGTGGTATGGACCAATAACTGGAGCAGCTCTTGAAGAGCTGCTGCCTGTGGGAAGTGCTCGCAGGATCAGTTTGGGAAGGATGGAATCCCATGGGAGAGATCTCATATTGGAGCAGGGGCAGAGAGTGACCATGATGGAAAACCTCATTAGCAGAGAGTGACCAAAGCCCCCGTTTCCCTGTACCTCTGCACTGCTTGGGGGGAGGAGATGGAAGAGGGTGGATGAGGAGAAGGTGTTTTTAGTTTGTTTTCTTTGTTTCTCACTTCTCTAGTTTGTTAGTTTTAGGCAATAAATATGCTGATTCTGTTTTGCCCTTAACATTAATTGTTGACTGACCTTCTTGTCCTTACTCAACCCTTGAGCCCCTTCCATTGTATTTTCTCCCTCTTCCCCTTCAAGAAGGGGGAGTGAGAGAGCAGTTGTGGTGGAGCTCAACTGCCCAGCTGAGTAAAACCACCACATAGGGGAGGTCCCAGTTGACTGGTGGCTAGCAGATGTGATTCCCATCTACAAAAATGGCCAGAAGTAGGTTCTGGGAAACTACATGCCTGTCATTCTGGCACAGATTTTCCTGAGTGCTGTCATGCAGCATTCACAGTGCAAACAGGCCCAGTCAGCATTGGTTTATTGAAGGCAGGTCCTGCTTAATTAAATTGATCACCTTCTACAACAAGGTGAAATGCTCAGTGAATAATGGAAAGGCTGTGGATGTGGTCTACCTAGACCTCAGTAAGGCTTTTGACTCCATTTCCCACTGCATTTTCCTGGAGAAACTGGCTGCTCATGGCCTTGGCATGTCGGAATGGGAGTGACCCAGAGTAACGATGCAACCTCGATGCGAGTATAATCGTTCTCCTTTAATGAGTGTTCTAACAAGGTATATATATGCTACCATCACAGCATGCGCAGACAACAACTTATAATTGGTCTAACTTCTATGCACACATCTCTAGCACTAATATAATTGGTACAACGGTGCTGTCGCTCCTCCTGAACATAGTTCCGCATATTTTAGCTATAACATCACTCAAGGTTATCAGCCCTGGGCCTACACTATCTTCACAGTACTTCAAGGCCTGAGTTGCGCACTTTAATTAAATCATGCCCCTTCTCATTTAAACGTAGTTCCACATTGGCAGGTGTATGTTTCATTGGGTTAAAGACTGGCTGGGTGGCCTGGCCCAATGAGTCAAGGTCAATAGAGTTAAATCCAGTTGGAGGCCAGTCTCTTGTGGTGCACCCCAGGGCTCAGTACTGGGGGCCAATTATTTCTACGTCATTATCAAAGATCTGGGTGAGGAGATCGAGTGCACCCTCAGTTAAGTTTCCAGAGAACACCAATTTATGCACAAGTGTTGATCTGCTTGAGGGTAGGAGGGTTCTGCAGAAGGATATGGATAGGCTGGACCGATGGGCCAAGGCCAACTGTATGAAGTTCAACAAGGCCAAGTGCCAGGTCCTATGCTTGGGGCACAACAACCCCATGCACAGTGGTTGGGAAGCTGCCCAGCAGAAAGGGACCAGGGGATGTTGGTTGATAGCCAGCTGAATATGAGCTAGCAGTGTGCTCAGGTGGCCAAGAAGGACATTAGCATCCTGACTTGAATCAGAAATAGTGCAGCCAGCAGGACTTGGGAATTGATTGTCCCCCTGGCTCTGGTTGCACCTGTGTTCAGTTTTGGGCCCCTCACTATAAGAAAGACGTCAAGGCCCTGGAGCATGTTCAAAGGGCAATTAATCTGGTGAAGGGTCTGGAGAACAACTCTTAGGAGGTGGCTGAGGGAGTGGCTGAGGAGTGGCTGAGGGAGCTGGGGCTTTTTATCCTGGAGAAAAGCAGGCTCAGGGTAGACCCTATCACGCCCCACAATTACCTCAAAGGAGGCAATAGTAAAGTGAAGATAAGTCTCTCCACCAGGCATCAAGTTGTAAGATGAGTGGCCTTAAATCACACCGAGTGGGAGCTGCCTCCCAAAAATTATCAAATGCAATAAACAAGCTTTTAAGCTGTTTTTTTTTTTTTTTTTTTTTTTTTTTTTTTTTTTTTTTCCCGCACTTTATTACATTGATTACATTGTTGAATTCTTTTCTATGGTCATTATGGAGGCCAAAGGCACAATCTTATTCAGCAAAGGATTTCAACAAATCCCACAGGCACTGAGGCCAGTACTGGATATTAAATACAATGGTTCAGATTTAATATTAAGAAGAAATCTTAAAATAGTTTATTAACAGAAACAGAGTTTGCTAAAAGGGGGATGACCTTTTACTTGCTGCATTTCTTAACGTTTTACCTAACCATTGGTGTTTTCTACCAAGTACAGGGTACCAAAACATACGGAATATTGTTTTGATTCTGTAGAACAGTTTCTGCATTCTTCGTTGAGTGTTAAGTTTATAAACAAGGAATTATTGAAAAGAAAATGGTTAAACATACACAGCCAGGCTGGTTAAGAGATCAGAACATGCTTTTTTAACCACTGCACCTATGCAATCACTGAACATTTGAGTTATTAAAGAATTTTGTCATTCAAGCTTGTCTTTTGTTGGTATTTATCCTTTTCATGAGATTAAGTGCTATCTGTTTTAGTGTGAGAAGTACCACTAAGAAGATGGTAAATTGTCATCATTTACAGTAAAGAAAATCTAAGGTAATTAGCAAAGATTTAAATATTTAACTTAAAAATATTTATAACATTCACAATGCAACCTCTTAAGAGAAGTCATGCTTGGAAAAAGTGGCAGAGAAGAAAGAGACAAAATTGACCGTGAGACCCTAGTGAAACTGGGGGAAACTAAAACTTTCATGGACCCACTGTACTAGAATCCACACATTTTAGTCTTGGGAATTAGAGCTTTAAAGAATTACAACCTTATACAGAAATGCAAAACACCAAGCACATAAATCTCATGAATCATTTGTAGTATTGATTATTCTATCTTACATTAGGAACATCTCTGTCAAGACAGTTGCTGAAACAGTAAAAGCAGACTACCCAGTAGTATAGTCTCTTTCTGAGTACTGGTCAGCAGATCATGAATGGTGAAAATAGGGATGACAGAAGAAACATAATGGAAGAAGAAATTGTCCTTTCTAAATAAAGAAATCAGCAGGGCTAAAATTGTTGATCAAAACAAAAATCAATCTCTGGAAGTTATGGGTAAGCCATTTTCTATCTTCTCTTAGGACTAGGCTAAAAGTCAATGTCCAAATATTGATATCCTTCACCTGCAAGAAAGAAAGAAAAAAAAAAATAAAAATAAATAAAACAAAACAAACTATCAGAAAAAGGAAGTTCTTACGTTATTTACTCAGTCTGCGATAAATCAGAAAAATAGAAGAAGAAACCCCAAATTGTATGAATAATGTTCAGTGTCTGAATTATGATTGTTCTGAAGGCAAGGGTTCACATTCTTTCTTTCCTGGCAAACTAAGCTTGGTACTAATACAATGCAAAATGAAGAAATAAAAAGATTTATTGCCCTTTCTACATCAGGTCATCTGAATGGCAGAAAGATGTTAGTACTCTATATTCAAAAACAAATCATTTAAAACATTTGTATTTGTAACACTATAGTCGCTTGACCTATTCCTTAATCTTGCTTCTGGTTCTTTTACTGATGCACTTTCGGATGACTGTTTAAAAAATCAAACAAACAAACAAACAAAAAAAAACTTGCATTCCTGCATTGAATCAAGACAGGGAGCACTGCTATTTTTAAAATGTAACGCTATCAAATTTGCGCTTTCCAACTTATTGTAGAACTCACTCTTGGGAATGAACAGTCCTAGAAACCACTAGGTTCCTACTTTTAATGCTGAAGGTTTGGAACCTCAGTAACGTTTTTTGTTGTTGTTGTTGTTTGTTTGTTCATTTGTTTTTTTATCTCATACAACAATATATTTGGAGGAGTCAGACTCTATTTCATGCTATATTTTCATGCACTGAATAATATTCTAGATCAGTGAAGTCCTGCATTGTTTAATACTGATATGTCTACACTAATATAACTTAATCTGTCAGCTCTAAGAGTTGGATAAGATTACTACTACTTTTACTGAAATCTCAAAATAGTATAGTTCAGAGAGTATCCCAAGAGGTCAACTACTCCAACATAGCCAAAGTACAGCCAATGTAGACCAGACATAGTACAATATGATGGTGAGATCGTCCAGGCAAGGTTTGCTTACTTCTTAGTAGATACAAAACCATAACTGTATTCTCTGTGACTACATTCATGCTTGCAAAGTATGAACAGGGTTTGGCTCCACAAGTAGCATGCAACACTAGTCCACAGTCATCCACTCTGCTTCATAGTTATCACATTGCCTCACATAATTTTGGCTTATGCCAAACAAGCAAACAAACAAAACCACACACACACAAAAAAAAGCACTTGTAGACAATAACTACAGTGCAAGGCACTACAATACAACTGCTACAGATACGTTTATGGAGGCCATGTAGTATTCCCAGAAGATAGTAAAGATGAAACTTCCCTCTGGAATGGGGAGAGAATTTGGTTCTTTAAGTCTCAAATTGTACTATGCAACTTGCTCTTGAGGCCAGAGAATTTATTTTCCCCATTGCCAAACATAATATTCTCCTATTTTATTGAACTGGTTTTATTGCTTATTTCCTGACTCAGTTTTATGCAGTTTGCATAAAATTACTACCACTTTCATTGCACAAGTGTCTTCTGTGCATCTCTACGTGTGTATGTTGTGTATCTTCAGTACCTTTTCTTAAAATATAACATTTTTCATCACTTTGAGTTAAAACAGTTGTTGGTAGTTGGTGCTGGTTGGGAAAGAATAAATTTATGACCAGTGCTTCCAAGATTCCCTGTTTCCTCTTGTAAGCTTTGTCTTACAAGACAAAGATCTTAAGATCTTATTTGCTGCCTGTCATTCATAGAATTAAAGATAATTCTGGCATTACAAAAAAAAAAAAAAAAAAAAAAAAAAAAATTAATGAATTATATTAGCCTACAAACCTATCTGCCATTCTAAGCATTCTCTCTTTTTTCTTTTTTTTTTTTTTTTTTTTTTTTTTTTTTCCAATTGGAGTTCTAAGGACACCTATTGTGCTGTCACACACACTACAAATGAAGAATTACTTCTTTTATTAGAAAGAAGATTCATGTGTGACTATACAAGAAGTGACTCTAAAATATGTCCGGACAACCACTTGTCTCCAGAAAAAGAGGGGTTAAAACTAAAATACTTTAACTTCCTGTTCTGAGCAGTAACACCTTCCCTCTTCAAACTCAGTAGCCAAAGTAAACAATCATCTAGACCAGATGTCCGCACTGACTTGGGAAGTCAGAAAGATAAAAATCCAAGTGCACAAAAGAACATATTCTCAGCATTAGCAGAATGAAATAAAGACATCAGATAAGTGAAAACAGATGTTGCTAAAATGTCAAGTGCAACAGATGTGTGGATACAAGACAAGCTTTGTAAAGGTTAAACTTTGATCCTGGTTAGGCTATAAGAATTTATGTTAATCAGATAGAAACCCTAATTTATTTTGGACCAGTTTGTGCCACCTTTATTGTAATATGCTATTATGTATTGGTCTCAGTGGGACTACCTCTGAAATATTAACCAGTTGAGCATGAGTGATAGCAGCATCTCAGCTCTGCATGCTTTATAATACACTTCCATAAACCTATTCTCATGAAGAGCTAGAGTGTTAAGTAAATTATTTCCTGGAGTTATATCTACATTCTAATCCAGTGTTAAGAAGTAGCAGCAGAGGAGAGGACAGAATTGCATATGGCAAGACATGACCTCAGGTCTTAATCAGATATGCAGCCAACATACATCTAGGCACCACAGAGCACAGCCAAGTTGCATGTAGTTGTAGCCCTTATTTTTGGTATCTTCCATTTAGAAAGCAAATACCCTTCACCTTCAGTCTACACAAAGCCTTCCAAATATTCATTTGGACAGAAAAATCTGCTTTGACTTCAAAGTTATGACCAGATATTTCCACTTACCCTGTGTGTGCTTTGCTCGGTCAAGGAGTATGTTTGTGATCTATGTGTGTGCTTTTTAAGCATCAGGGCTCCATCACATCAATAGTCACAACTGTGAGCATATGCTACCAAATGATTGGTATACATCTGCAGCAACTAAAGAAAGAACTGTATTTCAGACATGCCAGACATGCTGTCTGATGGTCTCTCCAAAGGAAAGCAAAAAACTCTCAGGTATTCACTTCAGTCTTTGATGCCTATGATTTTTTTTTTTTTTTTTTTTTTTTTTTTTCAGTATGCAACACCTTTCCCTGCACTCAAGACCCCATGTCTATGCCCATTGTGAGTAACACCTATGCAGTGTGGAACCAAGGTACATTGAACACCTCTCCACCTTTCCACCAATGCCCAATGCCTGGGTGGAGCTGGTAGGCTCAGCTATACGTATTTGGGGTAAAAAAAAAAAAAAAAAAACCTGACAGAGCATAGTTGTCATGATGACTGAAACATGGGATTAGAAATTAGAGAGTGACTGATTGAGAATGGATGTGTGGACAACACTCATTGCTTAGTATGTGCTGTGCTTGGAAAATACAATGTTACATTTCCGATGTACTGTGCTTGTGCTGTGCTGGGAAAATACAAAATGCATGTGCAAATATAGCATGAGAGAATGCACAGATGAGGGGTAAAAAGGAGGAATAAAAGCTGCCAGCACAGATTTATGATAGAGAGTAAGGAGGAGGACTAAAAGAAGGTCACACTTGATGATTTGATGACAACTCTGATGAAGACATCTTACTCCATCCCGACGACCACCTGGACAACCACCAGAGAATACTACGCAAGCACAGAAGGACTGATAAAATAATTAGCATATGAAGAGGGGCTAGGTGGAGCTAGGAAGTGAATATGCATAGGTGTGTTGCGAAACTTAATGCATATGTAATATTTGGGGAGATAAAAGAGAATGCAAGAGAACAAAATGTTGCATATGACTTTGGTGGGACTCCCCCCCCATGCTGCCCAGCGCTGAATAAACATACCTAGTTTGTAGTCTTACTGATTGTGGAGTCAGTTTTCCGTGACTCATTTGGTGAGCCAGCCAGGAGACACTCTGTTCGGCTGCAGGATCGACTGCGGAGCGGACGCCCCTAGGTGTACCCCGAGTATTTTCTTTGGAGGGGACTCCACTCCCAGCTGCTCACCATGGAAGCAGACAAGGACCTCCTGAAGTTGCAGACAAATGGTATGTTTTACAGTACAGGAAGGTCCTGTAAGTTGTACGCGTGGCCAGGGCAGCTGGTAAATCACGGAGAGACGTCTAGCATGCAGCATAGTCCCCATAAGGGAAGAGGGTACCATACAGGCTGACCAATAGAGCGGTCAAGGGGGATTTGCTGACCCATAAAGTGGCCACTAGCAATCTTGGGAGTAGATCGAGCAAATCCAAGGTTACCACTGCATCCATTTTGGGGAGCCAGGACAGACCTGCTAATGACTGTATAAGAAGCAGGAGAAGGGTAAGCGGGCCTCTCACAGTTATGACAAGGTTACCTGGGTAATGTTTGCAGCTGCTGGAGAGATACTAACTGCAGTGTTAATAATTGTATGTCTTATTCGTAAATGTCCAGGTATTTTGTGTTGAAAGTATTTGTGTAAGTGTATGTGTTTGAAATGAAGTGGAGTGAGTCACTCCACGAAGAATACAGTCAGAGACAATACATGTTTGGTTGGTTATCATTCTAAATTATATATTCTTGTGCCAGGGAGCTCTGATTGCATGATTGTGCTGTGAGTGAGACGCAGCATCGCTGCAAAGCAAGTGCAGAGTTCTGATCCACGGTTCCGTATTCCCCATGAGGGCAGCAGCTGGAGACGAATGAAGTACTTGACAGACTGAAAAGAAGTGCTATTTTATCCAAGTGTTCATGGTGGTGCCCAATATATGTGTCCGGTGGTGTATCTTGTGATCCTATTTTTGCTCTTAAATGTTTTGAGTGTGACAAGAAGAAAAGCAGAAACATTATCTAAGTAACAGTTTAACAGTTTTGGTATATTTGCTGTGGTGTCTGGTCAGTTTCCCAAGTATTGGGGGGGGTGAGGGCTGACTGATTATCAAAGTGTCAGAAAGGAGAGAGTTACTTCTTTGGTGGTTCGGGCTTGAGCCCTGGAAATTTGGTAAGAAGGGGGACAGTGAATCTATTTAGGCCTCAATACCTTTTTAACCCCCCATATTGATGGATACGCAGGAGTGATTCCTTGTTTTGTATGGGCTTACTAACAAAGTGTATAAGAAAAAATGACATTCAGCTTGAAATTCAGTCCTTTTGAAATGTAAATTTTGTGGAAAAGGTGGTGTCGTTTGTCTAGAAGATGGAAGGTTGAGTGCTTCAGGTGTTTTCCCGAAATCCTGTGGATTTATGATAGGAATGGGGCTCACTAATAATCTGAAACAGTAAAATTTGTATGTAGAAGAAGAGTTTAATCCCAGGGAATTCAGACATTTGGGATGAAGATTAGGAAAATATAGTAAAAAACTGCAATAAAAAGTTTTTTGTGGAAATTGAAACAAGAGCCTGTATCTAATAAGGAATAGTAATAAATAAATAAATAAATGGGAATGGGAAATCAAGGAAATGAGTCGCAGAAAACTGACTCCACAATCAGTAAAATTGAAAAGTAGGTATGTTTATTCAGCGCTGGGCAGCATGGGGGGGGAGTCCCACCAAAGTCGTATGCAACATTTCGTTCACTTGCATTCTCTTTTATCCCCCCAAATATTACATATGCATTAAGTTTCGCAACACACCTATGCATATTCACTTCCTAGCTCCACCTAGCCCCTCTTCATATGCTAATTATTTTATCAGTCCTTCTGTGCTTGCATAGTGTTCTCTGGTGGTTGTCCAGGTGGTCGTCGGGATGAAGTAAGATGTCTTCATCAGAGCTGAACTTTTCACCTTATCTTCTTGCGCATGCTCTCTGAGCTCTTGGTCTCAGTCCAATCCATAAAATTGGTTTGTCTTGGTTCCCAAGGTCCGAGGGCCCCCTGTTACCTAGGCACCTTGCAAGTGTGACCTTCTTTTAGTCCTCCTCTTTACTCTCTATCATAAATCTGTGCTGGCAGCTTTTATTCTTCCTTCTTACTCCTCATCTGTGCATTCTCTCATGCTGTATTTGCACGTACATTTTGTATTTTCCCAGCGCAGCCCAAGCACAGTACATCGCAAATGTAACATTGTATTTTCCAAGCACAGCACATACTAAGCAATGAGTGTTGTCCACACATTCATTCTCAATCAGTCACTCTCTAATTTCTAATCCCATATTTCAATGACCTCTTTGGGGCAGAGGTCTTTCATTTGCCTGAAAATCAAGGGATATACTTGATTTTTTAGTAATTCCCAAACTTTTGTAGAGGGGAAATTTCTGTTCCACCAGATTTTGGTTGTCTTTACTTTCTCAGAACTGAAGGAGGATCATTTCATCATCTGCTGTGTTCACACACACAGATACTACCAAAGGTTTAACATATATGCTTTGCCCCTTTATGACCAAGTGACATCTGACATCTAGGGTAGTAACTGCAACAAGTATTTTACTTGTCTATTTTTCTTGTTAACATTAAGTGCTTTTATTAATTAAGATGGACATACATTTCTTTCTTTTAGTAGTACATTGTCCTGGTTTCAGTTGGGACAGAGTTGTTTTTCCTCCTAATGGCTGGTGAGGTACTATGTTTTGGATTGGGATGAGAAGAGTGCTGATAACATGCTGGTGTTTTAATTGCTGCAGAGCAGTGCTTACACTAAGCCAAGGACTTTTCAGCTCCTCGCTCTGTCCTGCCAGCGGGCAGGCTGGGGGGGCAGCAAGAGCTGGGAGGGGACAGCCCCAGGACAGCTGACCCAAACTGGCCAAAGGGGTATTCCATACCATCTGACGTCATGCTGAACAATATATAGGGGTGGCTAGCCAGGGTGGGGGGCCGGCTGCTCGGGGTTGGGCTGGGCATCGGTCAGCGGGTGGTGAGCAATTGCATTGTGCATCACTTGTTTGTACATATTACTATTATTATTATTATTATTATTTTCTCTCTTAAATAAACTGTCTTTATCTCAACCCACAAGCTTCAATTTTCCGTTTCTCTCCCCCATCCCAGAGAGGGAGGGGGGAGGGTGAGCGAACGGCTGTGTGGTGTTTAGCTGCCGGCCGGCATACATACACATGATCAGTTCTTAGTTTAGGATAGAAATTGTTATGGTGAGAGTGGTGAGATGCTGCAAAAAGTTGCCCAGAAAAGTTGTGGCTGCCCATCACTGCCCCGTCATCCAAGTTAGGCTGGAGTGAAAAACATCCCAGCACATGCTAGAGGGGGTTGGAACTGAATTAGCTTTAAACCCTTCTACCCTAAATCGTTATATGAAATTATTATCACAGAAGACAATAGAACCTAGTTTTTCTTGACATTTAGGATTTTTAGATAAATGAAATTTACAGTAAATAAGTCTTATTTCCCTTCACACTCACCTCACCTTATTATGACATTTAATACTTTTTGCTTCTGGTAATAAGCACTGAGGAAAGAAATAAGGTGCAATCCCATTTTGCTTCATCCTTTCTTTGTATTGTTCCATACAACTATTTTCTCTTAGATGAGACCTTAAAATGAACGAAGATGATGGGAGGACTTTCTGGTGTCAGTGTGGCACTTTAACACCTTATCTCTTTGTGACCTATAGCTGAATAAAGCTCTAACCTTTACAATAATTTTTGATAACTACTTTTTCTTTTGCTGAAATAACACCTTAAAGAGATGTATTTTGAATTCAACATCAAGATTGCCTAATGTTTTTATGGGCTTTAAAGGCTTAATAGAATAGTTTTATTCTATTACTCAGTTCAGAATCTTCTCATTTATCCCACTCAGTTTGTTTTAATCTTGGGTTAGACCTCAAAGTTTTTCTAGCTTTTTTACATAGAATTGGACATTTTGCCTTTTTAGTGTATAGACAAGGACACTTGAGTACTGATTTGGGGATTTTCTAAGAAGATTAATAATGAATTATGAATTTAATATTAATCTCTATTATAGTGTGGGTTTTTTTGGTTGTTTGGTTGGTTAGTTTTTGTAATGCAAAAGAATCGCATTTAAATAAGCATCTAAATTTTTGTAATGAATAACTTGGTAAATATGAGTGTCTCTTTTATATTTTTGCAAGTTATCCAGTCACTCTAATTATGCAGTTAGTGCAACCATCTTTCATTTGAAACCAGCCACTGTTATTTAAACTATTTAGTGATACTTGGATAAGCCTAAACTCTCCGTTCTACTGATCACAAGAAACGAAATCACAACAAATTAGATTCCCAACACTTCTTTCAGAGGCCTAGCTAGTGAAAAAAATCCAATGATTATTACCAAACTAGTGACAAGAGTTACATAATTATTAAATCAAAATGAGAAGCAGATGTTCAGCAAATCTATTCAGGAGCTTTGGAAAACTACAGATTTCCAAATAAGCTGTTTATATATTGAAGCAAGGTCAAAACCAATAAAGTAGAAAAAAATTTTGAGGGTGAGGGAAGTTGTGCATTACAGCTTTAACTATTTGCAAGTTAATATGCAATTTTAGTTAGCTGTTGGAACTTTGTCTAGAGTTAGAAAAGATAATTCCTTTTTTCAAAAGCCAAAATATCGCCATCATTAAATACTTGTAAATGATTGTTAAGTCCAACTGACAATTCTGTTTTAACTGTCAATGCATATTAGTAATTCCTATGTGTTCCTCTTAGTGACAGTCTTCCTTAAAATAATGACCAGGCCCATGCCGCAGCTACTTGTGACTACAGTTTAGTAACGTAACTGGCCAATCCAAAAATTTACATAGCTCATTAGCTATACTGAAGTGAATACTTAAATAAACAGTTTAAGAAGTGAAGCCCATTCAAATATGACCCAATTACAAACCCCCCAAATATCTAGTTCTATCAAATGTTCTCCTTCATTGTGAGTTTTAAATTTGTGCAGCCAATAATGATTTATTTGAGGAAGCAGACTTCAGGTGGTTTTGGAGAGAAGTTACTAGTTTATTCTAAAAATCGTTTATACAACGAGCATGTCACCAACAGGTGGAAAACATACTAAATAGAAAAAGAAGGCATACATTGTCTCTCTATTTTCTCTTCATGTAGATCATATTGTTTTTATATTAGGTTTCTAGGATTTCAGTAAACAGCTAGTAAGTTACATTTTTTGCACATTTTTTAACTTCATCTGGTGGTATTGCATGTCACTATGTATTGGTTTTACTCAGCTGGGCAGCTGAGCTCCACCACAACTGCTCTCACTCCCCCTCCTCAAATGGGAAGGGGGAGAAAATACGATGGAAAAGGTTCAAGGGTTGAGATAAGGACATGGAGATCAATCAACAGTTATTGCCACAGGCAAAACAGACTCAGCATAGGGAGATTAATAAAATTTATTTCCTATTACTAACAAGCTAGAGAAGTGAGAAACAAAGAAAGCAAACTAAACACACCTTCCCCTCATCCACCCTTTTCTACCTCCTCCCCCAAAGCAGCTCAGGGGATTGGGAGAATGGGGGCTGTAGTCAGTCTATAGTGCTCCTCTGTCACTCCTTCATGGTCATACTCTGACCTTGCTTCATGTGGGGTCCCTCTCATGGGATGCCATCCTTCACAAACTGAGTCTGCAGGGGCTTCCCACAGGCAGCAGCTCTTCAAGAACTGCTCTAGCATGTCTCCGTAACATGGGGTACATTCATCAGGACCAAACTGGTCCAGCACAGGTCCCCCACGGGCAGCAGCTCCCCCCAGACCCCCTGCTCCTGCATGGGCTCCTCTCCATGGGCTGCAACTCCAGCCAGAGGGCCTGCTCTTGTGGGGGCTCTCCATGGGCCACAGACCACATCCACCTGCTCCACCAGGGGCTCCACCATAGGCTGCAGCGTGGAGATCTGCTCCATGTGGGACCCACGAGCTGCAGGGGGACAGCCTATTCCACCAGGGACCTCTCCACAGGCCACAAGGGAAGTGCTGCTCCAGCACCTGGAGCACAGCCTTCCCCTCCCCCTCTCCCCACTTCTGCACTGACCTTGGTTTCTGCAGGGCTGTTTCCTACTCACTCTCCCAGCTGCTGTTGCGCAGCATTTTTTTTTATCCTTTCTTAAATATTTTCTCACAGATGTGCAAACAACATCACTTACTGGCTTGGCTGTAGGCATAGACATGTCCCTTTGGATCTGGCTGAAACTGGCTCTGACCTGACATGGGGCAGCTGCTGGATTCCCTTCACAGGGGCCACCCCTCTAAACCCCTACTACCAAAACTTTGCCACATAAATTCACAATATACTAACTGAGCAGCACTATGGTAATGTCCAGGGACATGCCTCTGCTAGGACAACTTTCTATTTCTTCACTGATAATTTAGTGTAGGCTCCGTGGTGTGACTGGTATGACACGTCCATTAACCATTCCTGTTTTTTTCTAGTTAGAGTGTAAAGCAGTTTTTTCCGTTTAAAGAAATAGTGATGGAAGATACATTTTTAGACACTACAAATTTAAATGTATGTCCATACTAAACTATGCAATATGAAGCACAGAAAACTAGGAAGGCAGTTTTGAAAAACTCTGTACAGGTACCAGAATCCATAATTATGTGACCACTACATCTTAACTAAGTCATCTCATTTTTGCCAATACTGATAATCCTGCAGAAGTGCTGTGACTACAGCACTTGGGTCAGAAGGAACTCATATAGTGTCAGAATCAATAAACAAGCATACATGTGGTACGCTGCTTGTACAGTAGTGTGGTTTTCAAATGTCACCTTCTGCTTCTCAAATGCCCCTTCACTTGTCTTTTCTAAAACAACCAAATTCTTCAGTTGAGAACAGGAGCAGGCATGAGCACTATCCAATATACCAAAGAGATTCAGCACACACAGTACTTGCAGAATCACCTGTTGATCTTCAGCAGTAAGTTTCAAGTGTTTAAAGTATGTAATTACGTTAAATTTTAAATCATGGAGATGGCAAAAGCATCATTCCTGACACAAGAGCTAATACCTCCAAAGTATGAAGTTGTTAGATCACTGCACAGGACATTTCAATATATTAAAGCATTTTTCTGGATCTCAGGAAATATGTAAGACAGCAAAATGTACTATTTTTTTCTCTTGCTTCATTGTCATGACTGTACTTTTAGGGCTGCAAAATTTCAGAAACATTCAGAAAGATTTTTATTATAATAATTTTCAGGAAACATTGGCAAAGCTGATGTAATAGATGCAGCTTTTCACAGCAGGGAGTATCAGCCAACTCTAAAAATAGTGCTACTAGTTCTGCCTAGAATAACATGCCTGAAAAGAAGAATACACATTTACACAGCTGGCTTTATGTGACTCTTATTATTACAATAAAACAAAAGGAAATTACCTCTTCTGATTTTTTTTTTAAATCAGACACTCATTAAATAATAATTAGTTCAAAATGTAAATGTACATCATGAGTCATTTCTACATACGCATACTTATACATTTTGAAAGAGCAGTTGTTCTCTGAAATAATGTAGAACTTTGTGAGCTATGCACTGTGTTAAAAGTCTTAAAGTTTAGTAGACAACTTTTTCAGTTGCATACCATTTTTGTGGTCTGAAATCAATGTCAAAATAACGGGTCTTTCCTGTGTGGAGTTTAACTTGGTCTGTAGTTGTTAGCTGAACACTTAAATTCTATTACATCAGTGAAAATTTCACTATTTCTTTCATAGAATGACTCCCTTTCTAAAAGTTCTCTGGTTCTCATGCTTTCCCCCCCCCACACACACACAAAGTTGTGAATTAGCACCTCTGTGGATGTCCCCTTGTTCCATTTCTTTTTTGAAACAGAAATAACCAGGAAGAGTCACAGACAGTGCATTTTATTTAATTTTTCACTATCAAGTCCAGAATGGAATTTAATCATGTTTCTCTTATCTATAACCTTTCTGCTCTCTCAAGGAGTTTTCTCTTCCTTCAATATATTAGAATATCCCCTAGTAATATTATAATGGTAATCTCATTTGTGTTCTCTTCTTCTCTAATTATTTCATATCTAGAGAAATAACGAGATTTTTCTGCCAACAGCATTACATAAACTCAAGATATTTTTTCTAAAAGCATAGAAGAAACAGCAGTCAAACAAATATTGTTTTCAGGAAAATTCTTTATTCATTTTTTTACAATCCTTTATAGCCTTGTGAACAAGAAAAATAACATTATTTGTTAAGGTTGTAATTTAAAAAATAATAAAAAACACATGCAGTCTGAAACTTTGACTGCTTTACAATTATTTTAATCTAGGCAATTTGCCTTTTTCTTAGATGATGACATACTATAAAAAACTTATTACTACAGGAAACCACAAAGCAGGGGAAAAGATTGGTGTGTATCTTTTTCTCTGGGAGATAAATTAAACTGAAATAAAATCAGTTAATCAGGTGCACATATATGGTAGTCATATATGTTTGTTCTTCTCCTATTTAAATAAATAAATAAAGATAGATAGATAGATAGATAGATAGATAGATAGATAGATAGATTCATCTCAAGTTCTGCCTCATGCCCAAAAATAAATTAGAAAGAAAACATAGATTTGTATGTGTAAGGCTTTTTCAGCCAATATGTCAGACTGGCAAAATGCCCTCTTTGAAGATATTGTAGAGCTGACATATAATTTTTGCCCTTACCTTTGTTGCTACTGACACTACAGTCTGAACCCTCCTCAGAGACGTTAAAACAATTTTGATGTGACAATCCAAAAAGTTACCACTGGTATCTTGCAAAAACTGTAAGGACAGAAATTTTGACCTACACATAGCGTAGTAAACCTCTGGAGGGTTTTATACTTTACAGGAGAAAAAAAATAAATAAATTGATTTTCAAAGTACACATTTTACTGCATCATAGAATATATCAGCAGCCACAAACAACAACAACAAAAATAGTAGGAAGAAATGTAAAAACAATCTAAGGTGTTATTTCACTAAAGTGTTATTTTTCAGAGTCATATCTAGATAAAAAACAAAGACAAATATTTGGGAGTAACAAGAATTTCTTTTTTGCTAGCACATGCAAACTTGCAAATTAGTAGATGCAATCTCATATATTTCTCTCTGAAGATCTAAAGAAATGAAAGATGTTTCTTCTAAATGGATTTTAGTATTGTTCAAAACACCTGCAGGAGCTAACACTTTAACATTAACATTTATTAATTAACATTGTCCTTTAACATTAAACCCAGCATAGTCTTTATTGTCAGTGACATAAATCTTACCTGTTAGTCTTTTTCTGAATATCTGTAAGGACAACAACTTTTAAAGCTGTTTCCCTACTGTAAGCACCAAAGTTATGCTCCTGATTAAATTTCAAAATGTTGAAATTTGACAGAAACTGAGATGAAAAAAGGGTTGCTGGTTATGAGTGAGTCATCCACCACATCTGTAGAGCATCTTATGTTACCTGTCTTCTGTTCTTTTAGGGATTAGGCACTGTGTCATTGCCAAAGTTTATATATCTCAGCCTCCTTCTTATAAACAGGGAGTAAACAACACTTGTTAGAAAGATTAAAAACACTTCATTTTATTAGCTACTTTAAATATCTCTGAAAACATTTTTTTTTTTTTGTCAGGTAGAATTAGAGTAATAAGGTCCACAGATAAGATTTCCAAAGTAATTTCACAAGTTCACATTATTGTTGTTATTCTCCTGTAAATTCAATAAAATTTTTTTTTCTCTCCTTTTTATTTATTTTATTTTATTTTATTATTTTATTTTATTTTATTTTATTTTATTTTATTTTATTTTATTTTATTTTTTCCTCCTGGAATTGGATTTTCCTTGTTGTAGGAGGGATTAAGAGATGTCACCATAGGCACTAATGTGACACATTTCCAAAAAATCACACACATTTCATTTTTTAAAAGTTGTCTTTGTTATGGTTTATTTATTTTAACACTACATGCAGTGTCAAAATAGGAACTTCCACGTTTATCGTGTTTATTATACATTAACATAATGGACTTATTGAGAAAATTTGGCTAGTTAACTGTACAATTATTTGTAATAGAAAAATTACTGACACTAATATATCTAAGAGGAGAGACTTGAAAATTGTGGACTCGAAAAAAAAATAAATTAACAATATTTTTCCAAATACAGTGAAAAACGTTTTCTACAAAATAGTTTTTCCACCTTTTATCATTCTTATCTCATTTCTGTCACTGAGAGAGAGAAGAAAAAAATAATTTTCACATGTTACTTGTGTCATTTTCTAGCTGTTTTACATAAACTATTAGTAGAATTTTTCCATTTTTATAAAACCTCTACCTCTGAAATATTTTAGTTAATAAGACATAGACCCAGCCAGTAAAGCTCACACTTTTCCACACATTTAGCAATGCTTTACATTTGTTTTAAAAATTAGCATTAGATCTTAAACATAATTAAAATATTTGATATTAACAAGTGCTTATATTTGCATAAGAATTTTCATTTTCAGATATAGCTTTTTACAGAAAAACAAACAAAATCTACTACACTCCAACATAAAAAATAAGCCAAATCATGAAGAAAAAAAATGTGTTTTTTCAACAGCTCTTAATTCATTACAGTATTTTATTCCTTCAGATATAGGGAATTACAATATTTAATGAATTTTCAAGATTAACTGTTAAAATGTTAATGCTAAGGTATATGGAATATTTTTACTCACTATCATGGTGACTGTTTCATAGACCAACAAGCAAAAGAAAGGAAGATCAAGTGAAATTCTCCAAACCTTTTCATTTCTCAGACCCTGGGAAAGGGCTGAGGAACTTAGAAATCCTGGCTCATAGCCCAATACTCTAGACCACAAAATAAATACTGCACTTAGTATATCCACTGTAGTGAAAGTGTTTTAGTCTACACAACAGGGCTACCAAGAACTGACAGGATATTAATCCTAGAATTGATCCCTATCGGTCTTTTAGGCAACAGTATATTAATTCTCCTGCAAACCATGCACAATCTTCATCTTACATATCTATGTCATCATACATGCATTATTTCCTATTTAAAATAAAAAGAAAAAAAATAAAAGATGTTGCTCTGTAGTAAGATGTTGGGCGGGGGGGGGGGGGCGCAGCAGTCCATAGTTTGGCATCGCAGCAAGCAGCAAAGTCCCTTTTCCGTATGGTCCCCCTTAAGCCTCTTAAGTGAATAGAGAGGGGGATGTTGCTACAGGCTGGGCAAGGCTGAGAGCTAGGCACTCCCAGCTTTCAACATCCCACAGGCATGCAGCAAAGCCAGCATGCTCCCATGCCTTTGTTGGCCTCCTTTTGCTGTTTACTGGACCCTTGCTGAAAGCCCACCCTCACTACAGAAAATGGTTAATAGAAAAAATGTCATGCTGAAATGAATTTGGCTCATTCGTAACCCTTGATAATAAAATCAGAGGTATGTCTAGTGTTCTGCGTATTACACGGCTATTGCCCATGTGTTTACTTAAAAAAAAAAAAAAAAAAAAAAAAAGCTGAAGTGAGAGGAAAAATGAAATCCAAATTAATTAAGCTTCACATAAGACTGGCATTGGTAGATACAGTTAATTTTGATCTTCTACCAAAGAGATTAGAATTCATATCTCAGAGGTAATTGAAAGCCCATATTTGAAGGAAGTAATTCCCTTCAGTTCAGAAGCAGGATTTACTTAACCTACAATGAATGAAGGAGTGGCACAGTGAGTTTAGCTAATATAACAGCTTTATGCTTTTCATATATTTTTCCACTGAAATTTCCCTCCTGCTTCCTGTGTTTGACATTTAAGGGGTACATTTAGTTGAGTTTTTCAAGTCTCTATAGTAACAGTAGAACTGCCCAATCAAAAGGTTTTACCTCCTCTGCTTTTTTTGCCTGTTTGCTCAGCAGAAGCTGCAAAACAGAGAAGTGAGAAGCACTAGTCCGTTTAAGTATAATAGGAGTGTGTTATAAAATAGGGAGAAATGATCTGTAGATTTCAAGGCTATTAATGATTACACTAGTTAGAGAAAAAAATAATCGTTATTCAAAGAACATCTTCAGCATCTGGTAGCTTTAGTGTTTCAAAATTAAACATTTTATTTTATGTTAAACTGAAGAACTGATATTTTCTTTTACATTAAACTGAAGAATGGTTCTTTCAATTTGTCAGCCAACACTGGACTATAGAGGAGTATAGCAGCAGGTGTAGTATATTTATAAAATTATTTTATTGTAAGCACACCACTAAATACCATTTTTCTGGCAATTTACACAGTAATAAGCAGCAACTCCATTTTCACAGCTGTAAATTAAGAAAATGGCTAATAAATTCCCTGAAGCTGAACAAGAATGGAGAAAGTCAGAAAAGATATAAAGGATTAAGCATTATTTTCAGGAAACCATAGTAGCCTAAAGGAATCTCTGGAAAGGATTTTAGTGAGCATATTTTTGTAGCAAGACTATTTTTTCCATATGTTAGTACTTCTTTCAGGTGATATCAGAAGCTCAATATAAATCCCCTAAAATGTAACTGACTCAGCATTTGCCATAGAACTTATTTAGGTGTAAAACATGTATTTTAGGAAACTATTCAGAATGTATTGGGATCTGGGAATGCAGTAGGATCAGACTGGAATAAGCCAGCATCTGCTTGCCACGAGAGCCCTCAGAGTCCATGTCTTTGCCGGACTGTAATGGCACAGTGTGAGTTGGACCATGTCACAGTACTCTAGCACGACCCTATTTATGCCACCCAGTCACAGCAGTTTGCTTCACACAAGAACAAAGCATTGCAGAATGTACTTTACTGTTCTAGTCAACCTAGTGTAAGCATCAGCATGGTTATTCATGGCTTAACCTTTTGGAAGACGTTCATCACTAATGGAAAGTCATAAGTACATGGAAAGACAGTCATAATTAATAATCCTTCTTTCAGCAATGCAGAAACAAACTGAAACATTTTAGTGTGATTAAGAAAACTTTTCACTGCCATTGGTATTCAGTGGACAGCTTCTCAGAAACCTGTTAGTTTGGTTTCCAGTTCCCATTCTATTATCCTTAAATCAGCTGAGAATCCATTTGATCACAGATGACCACAGCTTCTTAGGGGTTAAGTAGATGAATTAACCATGTACAGACTCATTGTGTCCAAAGATCATTATGTCAAAAGTCATTTTGACTTTCTATTATTTGCCCTTAGCTGAGTGGCACAAACATAGGAAAACAAAAACGAAATGCAAACAAATAATGAAATCTCAACTGCAACATTTATGCTGAGTTTGCATTGGCAAGTGATTAGAGTTGTCCAGCTTTCAAAGGTTGGGCAAGTTTTACTTGGGCAAGTCTTATCTAAGGTGAAATAAAGACTCACATCATTATGGCAAATGTGAGGCCTGGATGAATCACTTGGGATATATTGCAAGTCCCAAGAAACTCCGATTCATAAGTTCAAAACCAAAAAATGAATGTTTGTGAAGAACAATTAACTGAATACATAGAAAAGAAAAACTGAAGTAATTTTTGATACATGAAAAACTCACATTCTACAAATATTTGAAAGAAGCTTTAACCTCTAAATAATATCATGACATTTAGGAAAGATCTAAAAGGGCCAAGCCCCAAATTTAGCTGCAAATGAAGGTATAAATCAATGTTGTATTTGTATTAACATTGCAACCAGAAGGAAAAAAAAATATTGTCTGAAAACTTTTAATCAGTGAAGTTTCACAACAGAGAAGCTGCAGAAGATTCACCAGAATCCTTTTTCAGAGGTTTCTTTAAAAGGGCACATGTGAAGTCAAGCAGATAAATGAGAAATTGCTTCAAGACAGTAACAGCTTCTTAAATAGTAATATAAATAACTGGAAAAAAATAACTTGATGAAACTTTATAAAATAATAACTCAATAGCTTTGAAAAAATATGTCAGAAACTAAAACATATTTCTAAATTCTAGTTAACTAGATCTATTGTTAGAGCACAGCTGGTCAGGAGACATTATTACTCTACAAAGTTTTTGACAGAAAATGCTGCTGCAAATTCAAGATTTATAGAATGACCAGTACACATAGATCAAGATGTAAAGTAGTATGAGAAAGTAATAAAGAAGATAATCAAAGGCATGGATATAATACAGAAATACAAAGAATAGATGGTTCTCTCATTAGCTTTCAGAAGTAAATTAACATGGAAATTATTATGAATGATTTCCAGTGAAACCATGGAAAAGTATTCATGCATTATTTTGTATCTTCTCACTTTACTTAGTCCATGAAAGGCAATATAATACACAATAAAATTCAGTATAGTAAATTCATGATATAAATACATGGGAACTCTTCAGATGCAGGGGACAGTGTTTTAACAGTCTTTGCCTATCTATTTCCATTCTTCCAGTCTACCCTATTTTTGTGTGTTAACTCTGGCAGGTAACCAAGTCCTACATAGTCTCTCACTCACTGCCCTGACAGTGGGATGAGGAAGAGAATCAGAAAGGTAAAAGTGCGGGGGTTTAGATAGACAGGTTAATAGGTAAAACAAAAGCTGCATGGGCAAGCAAAGCAAGTTATGGAATTTATTCACTACTTCCCATAAGCAAGTTATCGGATGTTCAGCCTCCTCCAGGAAAGCAGGGTCCATCACATATAACAGTTTCTTAGGAAGACAAACACCATCACTCCAAATGATTGGTATTATTGCTGAGCATGATGCCATATGGTATGGGATATTGCTTTGCCCAGTCTGGGTCAGGTGTCCAGGCTGTCCCATCTTCTTCTGCACCTGCAACCTCCTCATTGGCAGGGCAGCATGAGAAACAGAAAAGTTCTTGTCTCTGTATAATCATTGCTCAGCAACAACTAAAATATTGGTGTGTTATCAACACTATTTTCAAAAAACACCAAAACAGTGCCATATGAGCTTCTGTGAAGAACAATCTTCACCTCTTATTCCATACCACTTACATCATACTCAGGTCCCACAGTATCCAAGGGGAAAATTATGTACCTGACTGTATTCTTCAAGTCACCCTGTCAGACATTACCACAGTGCTTCAGGGCATATCCCTGTGTGACATTCCTAAATGGTTCATTAACCTTATGAAAAGTGAAAAGCAGATTCTTGAGATATGCCAATATGAGCATTCTGAGGTTGTTCAAGGTACTGAAGTCATCATAAAAAAAGCAGAAAATATCAACCCCACAGGAGAAGACGGGAAAGGATCTGGACAAGCTAGAAAAGTAGGCCCATGAAATGGGCCCATGTGGACCTCATGAGGTTCAACGAGTCCAAGTGCAAGGTGTTGCACATGGCTCGGGGCAATCCTAGACAAGAGTACAGACTGGGAGAAGAACTCATTGAGAGCACCCCTGCTGAGAAAGACTAAGGTGTTCTGGTGGCCAAAAGCTTGACACAAGCCAGCAGTGTACACTTGCATACCAGAAGACCAACTGCATCCTGGGCTGCATCAACAAAGGAATGCACAGCAGGTAAAGGGAGGGGATTGTCCCTCTCTGCTCTGCCCTTGTGAGGCCCCATTTGGAATCCTGCTTACAGGTCTGGTGGTCCCAGAACAAGAAAAATTAGGACCTGTTACAGCAGGTCCAGATGAGGGCCACAAAGATGATCAGAGGGCTGAAGTACCTCTCCTACAAAGGCTGAGAGAGTGTGAAGAAGACAAGGCTCTGGGGAGACATCATTGCTGCTTTTCAGCACTTAAAGGGGGGGGGGGGGGGGGAGGATTGTAAAAACATGGAGAGCAACTTTTTGCTTGGGCAGATAAGCAGGTATGGTTTTAAACAGAAAGAAGGGAGATTTAGATTAGATATTAGGAGGAAATTCTTCACTCAGTGGATGGTGAGGCACTGGCACAGGTTGCTCAGGGAAGCTGCGGATGCTCCGCCTATGGAGGTGTTCACAGCCAAGTAGGATGGGGCTTTGGGCAACCTGATCTAGTGGGAGGTGTCCCTACCCATGGCAGAGGGTTGAAACTAGACGATTTTTAGGGTCCTTTCCAACCCAAGCTGTTCTATGATTCTATGAAAGGTGCCATTTTTCATTTTATCCCTATATTGTCTCTCTGAGGAGAAAAGGGGAAAAATGTAATTTTTAATTGTTTGTATGAGATGGTTCCTGAAGTACTGGGATGACAACAATGTTGGGCCCAAATGCCAGATTTGATGAAGCACTTACAATTCTCAAAAATGTTTTAAGATGTTCTTCCCTTCTAAACAAAATAAATATACTTAATTATATATGGCTTCCTACTTTAAAATAAGAAGAAAAACTAAAAATCAAATAAAAATCTAACCCCAATCCCTCTACTACACCACTTCTACAACTATTATTTTGTGTCAGGTAAATAGCAAAGTGAAATATTCCTCATGAAGAAGGCTTGTCAAGGAATCAGTCCAGTTCATATAATACTGATGATAACTTATCTGAGATTCACTGTCACGTCATTTAAAATGAAAAATTTCGTTAGTCATATGTCAACTGTTAAGCTTTATATCTGTCATAGATACATAACATTTTAAGAAACTCTTCAAACAATGAGATACATATGTTGCTGGAAATGAAGGTTAAAAGTAGCCATCTCCTGTATGATCAGACTAGAAATTCAGTATATGAATCATGGTAATTCAAGGTTAAATATGCCTTGCAATGCCAGAAAAAAAAAATGATCACTTTGCATTTCATGTTGGTAACTGTTCTAGAGGACTTAAAATAAGAAAAAAAAAAAAAAAAAAATGGACACAGACTTTAACACTTTTTGACCAAAATAGAGATAAAGAAAAGTTCCCTATATTTGCTTTGTTTTTGTTGCTTTTAAAGTGTCAATGTTCATAGCCTTCCCAGGTCAATTTGTCTCTTAAATTCTCAGCTTGCTGCATAGATAGGGCAAGCATCAAGTGGAGTCATTTGTAATTTTCTAAATTAAATGACCATCTCTGCAAGTGTTCTCACTCCTTTAACAACATGCAGTTGATGGATTACTGGGGCATTACTGCAGTAGACAAGCAAAGTCTAGGTATCAACTCCAATAGCAGAACCATATGGAAATACACGTTTCAGCAGTAAGCCGTACAGGTCACAAATCAGGTAAGTAAATCCAAAAAATCCTTTCAAGGCAAGTGTATTCCTCAGCACTCTTCTACAGGTTCTGAAACTGAGATTAGTAAAATGGTGTATTTTATAGAATCCCTAGAGTGCCATCATTTAGTATAGTATAGTATTAATAATAGTATTTCGCATCTACAGTATATCATCACATTACATTATATTCTAAGAGTCACTGTGCAAACTGCAATACCATGAAGTGATAACATAGTGTAATGAGACATACCATCCAGTGTAATGTGATTTACAAGAAAGTCAATGCAGCATATCTCTAATATTACCCTCATTTAAAGGGAAACCCAATAAATATTTCATTTAAATGTACAGGTTGTTCATTTTCTCTCTTTTTTTTTTTTTTTTTTTGGTTGTTTTTTAATCTCAGTACATCTTGACACTTCCACGGAGAACTTCAACATTATATTCACAGGTAATCATATTTTGCTAAGAAAGCTGAAATCATAAAATGAAAACCATTCCCTATGCAACTTTCTGAAAGGCCTTTAAAGGTCTTTGAAATAAATGTTTTTGCAAATAAAGAGCTAAAAAATCATATAGGAACTTTCTGGCTTTAAGAGCTTGTGTAAGCACCAATTAAATGAGTTTTGTCTACAGAACAGAACCCAGGTCTGAGCTTTGAGTTCTGTATCCCCTCTGCAAGAGCTGATGGCACTGAATGTATCTTGCATCTAAATAGCATGGGCAATGCAACTCCTTGCATTGTATGGCAACTACATTAAGACATGAAGTGAGTCATATATGAAGCCATATTAAATCAAGTTAAGATACAACTTAAAGATGAAAAATCTGCTAGTTTCCTCCACAAACACACATATGCTAATATCCCTAAAATTTTGTTTTCTCATAAATATGTTTAAGGACAGATTATCCTATCTCTCCTAACTGCTGTCAGAGCTCTAAGAAAATGACTTTTTGTCTTTGCAACAGCAAGAGATAGTAAAAGTAATAAATAATAATAATAATAATAATTTTTAAAAATCAAGAAATAGCTAGTAAGGAGAAACTTATTTTCAGATTCATTTATCTATTTATCAGCAACACTCTCCAAAGGAAAACATTTAAGTATAGCCAAATTAGAGAAATATTTCACTAACATTATATTCTTATGGAAGTATAGTTATCACTTAAGAGAAAACATAAATGAGATGAGGCCCATATAACACATACTCATCAGATCTCTCCAACAAATGGGTAAGACAGACAATTTTGTTCTATCAAAATGAAAGATTTGTATTGGCACTTCTTAAAATTGGTAGTAAGACTGCCCAGCGATGTTGGAATAAATGGTTTTCTCTCACATCCCTCCTCATTTCTCTTTGGGGATGTGTGATTCTGTAGCATATCCTTTTCCAGCTTACACAGCTCCTTCCACACTTCCAAAGAAGTTTGTCTCCTTCTGTCAGCTGAGGAAGGAAGATATAAATAGAAACAAGGAAAGAAATTTGTGCACCCATCCACCCTACAGCCGCCCCCTGACTTCACACATGTACACATAGGCAAGATTTCCTTTGGCAAGTATTGTTTCAGTGAGAATCAGAAGGTCAATTGTAGGACAGCAGAAAATGGAAGTTAGCCTGAGGAAGCTTTTGTTCTGTGCCTCTTGAAAATTTATATAACGTTGATATTAAAATACAGATTAAGTCAGATTAAGTTTCAGGCAAAATAAATAAATAAATAAATAAACTATATGTTTATATATTAAAAAAAAAAAAAAAATCAAACATGCATCCAAACAGTCTTCAACCCCTGCAACATAAATATTAATTGTCTTTGAATACACAAAGGAGTATTTTCATAGCACTTTCACATTTCAATTTAGTCTTTTAACAGCTCCTAATTATATTTTTCCTAATTTGAAATCATGACATGATATGCTAATTCTTACTGTTCTGCAAAACCTGTCTAAATAACACTAAATTTAAACCAGATTTTATGAATCTTGGTGAAAATTATTAATGTAGTATTATTAATGTCAAGAGTGAAATATGGTCTTACACATGTTGTATCACATCACAAAACTTCACAGCTGAACTATTATTCCATAACATCAAACCAGAAAAGTTATCTGCAATTTAAAATGACCAGTAAAAATGACTATTTTTCTGGAACCTAAAGCTGCCTGTTTTCAATTAGAATCACCTCAGAACACTTGAAAATCCCCCCATGTGCCCCACACCAGCAAATCCACCTGACAAAGTGGAAAACAAAAATTTTAATATATAAACCATTACTAATTTCCAACATTTATATAAAACAAAAGTGTTCCTTTTTAAGCTGCAGGGCCCTTTGTCAGATGAATGACAACAGATTTGAAAAGAGTGGAACCTATCTTTGCCTGTCTGCAGCTGAGGTAATGGCATGGAGCATTAAGCCAATGTCTCTTAAGAAACCAAATATATTTTCTCTCAGGATTAATGGTTCACTGTTAGCTTGAAGATTAAAACTAGAAGCAAAAAGAAAATAGAGTCCAGGGCAGGCCCTCTGTTCATTTCTGTGCAACTTGTTAGTGAACAGAGCCAAAGGCAAGCATTTGAATAACCAGTACAACACAAAATTACTTACTGAATACTATCTGATGTTATGGTCAAATACATCTGCTGCAGTTAGGCAGTAGATAGAGTGATTTAACACTGTATATAAATCACTGGGATTCAGTGAGTTGGTACCAACTGAAAGGCTGGCAACTGTAAGAATGCCAATCTCCAAGTGTCACTTCTTCATTTACATCACATTGGTATTCAGACAGTGGCAAGCAACCCCAAAAGTGAATTTATTGCTACAAGAAAGTCAATATTTTACAATAACTGAAGGAATTCTGAAACAGTGATTTAAAAGACTATTTTGTGCAAACCATTTACTGCTTTATACGCATGTATATTGCTATTCATTCCCATGGATACCTACAACCATGGTAATTCACAAGAAGCTTCTTAATTTTAAAACTTGCTGTTTTACAAAGTAAACTGCTAGTTTTTAGTTTATTTAGTAAAACTGAGTTATTGGAGACCTTGACTTTCCTAAAGCAATTATTTACTGTACGGTATCAGTCTTTCAAAGTACTACCCTTTTGAAAAATACAAGCAAGTTATACCAATAGAATGCAAAGGAAAGAACATTCTTTTTTTTTTCTTTTTTTCCCCAGTTTTTGTAATATGTGAAAACCAAAACAAATTTAAAATTTCAAAACATTTTGGTACTTTCTAATTATCAGAATTAAGAAATATTCTACTAAAAACAACACATAAATTACATACAGAGGTTCTCTTTTCCATCAAGGTTTTTTTCTTCAGAAGTACAAGATTTCCTAAATATGGCAAATATACTGATGATACTTAATGTTCCTGTAATTCAGACTTTACCAGATCAAGTGTCTGTGACACTTAAACCATGATGAGTTGCCCTTATTTATTTAATTTGTATTCTCAGACTATGGATGGACTGAGCCTTCTACTGGCCTTTTGTATACATATCAATCAGATTTATTTAACTGTGTCCTTACAGATTTGTGACACTATTCAAGACATGAGATCATATGCTTTTATTTGGTATTTGGGGAAAGAAAATCTTCATCAAAGGCACAAATATATTCAGCAAAATTTGAACTCTATCCCATAGAAATATGTCTTACCTGATGGTATTTTTTGCCTTCATTTTTTCTCAACCTACATTTCAGTAGATATTTCTGTAGCTGCAGTATAGCAACAGTAGAAGACAGCAATAATCCTTACTTTTAGTAAAACAAAGTTTGTGATTTGTAAGAGGGTATATTAATTTTGGACAGAGAAGGGAGCATTTCTCAGCAGCTAATAATGGCAGCTCACAAGTCTGATTATGTCAGTGCTGGCTCCTAGAAAAGACCAACCAATATAATTGATCTTGTAACATTTAAAGGCTCTTCACTTCAAGCATATTTTATTGCTGTCTGGCTACAATTATGTTGACCAGAAGTGAGGCCAGCACTGGGGTTCAGAACTCTGAGGAAAATCAGTTCAGCATGTAACCACTTCACTCCAAATGGCAGAAGTTGCATGGGAAATTAATTTTCAGGATCACATTAAGTTAGACTGCAGAAACTATTATGGGATTCACTTAGATAAAATTGCTTTAGCTACTGGAAAGATGAGTGTCAGTAATGATATTTATTAAACAAAATGAATAACGTTTGGAAGCCATGGAAACCAGAGGACTAAAATTGGGTAGGTGCACTAAGTGCAAGAGGGCACCAAGAGCTATTAAGACAATCAAAGGATTTAAAGTACAAGGTCAGATCAGATAAATTCATAAGCATTTTTGTCCATCTTCTTTCTCATGGAAGACAGTAAAGTAAAATTAACACAGAAAATACCATACTGTATAATCAAAGGAAAAAAAAAAAAAAAAAAAAGAAAGAAAAAAGAAAAAAGCTCCAGTCCTACTATTTCTGTCCTTTTAATATCAGAGTCAGTTAAGGTTCCATTATTTGTATGACTGAAAGCCCAACATATTATTGTATCTATCTATAGATAATACAGAAATATAGATATCAGAATAGAGACACAGAAGAAAAAAAAAAAAAAAAAAGGTGAAAAAATGTGGAAAGGCAGAGGAGTGGGAGGGGGTGTATTAAAAATAACCTAGCTAGAATTATATTTTGAGAAAAGAAAAAAAAGAAAAGAAAGAAAAGAAAAGAAAAGAAAAGAAAAGAAAAGAAAAGAAAAGAAAAGAAAAGAAAAGAAAAGAAAAGAAAAGAAAAGAAAAGAAAAGAAAAGAAAAGAAAAGAAAAGAAAAGAAAAGAA
>CM021731.1:149137952-149156444 GCA_011075105.1 Heteronetta atricapilla
GGGGGGGGGAGTACAACATTTTTTAACTGGGAAATGTGGTCTGAGTTTTTTTCACAGTGCATTTTGTATTATTTTATGGGCAATACAGTACTTATTGGACTCAATCTACTGTATTTTTAGTCATATTATCTATAGGGATAAATGTGACATACCTTGCTTTCAGAATATGTGTTTAAAATTTACTTTATAAATTGATATGACTAAAGTAGATAAGGAACTTACAGATTTTAAAAAAAAAAAAAAAACAAACAAAAACAAATCAAAGAAAAAAAAAACTATTAAGATTTCCTCTGTAGCAAAAGAACAGAAATAATAATCTTAATTCCAGCATGAGCAGTCAAAGTTAAAATGTCATCTACCTGTGTTTCATTTGAGGCCATATTACTTGAGGCCATAAGGTTGTCCTGGTTTCAGTTAGGATAGAGTTAATTTTCCTCCCAGTAGCTGGTAGGGTGCTATGTTTTGGATTAGGATGAGAAGAGTGCTGATAACATGCTGATGTTTTAATTGTTGCAGAGCAATGCTACATTAAGCCAAGGACTTTTCAGCTTCTCACTCTGTCCTGCCAGCAAGCAGGCTGGTGGTGCAGCAGGAGCTGGGAGGGGACAGACCCAGGATAGCTGACCCAAACTGGCCAAAGGGGTATTCCATACCACCTGATGTCATGCTGAACAATATATAGGGGTGGCTAGCCGGGGTGGGGGGCCAGCTGCTTGGGTTGGGCTGGGCATCGGTCAGTGAGTGGTGAGCAATTGCATTGTGCATCACTTGTTTTGTACATATTATTATTATTATTATTTTATTTTCTGTCCTAATAAACTGTCTATCTCAACCCACAGGCTTCAGTTTTTCTCATTTCTCTCCCCCATCCCAGAGAGGGAGGAGGGATGGTAAGCGAATGGCTGTGTGGTGCTTAGCTGCCAGCCAGGTTAAACCACAACAAAGGTGCAAATACAGTGAGAGTTAATCAAGCATACCTAGTGTCTAATGCAGCTGACAGCTCTCTAAGATAATAGAAGTGGTTCATTTTACCCATTAGTGGGAACATTGTAAGGGTGAAATTGTCCTTTAATACTCAACTTCCATAAATAGGCTATCTGTTTTCCATGAGATCAATATGAATAAATACTGAAATAAAGCCACACTGTGTCTCATTGGTTAACAAGAACATCCTTTACTATCCCCAGAATTAGGTAGCTAGTTCACCTTCAAAAAATCAGAGCATATCCCACTTCTAGGTGGCATATCCCCTTTCCTGGAATACCTGTATAGTGCAGCATATTCACATATTACCAGACTGTAAGCAGCTCTGTTCAAAATGACAGAAATAATGAATATGTATGTGTGCATGGAGGTAGGGAAGAAAGATGGCTTCATCTGAGATATCCAATACTTATTTAAAAAAAAATAAATAAATCACAGAATCATCATGGTTGGAAGAGGCCTCCAAGATCACCTAGTCCAACCTCTGACCTAACACGAAAAAATCCTGCACTTAACCATATCACTAAGCTCTACATCTAAACATTTTTTAAATAACATGGTGTATTCTCAATGGCACAGTCACAATTTTCTCAACAGTTTGCCTCCATAATTTTCTACCAGCTCCTAAAAGTCTTTAGATAATTTGGATGGGCAGGACTGGATAAGACATTTTTCTTTTCTTCCATATCTTTCACACGATGACACCAGTAAGATTACACTATACAGAAGAGACACCACTCCCATGACAGTTCATTAAGAGAATATATCTTGCAGTCAGAGTTGGCTGACTCTACTTCCACTCTGTAGAGATGACTGTGCCCACACAGTGCACAGATTTGCAGTATTATTTCTCCTCGGTTCACTCCAGAGTAATTGTTATCTCCACTAAGAATGTTTAGAATAAATTTCTTCATATTATTTCAGCATATCCTCTCACCTTGACAACACAGAAAGGTTTGACTAAGGACAATAGCTGTAAAAACATCTTGATAGTATAAAAGCCATAAGCCATTGTATATTTTGATAGATCTCTACCTGAAGTATTAAAAAAAATATAAATCTATTTTGTTATTTCGACAGGATGATAGTATGGGATCTGAACAGGTGTTCTCATTGTGTTGGCATTTTATATATAATTAATTTGTGGTCAGAAGGAAAAAAAAAAAATCTAAGTCAAATTGATATGGTACTTTCTTTGATTACTGGAATCAGTTCCTCATTCTTCTGTGGTGGTTCTTTGGGATAGAACAGAACAGAATAGAATAGAATAGACGTTTAACAGAATATAACAAATGCTAATTCCCTCAGTACTCGAGGATGAATCCCATCAGTCCCATGGACAATTTCAATATCAACAAATAGAAAGTTACTGTTCCCCTAGTCATACTCTTCTAACTCACAGGCCTGATAAACACCAAGACTGTCATTAATATTAAAGAGAGGCAAAACAGGCATTAAATGCCTGTTTTAATTTAATTTTGGCATTAAATGCCATCACTCCTGTTTGTCAAGTGACTAACTTCATCCAGCAACAGTCCAATATTTTCCTTAGACCTTCTCTTGCTATTAAGATATTTTAAAAAGCCTTTTTTTACCTGAAACATCACTGACCAATTTCAACTCCAGTTGAGATTTTGCTTTTCATACTTTCTTCTTACAAATGAAAACTGTAATTCTGTAATCTTCCTGTGTAGTCTGACCTTGCTTAGAGAGATCATACACTTCCTTTTTCTGCTTGAGTTCCAAGAGGGGTTCCCTGTTCAGACAAGCTGGTCTTCTTCCAGCTTACTTGACTTGGAACACAATGGGATTTCCTGCTCTTGAGCTTTCAAAAGGTGATTCTTAAAAAGCAAGCAGCTCTTGTGGGCTGCTAAGCTTTAAATCAGATTCCCAGGGAGCCCTGCTAACTACCTCCCAGAGCAGTTTGAAGTTTGCTCTCCTAAAATGAAAGTACCAACTCTGATGACCATTTTTCTCATTTCACTAAAAATATTGAACTCAACAATTTCATGATCACTATGGCCAAGACATCTTACCTTTATATCTCCCATAAGGACTTTATTCACAAATGACAGGTCTAGGACGTCAACCTTTCCTTGTTGGTCCACTAATTGTGACAAAAAGTTATTTTCAACATAGTTTAGGAATTTCCTAGACTTGCTTGCTGCTGCAGTATGATATTCCCAGATAATGTCTGGGAGATTAAAATATCCCATAAAGACAAGGGCTACTAATCCAGAGATTTGTCCTAATTGCATATAAAACTCATCAGTACTATCATCCTGGCTGGGGGAACAACAGTAGACACTCATGACATCTGCTTTATTATCCATTCTCATAATCCTTACCCAGAGGTTCTCAACTTCATCATCCCTAAATTGTTATACAATCCAACTTCTCCCAAAGTTGAATTTGCAACAAAGCAACACCTCAACCTTGTCTATACTGCCTATTTCTCTTAAATAACCAACAACCCTCCATACCAGCACTCCAGCTGTGGATCTCTTTGTACCAAGTTTCACTGGTATCACATTTTAGCTCTGGGAATGTATCCAAAATTCCAATTCCTCCAGCTTGTTTCCCATACCATGTAAACTGGTGTACAGACATTTCATATGAGTTCAGTGCTCCCTGCACTACTGTAAATGCTCCCATTAACTGGATATTATTCTATTCAGGTCATTTATTGTTGTTCTTTATATTTTTACTTATTTTCTTAAATGATCCAGTGAACAAATTAGATCCCTGCAAGATAGGTAGAAAAATATGAAAAATAAATCGTTCTTATGTATGTATATAGGTACATATACATACTTATGTATGTATGTATATATAAATGCATATATATATGCATATATATGTATATGAGGTCACAAAGTGTAATTAACTGCAGAGAAGAGGACTGGAAAAAAATAAAAAAGAGGAGATGGGGACAATAAGTGATGATATAAAATGAGTGGGTCTCTCTTCCTTATTTGTGAAGGTGTGTTCAGGTTTTGGCTGGGACAGAATTAATGTTCTTCATAGAAACTCATATGATGCTATGTTTTGACCTTACAATAAAAATAGTGTTGATAACATGCTGATGTTTTCATTTTTGCAGAGCAGTTCTAGCACAGATCCAAGGTCTTTTCATCATGCCAGCAAGGAGGCTGGGGGCAGGAGGGGAAGAACCAGCACAGCTGACCCAAACTGGCCAAGGGGATATCCTGTGCCATACGGCATCATGTCTGGCATTCAAAGCTCAAGTAATCGACGAGGAGGAAGAGGAGACATCTGGAGTAATGGCATTTGACTTTCCAAGAAACTGTTAATGCGATTTATCCTGCTTTCCTGGAACTGGCTGAAAACCTGCCTGCCAATAGAGAGTAGTGAATGAATTCCTTGTTTTGTTTGCTTTCATGCACCGCTTTTGCTTTATCTATTAAATTGTCTTTTTTTCAAGCCATGGGTTTTCTCATTTACCTTTCCATTTCTTTTCCCCCATCCTGCTGTGGGGGAAGCGAGCAAATGGCTGTGTGGTGCACAACTACCTGCCATGGTTAACTCACAACAAAATGTATTCAGAAACATTGTCTTTTTTTTTTTTTTTTTTTTTTTTTTCTCCTAAGGAGGAGAATCCTCATGAACTAATGAAAGAAGTAATGAATTTTCTAATTTGTTTTAGCCACAAACCAGCACTGTGACCTCCAATGTCCTTTTCCACTGGCCAAGCTCTGAAGGCTTCATCTGATTCATTCTGTGGTAACTTTCCAGACAGGCACCTACTTTTGTGACAATGAAGCCTGATTATTGTCACTCCCTGCTCTCAATGTTGCAGTTTGTTCAGGGTGCTATAATGTGATTGCAAAGTGGTTTAGGCAAACCTGAATCTAATGCCAGCATCTCTTGCTCTTACTACTATTTATCTGAAGATTTTTTGACATTTATTAATGTCAACTCAAAGCCCATACTGCAGCACGCTGTAAATCCCTTGTTGCACAGAATAAGGAAAAGTTTGTCTTCCCTTCCATCTCAAAAGTACACAAATTCTACTTTTTCTAATTTGCCTCTTCTCCCCACTCTAGCTTCCTTCTTAGATACTTTGAATGAGGCAGACCTTAGATAAAACACACAGCTTTAAACATTGTCTGACAGGAAGCAGCTGAAGTAATTATTATATATGCCTTCTAATTTATATTTTAATGTGGAACTGATAAATTTTGGGGGGCAGCTCTTCAGCTGGTATAAGTCATCATAGCATCTTTAGCTTCAATGAACATTTTTAATTTTACAGTAGATGGCTCTTCTATTATTTACCATATTTAGTACTGCTATTCAGCAACTCAAGTACTGCTTTTGAAGCTCTGATTGAAATTACTGCTCATTACAGTCTCTGCCATTTCTTAAATAAAATCATCCACATAAAATGCACAAACAGGAAAATGCACAAACATTTTATCATTTTATCTCTTTCAATATTATTATTATTTTTTTCCCAGTAAAATTCCATATGACTTGGTGTATCTAATTCTATATGGTTTAGCTATTTGGCCAATTCTCCTCACTGTTCTGCATTTCACAGCTCAGGTTTCTAGAGGAACTTTTTCCTCCTTTTCATTCCTGTCATTTTTCAACTCAGGAAGATCAATTCAGAAATATTAAATTATACCCATCTTATTTTTAAGACAAAACTGATATTTTCCCTAGATTGCTGTCATTTAGTGTGAGAACCGTCTCAGCTAACTTTGCCAGCTGAAATTTAGATGTCCGCTCTAATTAAGACATCCAGCTCCTCTTGTCACCAAGGGAAGGAGACAAATTGACATAAATCACCTTTCGGAGCCATCTTTCCCTCTCCATTGATTACAGGGCAAAGAGATCTAGGCAAAGATACAATTTATTATATTTAAGAATAATAATAATAAAAGTATAATAATAATAATAAACCACAGCAAAAGAACAGAGTAAATGTCTCTACTGGTGCCCTGCAGTACAATGGTCACTGTTTTTAATCAGGAGGGCTCTGTTCTCATCTTTCCAAACCCACTCAGCTGAAGTACTCCATTTTACATAGAAGACTTCAATACAAATTGGAGAAGGTGGTACACACTGCCTCATTCAACAGCCCTAATCAGTCAGTCACTGAGACACTACAATTTTCTTTAGTGCAGCCTTAAGAGAGTACTTAAATATGCCAAGCAAAACGAGAGAACCTCACCTCACCAGATTTTAACCTTTAATACACTATTCCATAAGACCAGTCCTTTCAGGGAGCAAACACAACAAAGCCGTGTGTCATCAGTCATGACTGCTACATTCACTGGTACAGGGGAGAAAAATGATATGACATTTTGTGAATTAAGTATTTTTCTAAACTTAGGCTGCATGGCTATTTCATAACAAGCTATAAAATAATCTAAAATATTATCTTTATGAATATACATTTAAAAATACATAAAACAAAGGATCCACTTCTAATGTTTTTCTATCATTGGTGAAAATCCCTCCCATTGATCAATAAAACTAAAATCCTTTCCCACTGAAAGAACAGTGGGAAATCTCCAAAATAAACAACATTACATGCAAATGAATTCTGAAGAAAATGAAGTCAGTAACTGCTCAAAAAGTTGACCTGTTGATCAGCAACATAATTTTTCTAATTTGACTTTTCATAAGGTTTCAGATTGCCTTTATCCACTGTAAAATGCTGTTGCCAGAAGAATGTAGATTATGATAGACAGTAGAAACTCAGAGCTACAATAGATATTATGATTTTAATAAGCTAGTCCTTTACAAAGCAAACAAAATAGCCAAGTTCTTTCTGACAACTGAAAAAATATAAAAATAAAAAAAAAAGTCTGATGCAAAAAGGAATCTCCAGCTTCAGAACACACCAGATAGAGGCCTAGCCTCACTTAACAAAAAATCAGCATCATTACCACAGAATAGGCTCATAATAGTAAATTAAATTCATTTTCTTTCTCCTTTCTAGACCAATGTGTTTATCAGATAGTAGGGAGAAAATACAGCTAAATTTAAAATATAGCATAAGGAGAAGGCAAAGAGAAAGCAGAAGGTCTTAGCACAAAAAGTAAAGCCTTACAACAGTTCTTGGCCTAGTTTTTTAATCTGTCATTCAATTGTGACCATATACAGTCTTACATTTTAATATATTTAATTTAAATAATTTAATATAAAATATTCTGTACTTTTCACATCATATAAAGGTAAGTATAGAAAATGCTAAAATGGAATCTTTTAAATTAAATTCTACAAAAACAATTTGTCTAGTAGTGATACCAGATAGCTTATATTTGTATCATATCTCTTCTTAGATAACTACCACACATTTAATATCCTATGACTATAGACAACAAAAAATTAAACGCTCAATCTTCATGTAATTAAATAACAAAATCCCTATACATATCAGAACTGAAACTCCTAGGCCTGAAAGGACATTTATCCTACTTACTGCAGGTCCTACTTACCTTGTCATGGTATGATATGAATTACTGTTATCCCTGTAGTAAGCTGAATTTGTGTTAGTAAGATACAAAGTTTGTGTCAATTACACAACCAACTCCATATAGTGCTTTACAGGATCAAGGCTTCAGCATTTTAGTATGTAGGATAGATAAGCATTACTCTTTTTAAACATGCAGCACAAGCATTTATGGCCCTAAGAATTTTTCATCACGACTACAGATAGCAAGTTAAAACAGCAATGATGCACAAAGGAGAATTTTGTATTTCTTTTACCATAAATTCTAGATTTGTACAGCAAATTGAGATGACATCTGCCCAAATCCCTAATGCAAAGACTCTTTTTCTACCAAGACTCCTTGTAGATGGTTCCTTGTTTTGCTTCCATCAACATCAACACAAAAAGGAGGACTAAGAATAATCTCCATCCTTACTGGATGTGGGGGGAAACTTAGTTACCAGAGATGAGGAAAAGGCTGAGGTGCTTAATGCCTTCTTTGCCTCAGTCTTTAGCGGCAAGACCGTTGTTCTCTGGATACCCTGTACCCTGAGCGGGTGGAAGGGGATAGGGAGCAGAATGTGGCCCTCACAATCCACGAGGAAATGGTAGGCAACCTGCTACAGCATTTGGATGTAAGCAAGTCGATGGGGCCGAGAGAACTGTCGGAGGAGCTGGCCAAGCCGCTTTCCATCATTTATTGGCAGTCCTGGCTATCAGAGGTGGCTAGCAAAAGTGACGCCCATCTACAAGAAGGGCCAGAGGGTAGACCCAGGGAACTATAGGCCTGTTATTTTAACCTCAGTGCCAGGGAAGCTCATGGAGCAGATTATCTTGAGTGTCATCACGTGGCACTTGCAGGGCGAGCTGGCAGTCAGGCCCAGTCAGCATGGGTTTATGAAAGGCAGGTCCTGCTTGATGAACCTGATCTCCTTCTGTGACAAAGAGACAGGCTTGGTGGATGAGGAAAAGGCTGTGGATGTGGTCTACCTTGACTTCAGTAAGGCTTCTGACACCGTTTCACACAACATTCTCCTCGAGAAAGAGGCTACTTTTGGCTTGGACTGGTGTATGCTTCATTCGGATAGAAAGTGGCTGGATAGCCGGGACCAAAGAGTCATGGTGAATGGAGTTAAATCCAGTTGGAGGCCGGTCACTAGTGGAGTCCCTCAGGGCTCAGTACTAGGGCCAGTCCTCTTTAATATCTTTATTGATGATTTGGATGAGGGGATCAAGGGCACCCTCAGTAAGTTTGCAGATGACACCAAGTTAGGTGCGTGTGTCAATCTGCTCGAGGGTAGGAAGTCTCTGCAGGAGGATCTGATTAGGCTGCACTGATGAGCTGAAGCCAACTGTTCAACAAGGCCAAGTGCCGGGTCCTGCACCTGGGGCACAACAACGCCAAGGAGCGCTACAAGCTGGGAGATGAGTGGTTAGAAAGCTGCCTGGCAGAGGAGGACATGTGAGTATCGGTTGATAGTCTGCTGAATATGAGCCAGCAGTGTGCTCAGGTGGCCAAGAAGGCCAACAGTATCCTGGCTTGTATAAGAAACAGTGTGGCCGACAAGGCTAGGGAAGTGATTGTTGCTCTGTACTTAGGCTCTGGTGATGCCTCACCTTGAGTACTGTGTTCAGTTTTGGGCCCCTCAGTACAAGAAAGACAAGGAGGTGCTCAAGCGAGTCCAGAGAAGGGCTACAAAGCTGGTGAAGGGTCTGGAGAACAAGTCCTATGAGGAGCAGCTGAGGGAGCTGGGATTGTTCAGCCTGGAGAAAAGGAGGCTCAGGGGCGACCTTATTGCTCTCTATAGAAAGGAGGCTGTGGGGGTTGGTCTATTCTTCCACGTGCCTGGTGACAGGGGAAATGGGCTAAAGTTGCATCAGGGGACGTTTAGGTTGGATATTAGGAAGAACTTCTTTACTGAAAGGGTTGTTAGGCATTGGAATGGGATGCCTGGGGAAGCGGTTGAGTCACCATCCCTGGAGGTCTTTAAAAGACTATTAGATTTTGAGCTTAGTGATATGGTTTAGTGAAGGACTTGTTAGTGCTCGGTCAGAGGTTGGACTCAATGATCTTGGAGGTCTCTTTCAACCTAGACATTTCTGTGATTCTGTGATTCCATCAGACACCTCACAGGCTACTTCCTTAGCCTCCTCCAAGGTAGTGTCTTTGCCATTTCCTGTTTTGTCCTTGTTTACCCCTGTTTCAAAAAAGAACAACACAAGCTTTTGTGAGCCTTTCTCACAAAAGAGAAATGCCTGCAGCCCATTTCCAGCCTTGCTCTGAGTCTTATAATACTTAGCTTTACATTTAGCATGTTATCAGCACTCTTCTCATCCTAATCTAAAACATAGCACCCTACCAGCTACTAGGAGGAAAAATAACTCTGTCCTAACTGAAACCAGGACATATATCCACCCCTTATTCCATACCATTTATGTCATGCTCAGGTTACACTCTTTCCAATACATTCTAGTTAATCACTATTTTCATCTAGGGTAGTAATGACACACAGTATTATATAATAATTAACATAATACAACTCAACTCATGGGCTATTCTCACCCAGTATTAAATCCCCTTGAGGTACACAACAGACCTCCCCATTCTTTTGCATTACTCACCAACTGCATCCAGGTCCTTGAGCAAAAGCAATCCCACGAATGGGTTTGCCTTTTCCTGAGGCAGGAGTAGCCCAGACTGTTTTACCCTGCATGTTTCTTACATACACTACAGGAACTTTATCCCCTTCCACTGTACGTAGCAGGTTTGATGGGACAGGTCCAGCTCGGTTGGCAGATCCTCTAGTATTGACTAACCAGGTGGCCTTTGCCAAATGTGTATCCCAATTTCTGAATGTCCCAGCACCCATTGCTTTCAGTGTAGTCTTTAACAGCCCATTTTATTGCTCAACTTTAGCGGAGGCTGGTGCATGATAGGGGATGTGACACACCCACTCAATACCGTGTTCTTTGGCCCAAGTGTCTATAAGGTTGTTTCGGAAATGAGTCCCATTGTCTGACTCAATTCTTTCTGGGGTGCCATGACGCCATAGAACTTGTTTTTCAAGGCCCAGGATAGTGTTTCGGGCGGTGGCATGGGGCACAGGATATGTTTCCAGCCATCCAGTGGTTGCTTCCACCATTGTAAGTACGTGGCGCTTGCCGTTGCGGGTTTGAGGGAGTGTGATGTAATCAATCTGCCAGGCCTCTCCATATTTATATTTCAGCCATCGTCCTCCATACCAAAGAGGCTTTGACCGTTTGGCTTGCTTGATTGCAGCACATGGTTCACAGTCATGAATAACCTGTGCTATAGTGTCCATGGTCAGGTCCACCCCTCAATCACAAGCCCATCTGTATGTTGCATCTCTACCTTGATGGCCTGAGGTGTCATGGGCCCATCGGGCTATAAATAATTCACGCTTATGTTGCCAGTCCAGGTCCACCTGAGCCACTTCAATATTAGCAGCCTGATCCACCTGCTGATTGTTTTGATGTTCTTCAGTAGCCTGATTCTTGGGCACATGAGCATCTACGTGGCGTACCTTTTCAACCTGGGCAGCAATATATTGCCCCAATGCAGCAGCCCAGATGGGTTTGCCCCTGCGCTGCCAGTTATAGTGGCAGGAGCTGGAGCAGCTGCAGGAGCTGGAGCAGCTGCAGGAGCAGGAGAAGGAGTGGCTGCAGGAGCAGGAGCAGGAGTGGCTGCAGGAGCAGGAGCGACTATAGGAGCAGGAGCAGGAGCGGCTGCAGGAGCAGGAGCAGGAGCTCCAACAGAGATCTACCTCAGGACAGATCTCTGGATGAGATTTCTAAGTAGTTGTTTAACCTTAAACAAAACCTGAAGCGCGTTCAAGAGACATAAAAACAAGAACATGCTGGTCTGCGTATCCCAAGGATATTCAACATCTTGGAGAGTTATCGTAACTAGCTCAGGGGATACGAGGGTACTGAAGGAGTAAGGGAGAGTGAACAAGTAGGGAAAAATATATTCCCCTGTCCCCTCCACAGATTGGCTCCCTGATGAAAAAAGGCAGTAGGTGTAATTGTTAATAGTTTCCAAGATATAGTTTCCAAAGTACAGAGTCGACGACAGTGTTGAGTACAAATACCAAGTAAGAGTTATGGCCAAATATTTCATCGTATCGTAAGCTATATACACCGCACAATACTATAAAGATCTTAAACCAGGGCCCGGAAAGGATAAACAGCACAACAGGGATCACATACAGAAAGTAATGTGCTATAAAACTCAGTTTGGAATACAGGCACAGCAGACTTGAGATTAAAGCAATCAACATTCTGATTAGCAACTATTAAGCAGCTCTAATACTTATACCAGTTTTAGTTTAACACACTCTGGTCAGATCTGTTGTTATCTCAACCCTTCATGCCCCAAGTTGGGAGCCAAAAGGACTGTTGTGGTTTAGCCCAGCTGTCAGATAAACACCACACAGCCGTTCGCTCACCCTCCCCCCTCCCTCTCTGGGATGGGGGAGAGAAACGAGAAAGTGAAGCCTGTGGGTAGAGATAAAGACAGTTTATTAAGATAGGAATAATAATAATAATAATAATAATAATAATAATAATAATAATAATAATATGTACAAAACAAGTGATGCACAATGCAATTGCTCACCACCCACTGACCGATGCCCAGCCCAACCCAAGCAGCTGGCCCCCCACCCCAGCTAGGCACCCCTATATATTGTTTAGCATGACATCAGGTGGTATGGAATACCCCTTTGGCCAGTTTGGGTCAGCTGTCCTGGGTCTGTCCCCTCCCAGCTCTTGCTGCACCCCCAACCTGCCTGCTGGCAGGACAGAGCGAGAAGCTGAAAAGTCCTTGGCTTAGTGTAAGCATTGGTCTGCAGCAATTAAAACATCAGCATGTTATCAGCACTCTTCTCATCCTAATCCAAAACATAGCACCCTACCAGCTACTAGGAGGAAAAATAACTCTGTCCTAACTGAAACCAGGACAGGCAGACAATGAAACTAAATTCTTTCTAATATGTCATCTATGTAATGTGGAATACAATATGCATGTCCTAATGTTTTGGTACCTCTTCAACTTTGTGCTGTCAGTGAGGCATTGTACATATTTAGACATTTTCTTCTACACTACTAGTTCTGTATTCTTGACATAAAATTGATTTTTGTCATCCTGATACATGAACCAGAATAGTTTTCTTGCCCCACTGCTCTAGAGTTTACAATGCAATCAACCACAGTTTCAGAAGAGTATGACTTTTAGGGACATTAGAATAACCAAGACTGAAGCATTTTCATTATATAATAATAATATTTAATAATAATAATATTAAATAATGCTGCTTTTACAGATATATATATTTTTGCTGCATTTACTGTACACGGACTGAGGAAGGAAGTAAGTACAAACCTTATAAACCTTATTGCTCTTTTTAATAAATAGATTTCTGCTAAGTTACAGATATCTTTTACAGATATCCTTTTTTCTTTTTTTCTTTTTTTTTTTTTAGCCCTTCTTTTGGACACCAAATTTTGGTTTATATCAAAAAATAGATCCGTTCCTGTGAATAAACCTCTTTCCCTCTTTCCTTGTTTCTCACAATCCCAAGCCAACAACCAATCTCTATTAACTTTTTTTTTCTTTTTTTTTTGTTTGTATACAAAATTATTCAGGATATCTAAAGCAATCAAGAAGAAAACAATGTTGATTCACTTAATAGGTGTATTTTCATTGCTACTTGCCTTGTTTTTAATCACTAAATGGGGAGAATTTGGTTTAATACTGCCTCCTATGTCTGTTTTAATCTACTTTACATATTTTTTCCACCAATATACATTAATATTGTGATAAAGTCTGTGTTTAATGTTCAAAAACATCTGCAAGCTAGAAAACACATTACTGAGTCCAACATAATTTTCCACTTTAAAGAGGGTTGTGAGGAATGGGGTTGGGATATCACACTATTTTTTCTGTATTTTTTTCAACCCAGAATTTTTTTGAAGTACCATTGGACGTGTCTTTATAAGGAGAAAAAATAAAAATAAAAAATAAAAAGTAACCCAGTACACTGGTTCTTCGCTTGAAGCTGGTACCTAAGGAAGAGTAAAATTCTAAAAAAACAACACAGTTCTCATGGCTGTGCCCAAATGAAAATTTACTAATCTCAGATGAACTCCACTCCAAGTATGTAATTAGAGAACCATATACACTAAATGCTGTTTAGCTGCATACAGAGATACACAGATACACACTTGAATAAACCTTTATCACATTTTACACTAGCATCTAAATATTTTAGAATGACAAAAATAGTTTTATAATTATAAAAAATAACTCAGGATGGTCATTTAATGTCCTGTGCCAACAAGGTTATTTTTTAGAAGGTAGCACTGTTTACAGTTATTGTCCCAGATTGAAAACCTGCCCAGCAAACCTGGTGGCCTTCTGTGATAGGGTTACAACATTGGTGGATAGGGGAAGAGCAACTGACATCACTTACCTGGACTTGTGAAAAACTGTTGACACTTTTCCCCATAATATCTTTATCTCTAAATTGGAGAGACACATATTTGATGGATGGAGCACTCAATGGTTAAGGAATCATCTGAATGATTGCACTCTGAGATGTGGTCAACAGCTCAATGTCCAAGCGGAGATCAGTGATGAGTGGTATTCCTTAGGGGTTGATATTGGGACCAGTAGTATTTAACGTCTTTGTCAGTGACATGGACTGTGGGACAGTGCGCACTCAGCAAATTTCCAGTGACACCAATCTGTGTGGTGCAGTCAACACATTGAGAGGAAGGGATGCCATCCAGAGGGATGTGGACAGGGACAGGCTTGAGAGGTGGGCCTGTGCAAACTTGATGAGGTTCTGGGTGATGATGTATCTGGGTCAGGGCAATCCTGAGCACAAATACAAGCTTGGTGGAGAACATGCTGAGAGTAGCCCTGAGGAGAAGGACCGGTGAGTGTTGGTTGATGAGAAGTTCAACATGAGCTTGCAATGTGCCCTTGCAGCCCACAAAGCCAAATTTATTCTGGATTATGTCAAACAAAACATAGCCAACAGTACAAAGGAGGTGATTTTCCTTCTCTACTCTGCTCTCATGAGACCCCACCTGGGGCGTTTCATTGAGCTCTGGGTCCCCTGGCACAAGTCACATGGCTGGAGTACCTCTCCTATGGAGACATAAGTTATTCAGCTTGGAGAAGAGAAGGCTCTGGGGAGACCTTATAGTGGCCTTCCAGTACCCAAAGGGGTCTTACAAATAAAAAAATAAATAAATAAATAAAAAGCCAGGGAGACACTCTTTGTCAGGGAGCATAGTGACAGGACAAAGAGCAATGATTTTAAACTAAAAGAGGTTAGATTTAGATTAGATATGAGAAAGAAATAATTTACTGTGAGGGTGGTGAGACACTTGGACAGATTTCTTATAGAAGCTGTGGATGCCACACCATTGGAAGTGTTCAAGGCCAGTTTGGATGGGGCTTTGAGCAATCTGGTCTAGTGGGAGGTGTCCCTGCCCATGGCAGGGGGGTTGGAATTAGATATTCTTTAAAGTCCCTCCCAACCCACGCCATTCTATTATTCTATGATTCTATACGACTAATCACATTTACTCAGTTCTTTCATGTTATCGATTATTTTAATATCTTTACCGCTGAAACCATGTTAGACCTGACTATAATATTCAATCTTGTAAATGGAAGATGAAGTCTGTTTTCTTCTTGTAAAGTTTATCCAAATTGGAGTGGCTTTTCTTTAGAGAAATAGCACAAACTTTGTCTCAGGTGTTCCTTGACCACAAACATCTATGGGATTTAAATTTGAGTTATTTATTCATTGTTCTATTTTCCTAGTATAACATAAACCAGCAATTGAACATTTAATTTATACTGCATATCCATATATGTAGAAATGCAGTGCATTTTTTGATTCAGAGTTCTGATGAAGATTTAGCAGTCAAAATTATTTCTTACACATTTCTAGACAAGAACTGCATATCTGCATATATAACACAGGAACAATTCCAATGATTTTTACGTATAAATCAGGACAGCAAAACCGGTCTTGTTTTCAAATTTGGGTACCTGAAATAATTAAGAATTGCTGTAAATGATATTCATTCAGCAGTATTTATAGAAATAAGACCTTATAGTATTTCCAGTGGAATTTTGTTAAATTTTGTTTCATTGATCTAAGACATTTTAATTTGAATATTTTTTCATATGTTTTTTGTTTTCTGATTATGAAGATAACCTTTGTGCATAAATTCTAGTAAAGCATGATAGCTCTTAAGTTTGAAAAAGATAATCTACAGTACTACTTTACCTCTGTTATGTCTGTAGAAACACCAACTCACAGTGCTTTGAAAGTTCATTTAATTTAAAAGAATATGTTGCACAAGTGAATTACAAGTTTTAAATACACAACTACCTACTTAGTTGTTTTTATTAAGCTAGAAAGGCAGCACCTTTCTTCTTATTAATAATAAGAAAATAATTTTCTTATTTTGGAAATAAATGTATGTCACCCCATCACACTCAAAGGCACAGAAGTAACACGTGACTTTACTGGCTGCTCTTACCTGCACATTCAACAACACGGGATTTGCCTCACCTGCCTTTAGATGTGCCCATCTGCATCTGATCTACATACTCTAGTCTCCCTTCAGAGTCAATTGAAAGAGTAAAAGACTGTTTAGAACATGCCCAACCTCCTAAAGTATAGCTCAAAGTATATCTGAAATAGCTCAGATAAACAATGGCCTAAAAATGTCCTTGTCTTCTCCCTGCTGACTGCTTCAAATGTAGGTATCTGCAATATATCAATTCATATCTTTTCACATCAGAACAAACAATTAGTATTTGACCCTTAGGTATTTGGCTTTCTGGTGCAATGTGTAACTGCAAGGAACACTGTTGCAGCCTCCTTTTAAGGCAATAAGACCATTATTAATTAATGTGGTTGCTGACTGTTTTTTTTCTGAGGAAGAGAAGCAAAGTGATGTAAAAAGTTTGGTAATATTCGAGAGGCATACACCTTATCTATATTTAAACAGCAATGAAGACTAGTCGTCACTTGTCTTGGATGATCAACAAACAGATCACAGAATCACAGACTTATCTAGGTTGGAAGAGACCTCCAAGATCACCTAGTCCAACCTCTGACCTAACATGAAACCTTGAAAGCTAAAAGATAGGGCACGCATGCCCTTTTTGAACTGATCTGCAAAGACATTACTGTCTTCACAGGCATATTTCTCTTACAGGCCCACATCAAGCAAGACACATATCAGATGTCAATCAAACAGGATCCTTCTATATGTAAAAGAGTGTTGGCAGGGCATTCTCAGTGAAGTTTTCTTAATCTGAAATAGCCCAAATCTAGTGCCTTTGAGGGCATGCTACAGACATATCTTTTTCATAGACCTGCTGAAGCAGCAAACTTGATCTAGGGGTGAATTATCATGAAAATGGAGAAACTTTCATCTTCATTATTTTCTTGTTAAATGGTGATTGAATATTATGAGATGTTGTAGATTGCCATAAAGTTGAACACACTGATTGTCTGTGGTAGTTTTTTCTTTTTGTTGGGGGTGGTGGTGGTTGGTTGGTTGGTTGGTTTTTCACTTATCAAGAATATCTAATATGTTAAATTGAATTTTTTTGTCATTTTATAATTTTAAATCAGTGATAAACGTGGACTTCCTTGGAAGATTATGGTTGAAGTGATGGTATAGGAAAATAAATCCTGTAACATAAACAACAACAAAATGTTACTAGCATATTATACAGCATAATGTGGCAATATAAATGATACATTTTCCATTTAATTTTCTGTCCTTTACCTATCTTTTGATACTGCAATTAATTACTTGTGTGCTTATCAACTTGAAGAGTCTACTTACTTTTCTAAAGCTATGTTTATTTGACTAAATTGAGAAACACTCCCAGGCTCCCTTGTGAGTGTAAAATTTAGCATCCTCAAAATCCGTAATGTGAGAGAAGAAGAGAGCAGTAACATGAGCAGTCACATGCACAGAGTAGCTTCCATGGTAAGAAAACATGAATAAACTTGACTTGCAGTCACTCTGTACTCTTCCTGGCTACTGTGCTGTGGAAATGGGGTCACACAGCAAATGAGGATGGACTCAGCCTGGGAGTGTTTGCATGACCAGAGTTAAGCACATATGTTTTCTGTGTTTTCGGAACTAGAGGTTTAGTCTGTGAACATTAGGCTGTTACTGCCTTTAAAGCCATTAGTATTCTTTTCCCACTTTCACCCTAAGGCAAATTTTGCATGCGAATCACAATTTTCTTTCTCTTGGTATAGTGAGTTAGTGCCCAACATATTGTGAGTTACCATAAAGAAATAACAACATAACTTTCAACTGCAGATACTCATAAAGATTTTCTTTTAAATGTCCACTTTTACTTTTCCCCAAAAACTTTCCCAGAGGACTGCAGTAGGATTTGGCAAATTATTTTTTTTGTGAAAAGAAAAATGAATTAAGTTATTCAGAGAAGGTATCAGAATGTTTAAGACACTGTTGTAAAAAGTAATGTACATCTGCACATATTTCTGCCTGATTATCTGTTTTACTCTGAGAATATGCTTGGAAAACATTTGCATCTGAAAATAATAATAATAATTAATAATAACAATAACAAATTGGTACAGTCAAAATGCTATTTTAAATATTCTATCCAATTAACTATATTTTTTTTCCAAATTAACACCCATGAAAGAAAAGACTTCTAATTGGTCCTAGAATTTGATCCCCAATAAAATAAATAGTTATGGAGAGAGACTGTTTTTTGTTTGTTTTGCTTTCAGTTACAAAAATTTTACCAGGAACTTCACTTGGACTCATTTCTGTAGGACACAGTTGTAAAGTGAAGAGAGATTAATTCAGGAACAGCAACAATATTCAAGCTAACTACTTAAAAATAATACAATAATTTGGAAAAAAAAAAAAAGGAAAGGAAAGGGAAAGGGAAGGGAAGGGAAGGGAAGGGAAGGGAAGGGAAGGGAAGG
>CM021731.1:149156844-149211631 GCA_011075105.1 Heteronetta atricapilla
AAAAAAAAAAGGAAAAAAAGAAGTAACCATATTCCTTAATATTGTAAACTACTTAGCCTTTATTTTTTCTGAAATTTTCCAAAATGATTCAACCCAGAGAAGACATCTGGCATGGAACACATCAGCATGAACAGCTTAAATATGGCAATTACAAGGAATTCAAAACAGGGTCTCAAAGGAAAAGTTTTTGGTCGTCCTTAGCTAAAAGCATTTAGTGGAACTAAAATAAGAATCAGTAAAATTAAAATCTGTATACCATATAGTTGAAGAGACCTGTACGGTTTCCGCAAGGCCTATTCATGTGTACATAATTAGATAACTCATTTAGAAAAATTTTTGGGGAAAAAAAAATCTTTAGGCAAAAGGTTTTAAAAAAAACAAATATGAAAGATGTCACTTTTTAGAGCACTGCATATCTACTCCTTATTTTCAGAGTTCAAAAGACAATCTTTGGCTAATTATCTGCCAAATACAATACTATTTTTTGAATTGTAGTTATCTTTAGTTGAATTTTTTTTTTTTTTTTTTCTGAATGGTTTCTCTAAACTTCATTATTTTGTGACATTTTGTAATATGCTACATAAAAGCTTCTGGATACAATTAGAAAGAAAATAATTTTCAATTTATCTTAGGAGTCAAAATAATTTTAAACTTTAACACAGGAATGCAATGGGCTAATTTCCTATGGAGGAAATTTTTCATTAAGTCATTTCCAAAATCTCTTCATAAGGACACAGAGATACCTTCTGGACATTTAGACTGCATCTGCAAGCACTCTTCTGGCAAGGAGCATCAACATTTGTGTGAACTTACTTCATTGATGTTATTGTTATTTTCAGAACCTTCATGAAAATGGACAGTTTTGCAAACTTGAAACCTTTGCAGTTACAAGCAGTCTTCAATTCCCCTGTGTCTCTTTCTGTCATGCTAATCACACATATTTAGGCTTTGAGAATTTCTTTTAGATCATTTCTGGAATAGATGTAATCTTTTACCCATTCTAACTTCATATTTTTTTAGAAAAATATAAAGCTACTAAACAGCTGCTGTTAATTTTGATATCCAGTTCTGGTAGACTTGAAATAATGCATGTGTTTATTCAACCCAGAAGACTTGTTTGGAATGCCACAGATAATTTGTTAATTTGCCATATATTGATCTGAAGCAAAAGCTGGTTACTTCTAGTGTCCAGGATAATGTCTTTTTCACAATATATTGAGACAATCCAGAAAGACAGACTAAAAAGCTCCAGCAGTATTATCATCTTAACCAGAAAAACACTATTAAAAATAATAACTGATTTGTCCACATCTAAGGTATCTTGGCAAAAATAAAAATAAATAAAAATAATAAATCAGTACTTTTTTCTTTTTTCTTTTTCTTTTTTTTTTTTCTTTTTTTACCCTGGAATAGAAAGAAAATATATGAAAAGAAAAGTGGGGTTTTCTGTTTTGGTTTGATTTGGTTTTACCTTATAGATATTTATGAAATATTTTCACTGTGAAATAATTACCTAAATGTGTCTCTCAAGTCCTCAGCACTTTGCTCAACTGGTATTAGGGCTCCTGAAATGAAAGAAATAGGATGACTGCTTCTCCCAATTTAAAAATGGGAAACATCAACAGAAAAAGCTATTTACTAAACCAGCACACTATACTGTGCAGAAAATAAATTTTAATTTTCACAAAATTGCTTAGTAGGTTGGTTTGCTCAGCCAAGTAATTCTCTTGGTTAATAGCTTTTGGGAAGATTTTGCCATTACAGATATATTGGAATTTATATTCTGCAATAAAAATACAAACTTTTTTTTAATTCAAGACCTGGTTAAAGCAATTTTGTTATAGACATAACTATTGCAGCTCTTTTTTTCAGTGATTAAGGTGTTAGGTGGATCCCTTAAAATTTAAAATAGATCCAAAATATTCAAGATACGATTCCACAAGAAAAGTAGTTAGGCATTTTCCATCTTAATATTTAAATATTTCATGACATCCTCCACTTTTCACAGAAGTACATTATATTTTCAAAATGCTATTAAATCATCTGTGAAACATTCTAGTGGAAGGTTTTTCAGAATCTTAACTATGGAAAACAAGAAACAATTGTTGTGGAAAATTTTCACCTTTAAGTGAGTATAAAAAGAAACAATTTATTATTGATTATTATTACACATCAAGACATCTGAAAAGGTTTCATACCAGTATCTGGATTTTTGAATGCTAACTTCCCAAAGCTTTCTTAATAACTTTAAGGATTGGGAAAATTTTCTGTCTACCAGGGATATATTCACAGTATGAACTTCCATCTCATATGCTTTTTTGGATTTAGGTTCAGATCTGTTTTCATTGTAAACTAGACATCTAATATGGATCAGGTAAATGATAAATGTGCCTAAGGTCATTTTCTCAGATGTGGACTTCGATGCTTTAGGTGTTTAAAGTTAGATGAGATGAATATTTCTCTGCAACAGGCTTTCTAGTTTCTCAGATTTGATTAACAATCTTTTTTTTTCCTGTGATTTCTGGCTGCATAAACAATTATCTCTTCTGACCTTTGTGATATAACATTATGTATATATACATTATATACATATATATTACACATATCAGTATATGCTGGTTTTCTGCAGTAAAATTAAAGCATCCAAGATATTTTTACCTTATGTTTTAAATTAGAACACTGCATGTATACACACATTTTTCTTTCATCTTCATTATGCTAACAATGATGTGAATAGTATTTTGGAATATAAGAATTGTTTAAGCAAGTTGTGATAACCCACATTTTATAAGGATTCAAACTATTTACGAATCTGTCCCAGCAAAATGGCCTTTAAAAGGTGCACAAGCTGGCAAAACTTCCCTTGCTTTTGCTAAAACATTTTAATGTGCCTTCAATTTTCCCAGCTCCTTCTCCCCTCCCATGCATTTCTGATTAAATTTAAACCATTCAGTAATTATAAATGACTTTGAAGTCAAGTGTTCTCTATTCATAAATTTCTTCATCAATTTGCTGATCTGGGCACTTCTAGGTTATTAATGCCTGTTTTCTCTCCATGTACATGAAATGAGTGGTCTTTTTTCCTACCTATTTCTTTAATATTTTTTGCTTCAAAAGTCTCAGGTTACCTTTCTCATTTTCTCAATATTTTTTCTTATAATGCTGTCCTGCTTTATAACATTTTTCCTCATATTCTGACATTTTCACTTGTAAAAAGTCTTGAACAATATTTCACTGTTTTCCCATTTCAATAGTGCAGTAAAATTTCAGTCAATCTGTTTGCATGAATTATTGCTTACCAAGGGAACAGAATTACTAACTGCTGAAATCACTCAAGTTATGTAATACAATTTTATTATGACAAGGAGACACAAAGTGTTTCAAGACATAGATGCCCTACCAAAAATGTCTCCAAACTTTTTCAAGGTTTTGTAATTTCCCTAGTGATCATTACTGTAACATTTTTTGACTTCAGTTAATGAACTTCAAATCAGGTTTTAGTTTTTCTATCCGTGTGATGACAAAATCGTCTCCCCTTGTAAAGCATTCTAAAAGCAATTTGTTGAAAGTCAGCCAAGGAAGCTAACTAGCAGGCACGAATTGTTATCACCAGTTGTCTCCCCCCCAAACTGATTAAAAAAAAAAACCAAAAAACAAAAAACAAAAAAAAAAAACTCAGAATGTGATTATTATTTTTTCACAGAAAAGAAAAATAATTTTTCAGAAGGGTTAATTTGGAAATTTCTAAATGCTTTGTTAGAATAAAATACAGCAGATTGTCTGGCAATAGGTTTTCTCCCTTGGAATTGCTACAGCACCTCAGGTATCTTTGATATTTAATGATGTCCCTTTTAACACAATTTTACTGGACAGGATTACATCTTCCCAGAAAATGTGCTCATAATCAGTCATGAGACTGAAGGTCCAATGCAGCCTGAAGGTCCTCAGGTGTATCTATATTGAAATGCCTGCAGTTCATCTGGAGGGGCAGTGCCAAACATCTCCATCTTCCTCAAACCATGCAAAGTCTCCCAGTCAATATTGTTCAGTTAGACACAGCCTGAAATGAAGAATTCTATACTTTTCTTCCTCCAATGCGAACTGAAAAAGCTGTTTAGGAAATTGTATTTTTATAAATAGTCCCTAATTTACTCTTGTACTTTCCAAAGTCCATAGAAGGGCTACTGAAATTCTGCAACAAAAATTTCTATCAGAATTTTAAGGCTGAATTTCTAATTTATGCAGTCCTACTTCAGAGAATTTTTTAAATGTTAGGTACTGTGGGAGAATTAGGTGGATGAATACCTTTTTACTAATCCCTAGTTTTAAGTGAAGAATTAGATGTCTATTATGACCAAGAATGGCAGAATATTGTCTTCTACCGAGCTTTCCTACAGAATATATTCTCCTCTTTGCCTTAATGATATTCCAACAGGACTTTGTGTTTGTAAAATGACCCACCTAAAATGACAGTCTTGCATCCTAATTTTGGGCATCTAACTTATGCACTAACTCATCTTCCCCAGCTTTTGTCATTTAAAAGTTGTCCATCTAAATGAGCCATTGAATCAGCAAGTGGGGAGGAGGAACTGAAGTGATGCATCTAAAACTATCTAAAGCATTTGTCTGAGGGTGGGGAATAACTAGCCTAGACTAAGAACAGTTAGACTGCACATAAAATTAGGTCCTTAGTTGTTCCAGTTCAGAAACTCCAAATCACCATGTTCTTAAACATTGGCCATGTTTAAGATATGAGGAAAAATTTTATAGAGAAAATAACTAAAAATTAAGTGTTCAGCTCTTAAATACCTGAAGTCATGGCAAATTTGTCCACATTTGAGTAATCTCTTGTAAATAACATTTAGTCATGTTGATTAACTGCCAAAATTTACCAAAAAAAATTAATTATTTTGTTACAAAAAAAAAAAAAAAAAAAAAAAAAAAAAACTTTTGAAGTGCATTTCTTATCCTATACCACATTATTCACTCTGATATGAAAGGGCTTTTGCTGATTTTCCCATAGAGGTCATGGCTATGACAGTATTGTCAAGGAAGGATGTGACTAGGAGTAGAGGAAACATAATGCTACTTCATATCTATTTGAGGTCCCCAATAGATTTGCGCCTTCCAGGCAGAGGACACCGGAGAGGAGGTTTTAGCTTGCCAGTGGTACCTGTGACTCCAGGGCTACAGTGACAGGAATAATACACAAAAAGATACAGGACTAGCTGTATGGATTTACTGTGACTACACAGTGCACTGTGGCACTGACACCTGCACTGTTTTTGTAAGTACATAAGTGATGACATAAACACTTAAGTGGATGACATAATTGCATTTTTTTCATATTTTCAGTGTCGTTGGCTGCATTTTAGCTTTTCATAAAGCATAAGTTTCAGTCTATTATGCATATTTGCAATAAAGCAGCAATAAACCTCAATCACAAATACTATCAATAACTAAAATATATAGTTAGTGAGGCTTCCCTATGTGAGACAACTGAAACAAATCAGCTCTTTGATTATTACTGTGCTAGCAATCCATTATATAAAAGATGAGACTCTCTTTAGCACCGTCACTTCAAAGGCACTGTGAACTGAGTATGCTATAGAGAATTACTTTATTTTCCTTTTGTTCAAGTAGCATCTCTAATATGAAAAGAACTGCATCTTACTAAAATCCACAGAACTGAATTCAGATAAATCATTACGAAAACAAAAACTTTCTATTCATACTGGACAAAGCTCTTAAGCATTGAAGCTGTTTGAAACATCAATGGGCATTGAATGTTAAAAGCCTGTAGCAGTGAGTCAATGAAAATAAAAGTTAAATATGTATATGTGTTATTTCATGGCTGCATTAGATCCAAGTGTTATTAATGATTTAGGCTTTTTGGCTTTTTTTTTTTTAATAGTGGATGTCACACATAGTTAATTGGAAGCAGAAATCAGAAAATTTATAATAATAATAATAGGTTGTTCGTTACATTGTCAGTTTTGTTGGCCTCAGCAAGTCTCTCACTCACATGGGTGCACTGTCTACTCTGTGGCACATGCATATAGAAAAAACTGTTTTAAATGGAAGACAGGCATAAAAGTATGTTTTAGGTAAGAATTTTAGAACATTGCCAAATGACCACGTACCTGTATCTAGGACAGCACTGAAAATTATTTGCTCAGAAAAATGGGCAGGGAGACAAGGGTGAAATTCAGTATTATATCTTTCAGCTTCAGTTTGAAGATGTTTAGAAAATAGTTCAGGCTATAAACAATGAACATCAAAGCATCGAAGTATTTTAACACAATAGGCCTTTTTTTACTTCCTGGGAGACTAACATTCACTTCTGATTTATGATACACATTAAATCAGTCTGGTAGTGGTCTCAATTTATTCCCTTACCTATATATGTCTAGATCCCAAAACCACTAAGTAATTTTGTGTGATTGGCAAGCTTTGCTCAAGAGAAACTCTGGACAGGAAAAGTGCTTTCCGGGTTCCAGCCTGAACTGGAAGGACTTAATAGAGAAAGCTCAGAGTTTGCTTGTACTTCACATGAGACTAATCATAAACAGTAGGCACTTATCAGAAGCCCCTGAGTTCAACATAGGGCTTTTTGACCATAACTCACTATATTTTTTCCTATTTTTAATCTTCTGTTATTCCAGTAGATTTCAGTAAACTCATGCTAATATAATAACACAGTCAAAAAATCAATGTATTTCTGCTCTTTTTCAGTTTTGTAACTTTTGATACTAGCATAGATTTTATTCTGCCATTTATAAAATAAATACAGCAAAAGTTACCTAGTGTTATAGTGAGGCTGTTCTCTTATTTTTATTCTTGATTGTACCCATTATATCCTTAATGTATATGTAGTCTTATTAAAGTTTTATTTCATTTTCCAGTACTAGGAAAGCATGCTCTGAAATTTTGCAAGTTTTCTCTTTCAAGCTTATGACAGAGCTCAGGAGAACAGTTTCCTGTCTGCATTATCCGAGACTTTGAAACAGTTTCTCTTGACTTAAAACTTTAAGTTCAACTAAGTTTAAATGTGAACTATTTACTAGTTTGTAAAGATCAAGCAGCTTTTGCAAACAGCATGTCTTACTAACTGAATGACATCATAAGAAACCATGAACTCAGGGCTACTTGCAATCTAAAGAACTTGGGACAGTTCTACTTTTCTTTATGTCTTGTTCATCTTTCTGAAAAGGTTTGTCTCTTTTAAGTGTTTGCCAGTATAAAAAATGTTAATCTCTACTTGACTGGCAGAGCTTTTCTGTTCCTCGAGCAGATCCCTTAATCTTATTACACAGGTGAAGAAGCCTTTGCCAGAAAAGTGGCAGTTTCAGGAAATGCATGCTTGAGCAGTGTGTTCAAAGCAGCTACTGAGCATGCAGGCCTTCTCATTGCAAAGTGCTGCTGATTGGCAGACAACTTGCATGTTTTGAATGTCTTTCTCTTAATTACATGGCCGTAGTCAACCTTTGATCTTGAGTATTTTTAAACTGTATAAAATATTGCATTCTCTGCATTAATATATATAAAATAAATTACATTAAGCTAGTCTCAAAAAAAAAAAAAAAAAAAAAAGTAAATGATCTTGTAATATTTTCACCTCATATATAGCTTTTACATTTCTATTCTATGGGTGGGCTATTAACTTTCTCCAGTGACTTATGGTCTGGATGTATTGAAATGCACTTTATTTATTCATATTGCATGCATATCACCATTCTTCACACCATTGTAAATGAGGCTTTAATAGAGTTGTGGGACCACCAGTTCAGATATCCTGTTCTCAAGGAAACAAGGTCAGAGGAGGCTATCCAGAGAATTGCTGCAGAAACAGTTAAGCACAGACTGCCAACTGCCCAGTGGGGTTCCCACAGGAAGGCAGAAGAGGATCTTCAAGACACCATGGTGTCAGTGTTTCTCCTGAGGACTTGGAGAAGCAGAAACACCCATGCAGGATTTCTGCTGTGTGATTTGGATTAGTGTAATAATTTAGTTTGTAATGTAGTATTACCACTAGTAGTCATAAGCAGTAGGATTCCTACTGATTTCGTGAGGCCTTGCTTGTCAGGTTTTCTGTCTGAGCTTTCCTTGACCTGCTTGCTGACCTGTCAGACTTGATTTAGCTGTGAGAACAATTTCTCTAGTTGACCAAATGCCAAAGACTAATTTGTTTTACTTTTGTCTATCTTTGTGTGTTACAAAACTCATAATTGTATGCAGATAGCAGCAATGTGCAAATGTTCTTTGTAGAATGAGGTATTTACATGATGCAGAATAGACAAAAGCAAGCCTGGCACAAAAACAGAGGCCTTCAGAAGCAGAGAGTAGGGGTGTAGAGGCATGGGATCATAAAAAGGGGTGCACAGGCTTGGCATGGGAAACCTCTCAGGTGTAAAAACCTAACCAAAGTTCAGTTAAAGAAATGCAGACCTACAGGTGAGCAAAACTGGTTTTAGAGGTAATAAAGAAGGCAAAGAAATGGTATCTAAAGAAATGGTGCATGAAAAGAACCATACAAAACAAGTTAAAGTGTAATTTACAAATGTAAGTCTTCAGACCAGTGATCAAAGAAAAAAATATAAAAGCATGTTAGTAAACAAACTAACTAACTAAGCTGATGAAGATGACAAGGAAACCATTGATATGGACATCATATTCCTCCCACCAAAGGCCTCCAGTTGCTGATAAATCATTATGACACCTCCCGCTGCCACCACCAGAGGGAAACTGTGAAACCACCTACCTTAGAACCTGTAGTAGCATGAGAAGGATAAGCAAAACACTAGTAAAAGGTGAGTAAGTTAAGTGTATGTATAACAAATTTTACTCAATTATTATATTTTATTTTTCTATAAAAAATAGTTTTGGACTAATAATGATCAGACACTTAAAATTCAATTTTGGTAACAACAAATTATTGGTTTACTTATATATAAAGTGACCAATATTCAGAGTGCCGCTCTAGAGACATGCTGAGTGTGGTGATGGATACATGAAGAATAGTCTAATTTCTCTTATTCAAATGTCTAAAAGCTGCTCCTCGAACTCTGAATTACCCTTGGCTCACTAGCAGACATGTAGTCAGTTGTTTCCTCCAGAAATGCTAAATATAAGTCAAAGTGACTACCTTTGAGATTTTTTTAAATAGCAATAAATAAATGTCTGTAAGTTTAAAAATATTAAAAGGTATTAAGAGTACTGAAAAAAAAAAAAAAAAAAAAAAAAGAGAGAGAGAGGAAATATATGTTATTGTGGAATCATTATGTCAATATCTTTACAGAACAGTTTTTTAAGTCTATCATAAAACTCATTTAGAATAACTGCCCCTAAGTAGGCTATCAAAGAGTAATAATTATTTTCTCACCAGGGCCATATGTTAGACTTCTAACTAACCACAATGCAGCAGGCTGAAAATAGACAGTTATAAATACTCTGCAGAGTACCTCATTCCACTCTTGCCTATCTAAATGAAGAACAGAACTCTTATAATTAGGGAAAGAACACATCTCCTCAGGTTACTCTGACCCCTTTATTCGATCACTGCAATGAGGCAATGTAACTTTCTAAGCACCTTTGCACCTGGCAACCACAGCATCAGCTTCTATCTGAAAAAAAAAAAAAAAAAAAAAAAAAAAAAGCTTTAAAATGTAATCATAGAATCATAGAATATCCAAGTTGGAAGGGACCCACAAGGATTATCGAGTCCAACTCCTGGGTCCCCAAATGTCATATAGATGGACAAATTAGCATGAAATGAAGCTAGTGAAAGAGATGATACTTACTTGAAAGACATGGCCATTTTTAATACAAACTTATCACACCAACTCCATAACACCAGACCTTGTGAAATGATGCCATTTTCCTATACAGATTGCAACAGAAAATACGAACTAATTCCTTTTGCAGAGAAAAACTGTCACCTCTGAACTGGAAAAACAGACATAATTACCACTGAAATAATGAGAAATCAAGGACAGAAATGTTTTGTCACAGAATCATAGAATGGTTTGTACACGAAAGGACCTTAAAGATCCAAACACCTACCACTAGACCAGCTTGCTCAAAGCCCTATCCAACCTGGTCTTAAACATTTCCAGGGATGAGACATTCACAGCTTCTCTGGGCATCTTTCTGCAGTGCCTCACTACTCTCATAGCAAAGAATTTCTTCCTAATATCTAATTTAAATCTACCCATTTTTAAGTTTAAAACCCTTACTCTTTGCCCTACCACTTTGCTCCCTGACAAAGAATACCTCTCCTAAAATATGTTCTTTCCTAGGCAAACACTACTGGCAATTAATGGAAGACCTATGATATAAACCAGAACAGACATACTTACTTTTCTTCTTACAAAGAAGAAAATACACAAAGTTAGGTATGGACTTCATCTGATCTGAATCTAGCCATTTGAAAGATAGTCATTTAGCTTATAGCTGGCTGTCTAGACTTCCTCTACAGTCAGTGGGAAGAGAGAATCTACACCAGAAGTGCCTTATTATGAATATTGAGGATAAATGGGCACAGACTTGTGCATGAGTGTTCTTTTCTCCATCTCTTCTTCCATCTCTCTTCCCAGTAGCCACAGAGGATTATTTTTTATCTCATTTTCATTTTATTGATTTCAACAGAAGATGCCTTAGACCTAATTCACAAAAAAACTATGTGTCTATATATATACTCATGCATACATTTCGTCCTTATTCCAGGAATCACTTTCAAAATGCAAAAGGTACTATGTAAAGATTTGTGTTGTTTTTAGCTCTTTTTTGTTAGTGATGTTTTGTTTGGTGGGAGTTTTATTATTATTATTATTATTATTATCAGTATTAACAATGTAAAAGCAATAGCTAGCTGGATACTGCGTATTTATTCACAGTCTCGAAAAGTGATATACAGTGCCATGTAGCAACCTTGTAGAACTTCATGCTTAGTAGATTAACTTTAGTATACTTGCTAGTCCAAGGACTTAATTTCTATTTATCATGATCATCAAATTAAAATTATTCTTTCTCATATCTCAATTGACAACAAATAGGTGACAATTTTATTTTGTTTTAGCTTTCTCTATTTGGATGATACTTGTAAATGTCTATCTCTGTAGTCCAAAAAGACAAGCTTTTCATAGAAACAGGCTTCCATCAGAATGCAAAAGAAAGTTTTTTAAGAGTTTTTAAAGGTGTGGTGGTTTTACCGTGCTAGGCAACTGAACACCACAACTGCTCTCTCACTCCCCCTCCTCAGATGAGGAGGGGAAGAAGTAAAGGAAAGAACAACTCATGGGCTGAGATAAGGATAATTTAATTAAAGAGAAAAAAAAATATTAAGGAAATGTTATTATTAATTAAACAATTCAACTAAAGGGAAAAAAGGGAAAGGGGAAGAGGGAGAAGGAAAGGGAATAACAAAACAAAACAAGTAAAGGCTATGTGGAAGTGCAGAGGAAATTACTCTCTACTTCCCACAAATGAGCAATGCTTGACCATGTCCTTGAAGCAGGGCCTCAACACTCGTAGCTGGTGTTCGGGAGGATGACAGACGTTTTTGCAACAACAGCCCACTTCCAACCATCTCCCTGTCTTTGAGTGGACACCCGATACATGAAAGCACTGAGAAGGAAAATGGGATATGTAGCGGCGACAGTTAAAGCACAAAATTGGGACACCTGCATTGTGCGGCCACTCAACTGCAGTTTAATGTCACCTTTACAGAGAATATGAAGGCACAGGGCTATTCCAGGGTTGCATTTGACAACTTCCCACAAAGCTAGCAGCAACTGCACACCATAGAGACAGTAAGTAAAAATGGCCTCTGCTTGGGACTGCTCCCAAAATTCACTGTAGTTGTTACCTTAGGGTCTTGATCAATGACAGCAAACTGTGGTTTTATCTTACATCAGACAGCCTGAGCACCTGGACTTTTCAGTATGCTGAAAGAAACAAGCTCTTCCAGATGTATTTTGGTTGAAAACAGAGCTCAAAGCCTGCCTTCCACTGTGGCTTGCTTTTGGCTACCTATCTTTGGAACCTTCTAAAGGAAATGAAATATCATCCAAAATCCTCCAATTTTCACTACATAGTGGTTGTTGAGATTTTTTTTTTTTTATAGGAATCATCTTGTACCTAGAAACATTTTGAATTATTTAAAATTATAAGCACCATTTCTTCAACATCTTATTTTTTTTAATTACATCCAAGTTATTTTCTTGAAATTATGCATCAGTAAAACTATTAGATAAAACTAGAAGACCCATACTATAAATGGAGGTATTCTTAGATCATCACTCTGATTCCTTCTTATTTTACAATTTATGAGGGGATTAAAAGCAAAAAGAAAGAAAGAAAGAAAGAAAGAAAGAAAGAAAGAAAGAAAGAAAGAAAGAAAGAAAGGAAGAAAGAAAGGAAGAAAGAAAGGAAGAAAGAAAGGAAGAAAGAAAGGAAGAAAGAAAGGAAGAAAGGAAGGAAGAAAGGAAGGAAGAAAGGAAGAAAGGAAGAAAGGAAGAAAGGAAGGAAGAAAGGAAGAAAGGAAGGAAGGAAGGAAGGAAGGAAGGAAGGAAGGAAGGAAGGAAGGAAGGAAGGAAGGAAGGAAGGAAGGAAGAAAAGAAAGAAAGAAAGAAAGAAAGAAAGAAAGAAAGAAAGAAAGAAAGAAAGAAAGAAAGAAAGAAAGAGAAAAAAACTTTAACAATAAAATGCCACACATCTTGGTAGCACTCTACATATACTTTTAAAGTAGTTGGATTTTGTCATAGAACCCCAATTCTCTCTGATCTAATTTCATTCCAACTTGACTTGAACTGAGTACTATGGGTGAAACTACAGGAATACAATGCCCCCACAGTTTTCCAGCACTGTCTCTCCAGCCTACACTCAAAGGGATGAAGGTCTCTAGAAAGAGAGTTCCTGAGAGAACATTCTAACCAAGAACTTTCAAGCTCCAGAACACATCATTCTTCTGTGGATGTATACTTTCCACTCAACATTCCTAACAGTCTGAATAAACTACAGTTTGACTACACAAGCAACGGATCTATGCCTCCAACCTAAGCAAATCACCTGCTTTGATGGAGAACATCAAGAGACATTGCATAGGAAGGTTACAGTTCATGCAAATGTGTTGTGAAATAACATTGCACTGTTATTAAATAGTACCTGAGAAAAGTGATGAAGAAGATCAAAGTCTTTTTTTGGTGAATCTCCTGGACAAAACAGCAGACAATTCAGTAACTGTAGGATGATGTTCTGAGCTGTTAATGTACAGCAGGCAAATACCAGAGCTTCCATTTGTGAATCAGTTGCAGAACTTCACAGAGTAAACACCCTACACTCAGAGTAAACTGCATATACCCAGCTTTGATAGTGGTTCAGGTTCCAGTTCAATCAAATAAGTTAGTTCAAATGGCAGACCAAATATGCAGGTCTGTGTATTGGGTTTATGCAGCAAGGTCTTAGTACCAGGGCAGCTTGCAGCTGCTCTGCAAGCCCATGGAGAGGAGTCCACTCAGGAGCAATGGACCTGGCAGGAACTGCCGCACAGGGGAGACCCATGTTGGAGCTATTTGCTCCTGATGGATGGACCCTGTGGTATGGAGCCATGTGGGAGCAGTTTTTGAAGAGCTGCTGCCTGTGGGAAGCCCCCACAGGCTCAGTTCAGGAAGGACGGCCTCCTCCCATGGGAGGGACCCCACATGGAGCAGAGGCGGAGAGTGACCGTGAAAGAGCAGCAGAGATGAAGCATCAGGGACTGACCACAGCCCCCATTCCCTGTTACCCTTGTACCAGTCAGGGGAAGGAAGTGGAAGAGGTGGATGGGGGGAAGGTATTTTTAGTTTGCTTCTAGTTTCTCACTGCTCTAGTCTGATAGTGATAGGTAATAAACTATATTAATCTCCCTGTGCTGAGTCTGTTTTGCCCATGATGATAAATGGTGAGTGATCTCCCTGTCCTTATCTCAACCCTTATGTCCTTTTTGTTGTATGTTCTCCCCTTTTCCCTGTGATGAGAGGGAGTGAGAGAACAGTTATGGTGGAGCTCAGCTGCCAAGTAAGGCAAAACCACCAGTCTGAAAATATTTTTATTACACATTTAATCACAAGTCTTTAAATATTAACCTACATATACAAGATTTCTGTTATGTTCAGTGCCAAGAACATTTTCAGGAAATAATTCTCTCTTTATTGCAAATGTATACTTGTTGCAAAATTTAAACCAATGTAATTCTGTTCATGTATAGATACATACGTAATTTTGTGTCTTGCTGTGTCTGTTCATATTACTATTTATTCTATATTTGTGGTACTTGATGTTCAATTAATACTATAGTGAATATAGAATAAATGTTATTTTATTTATGCATGTAATACATGCATAGATTATACTGACTTAATTTATGTGAACATCTTTAAATATAGAGTCTTCTAAGTTGAAGTCTGTCACACATGATTGGCAGAATAAAATATAAAGAAGGAAATCTTTAAGTGTGAAGTTTTGCAGTGCATTTCAAGGAAGAAAGCATCTAATGCAATAAAAAACCTCTCACTTTGAGAATGATTTCATTGCTCACATTCTGTTAAAAGTTCAGTCGGTTAGATGACTGAAAAGCATTTGAAAATTAACTACTAAAATAGCTTATAACAATATCTTCCATCTTTTGTTCTTGAAATGAATCAGAATGAAATAGTTTCTGAAATTTTTCATTCTGAAATCAGAAGTAATTAAAATTATCTGTTTCAAATTAATAAAATAAATGACCTTATAAATATATACATAACATGCTAATAAACTAAATTAATCAGTATCTTGGAAAGGGGCAACAAGTATTTTTTCTATAGTAGCATAAACAATAACAATTGGTGGTTGCTCTTGAAAATTAATCTAATTTAGATATTATGGAATGAGAATTGAGATTTTTAAACACTTTTAAAAATTGTCTTAGAACCCCATGACACATAGTTTTTACTTCTGACCAAAGTATAGTTTGTATATGCAGCTATGCCTTTACTTAGTTTCCCCTTTTTTTCAGAAACTTACAATGCCATCGGCAAATTATAGAGCTAGCAGTATGGCCAAAGGAGAGAAACTAACAGAATAAGGTCGAGGGAGATAATGAGACCCCACCTGGAGTAAAGCATGCATCTCTGGAGTGACTAGTAGTGGAAAGATATGCACCTGTGAGAACAGGTCCACAGGAGGGTCATGAAAATGACTAGAGGACTAGAACACCTCTCCTATGAAGGTTGAGAGACTTGCGGTTTTTCAGCCTGGAAAAGAGAAGGTTCCAGGAAGACCTTATTGTGTTCTTTCAATGTATAAAGGACAAAGATTTTTACCAGATCCCACAGTGGCAGGACAAAGAACAATGGTTTTAAACTGAAAGAATGTAGATTTAGATTGGATATAAAGAAGCTTTTTATGATGCGAGTAGTGAGACACTGGAAAAGGTGGGCTAGAGAGGCTGTGGCTGTCCCAACATTGGAAGTGTTCAAAGTGTTCAAAGTCAGGCTAGATGGGGCTTTGAGCAACTTGATCCAGCGAAAGTTATCCCTGTCCAAGGCAAGGATGCTGGACTAGATGGTCTGTATTCAAATTCAAACCATTCAATGATTCTATGATAAAACGAGGGCATGAAGGTCTGACTTAAAAGGTAGTAGCAAGTCAGTAATACTTTTATTGTCTAAAATTATATTAGAAGATCTAAATGCACATTTCTAACTGCTCAAATTAAGATATATTTATTGTAAATATACACGTGACCGTGTGATTTCAGCACAGAACAACAAAAATAAAGCTGAACAATTTAACTTATATCCGTACCTAAGTCAATGTCTACAAATTTAACAGGAGTGAAAACAGAGGATAAAAATATATTTATTTGATTTCTTTTTTAAATATATTAATTTGATTTCTTTTTTTTTTTTTCTTTTTTTCATTTATGTGTGACACAGGACATGCTTTTCCAAGAATATAACCATTCAGGAGGTAAATTATTTCTTGTTATCAGCTGATTATCAATCTATATTCTGGGGAAAGTTGGTAGTTTTAAAATTTTGTCTTAAAAGCTGAATATCACATTCCTATGAATGAAAAAAATATTGAATTAGTATTAAAACTCTACAGAAAACTAAGACACAAATTAAGGACTTTCTGACTTTCAATTTTACTCTTTTAACATATGTCTAATCAATTGAAACAGAAAAAATATTTCTTAGCTTTGGAATATTTCTGATTAGGTCATACTAAAGATCACAAAAGCATTTATCTGTTATTCTAAAAAAGTGTTTAGTGTTTTGATTTGAGAAAGTACCACTGTTCTTCTGAATAACACATTTTAGCCTGTTCCTCTCAAAATCATGGTTGATGAGTCATATTTCTGCCTATCTGTTCATCTGTTTGTTCATCAGCCACATTCTAGCAACTTTTGAACCCTCAGGTCATTTTCAACAAACTTAGAATCCCAGAAAACTTCAAGATAATTTAGGTGTGAAGAAAAGAGTATTTACATGGTTGTTGTCCAATAAACTTCTCAGGCTAGCATAAGCTAGCACTGAAAATAAGAACAGAAACTTTGTTTTTTGACTACTGTTTTCACCCTAGCAATACTTACCATTGTGCCAACTTGTATTTATGGTTTTTTTTTTTTTGTTGTTTTGTTTTGTTTTGTTTTTTTCCTGTCTCCAGGATCAAGTTATGTAGAATATCTCACATCTATGCTATTCAGAATTTTCTCTCTCTAAAGCTGACTTGGCAATCTATGCCATTTGATGCTTGGCTCTGGATCCCAAAGAGCACTTGGGATACAGAAGGAACTAAATGTGTTTCAGGAATAGTCTTCCATCCTTGAAACAAACTAAATTCTGAAGGATACTCAGGTTACTCAGGTTTTTTTCACATTTAATTTTGCCTTGACAACCTCAAAACCAATTTTTGCATAGGTATTATCCTACAGTCTCCAGCTGGGTGACTACATAATTAACTACAGTCCAGATATTCAATCCTTCGCACTAGAAAATTGATAGTTTCATATGTATGAATGAACAGTCTACTCCCATGTATGTGTGTATGAAAAACAGACCACAAGATCTAGCTGTATGCACAGGTACAGTGGGCAATCACTTTATGCAAAATATTTATAGTAAGAAGAAATAGCCTTGTTTCTGATTCCTACTCTTTTTCTTGCATCCCAATAAATATGAATTTTGTTGTTACTAGCAAAAGACCATAGATTTTTTGTTTGTTGAGTATACAAGGCCATGGGACTTGTTTGCATTTGTCCGAGTCTGTTTCTTTTAGTTATGATGGCAACTTTCTAGTAGTCAGATTTGGTTTAAGTTAATTACATTCTATCGTGATAACAAGTAGTTATTCTGTATATACTGAGCTATATATAGAATAAAAAGTGTTTTGCAAGTGTGTAAATAAAGGATGATGCAGGAAGTCCCAAACTGCAAGTGTAAACCAGGATGTTCTTTAGAGGAGTACAATCTTGGTAAATCAACGTAGATGTAACAGAAAGAGCAGAAAACTGAACAATCAATGAAGAGAAAGATAATGAAAACTCCAAGACTCCAAGACCAAAGCATGGACCACTACCAGCATCAAAATTCTTCTGGAGAAGAGCTCAGGTAGCTGACAACTCCCACCAGCCTTTCTCATAGAAGGTTGACACTGTTACCCTTAAGAGTCTGGAAGGGTGAGCACAGCACCAGGCAAAACGGACAGCTACTACAAAGGGTTTTCTTTATTTTAATGTGTTATTCAGGCTTTCCTGTATTATCTTGGGCTATGAATAGGAAGTGTACAGTGTACAGTAACTGGACTAACAATTACTCTTAGCTGTATTTTGATTAGACTGTGAAATTAAACCAATGGTGAATTATTGGATCTGCATGTGTATGGTGTGTTCCCTTTTGCCAGTGTTAAGACATGTTCAGTGTAACAGCTGAAAATTTGACAAGCTTTGGGTGTTGACGTATCTATTTCCTTTGCTTGATGGTCTGTGGAGAAGCAACTGCTTCTAGGAAGCTGGAGGAGGAGTGTTTAATATCCCTTGTACTGTCCATCCCAGCTCTATCTGTGTTTCTTACAGGCCTTCCTTTGGCATACATGGTGGCCACAACACGACTGTAGCCACTGAGCCTCTGGGCACCACGCACACTACTGGAAAGTTGGGATTCATCTCTGTTAATTGTTCAAACACAAAACACTAATCAGTGTATAACAAAATGACATCTTTAAAAGACTAACTCCACAGCATCCTCATTCAAAACAAAATTATAGGGTGTTTTGACTTTGCTTGTTCAATGTCTTTGTTCCCCATCTGTAATACCTGTAAATTCCTTACCTACATCTTTGAACTTCAGAAGCTATAAAAGGCTTAGCATTATAGAAAAGCATTTGAGAAAATTAATATTGTACAATAAATAAGATCTACAGCAACAAACAAAGCAATGTAATATCAAATTATTGAGAGGCTTATAGGGAATTATGCTGGAATCCTTTAGAATAAAAAATACATTGTTCCATTATTATAAGGTAAATCGACACTATCAGCTATTAGTTGATATTAACTGATTGCTATCACAAGGCTATTTTTACAAGGGAACTCATTTATGCAAGGTAAGCAAATGAAACCAATCTTAAATCTCATTAAAATTGATTTTGTAATCTTAATGAATCTTAATAATCTTTTTTTTTTTTTTGGAATCCACTTTTATCTTAAGTGAAATAGACCTGCCCCTGTTTTCTGGGCTACAACAATACAATTCTTTTATACTTCTTGGTTTTATTGTTAATGTCACTGACACATTTTGTGGTGCAAAACTATGACTGGATTGACTTGAAATACATGTGAACATTTTGAGAATATCTTGCCATGAAAATTTTGTTTGTGTCTCTCACAGCATTATTATTAACTCAGTGTTGTTTGTTTTTTCTTTTCATTTGTGTCAAGTGATCTTTCCATGAGATGAAAACTGTAAAATCTAAATAAATAAATAAATAAATAAATAAATAAATAATAATAAACCATATCAGGTATCAACTCTCTCTAAGCACCTTTACAAATACAAATCATATTATTTCTGTGTTATCAAGCTAGGTCCTGTGTGATAAATTCAGTCTCTCACAAAAGACAAGAAGTCTTCCTGCTCAGAATGGGCCTATAAGGTTTATGACCTCTGAAAATATTTGTTTTTGAAGCCTGGCACAGACAAAAAGGACTCTTGGTCTAATATTGGAGAACCACTGCAGACAACAATTATTGATTTTTACAATACTTCTCATACATCCTGTTTTGTTCTACAGACCCAAGAAGTCAGGCCTCTTTTTCTGTTCTTATTTTAGGTGATCATTCACCATAATATGTTTGCCTATTCTTCTATTCTGTTCTTTTGCTTCATAATACAAGTCTGCAAACGGCTCTTATTGGTGGGTCCCACTACTTCATATGCTGCTTCATATGCTTCATATGCTGTTTTTTTGCTGCTCTTGCATCTTGCCCTATAATTCAAGTTATCAAGCGCTTGGATTCATAAATTATTAATGACTGCTGCAGTAAGCCACAGGCAGAACATTGCCACAATACCAAACTTCCTTTTTCAGAGGGTGAGTGCAGCTCCTTGAGACAATAGCTGGAAATATAAAGAAGGACACACCCATGTTGACAGGTCTCTAAGCAGTGGACACAGAGGTGGGTATAAAACTCAGGGGGAACCCAAGATGTGTCCATAACTGTCAAATGAGATATGTCTTAGTGGAACAACACTGATTGAAGGAAAAGATTTGAAAACTGAACATGAAAACTGCCTTTAGGCAGGGTAAATAGGACCCTGCCAACACTTTGCAAAGAAGTAGGCTTACCTGTGTGAGAAAAACACTATTCTCATCCATTTATCCTTCTAAAGCCCTCCCAAACAGAATAACTTTAACTTTCAAATTAGACAGAGCACTCCTACCCTGCCCAGCCCAGCAAGGTATCAACATTCTGTAACAGCCACAGAATTCAGACAACTTTTTTTTTTTTTTTTTTTTTTTTTTATGGAGAAACAAGTTCTAGTAGCTTTTACATATCATTAAAAAATTACTAAATTTGAAAAACACAGCCCTTCACAAATGGGTCTTTTTTCCAGACCTCCTTACTTCTCTAGTTCTCTCATGTATTGAATAAGGAAGGGGCTCTGTGGAAAATGTGATACTAGTTGTGCAATTAAATAACTCACTACATGCACATTTGCAGAAAACCTGAAGAACTTATGAGATCAAAATCTTTTATTTCCAGCTGAAGTGACTGTTTAAATAAAATACATTTTTCTTCCATTTCTATATGTTAAACAAATACCACATTCAGAGTTAAGGTTCCTTAAACAAATTTAATTTTGACTTTTTTGTGTGTATGTTCCCAATAACTATATTTTAACCAAATTAAATAAGGTTAAAGGAACCATCTCTCTCTCTCTGTCATAAACTGCTACTGCTGTTAAAGATAACAAAAAACGTTTTTACAAATACATCAACACAAAAAGGAGGACTAAGGAGAATCTCCATCCTTTACTGGATGCGGGGGGAAACTTAGTTACAAGAGATGAGGAAAAGGCGGAGGTGCTCAATGCCTTCTTTGCCTCAGTCTTTAGCGGCAATACCAGTTGTTCTCTGGATACCCAGTACCCTGAGGTGGTGGAAGGGAATGGGGGGCAGGATGTGGCCCTCACCATCCATGAAGAACTGGTTGGTGACCTGCTACGGCACTTAGATGTGCACAAGTCGATGGGGCCGGATGGGATCCACCCAAGGGTACTGAGAGAACTGGCAGAGGAGCTGGCCAAGCCCCTATCCATCATTTATCAGCAGTCCTGGCTATCGGGGGAGGTCCCAGCTGACTGGCGGCTAGCAAATGTGACGCCCATCTACAAGAAGAGCCGGAGGGCAGACCTGGGGAACTATAGGCCTGTCAGTTTGACCTCAGTGCCAGGGAAGCTCATGGAGCAGATCCTCTTGAGAGTCATCAGGCGGCACTTGAAGGGCAAGCAGGCGATCAGGCCCAGTCAGCATGGGTTTATGGAAGGCAGATCCTGCTTGACGAACCTGATCTCCTTCTATGACAAAGTGACGCGCTGGGTGGATGAGGGAAAGGCTGTGGATGTGGTCTACCTTGACTTCAGCAAGGCTTTTGACACCGTCTCCCACAGCATTCTCCTCAAGAAACTGGCTGCTCTTGGCTTGGACTGGCGCACGCTTCGTTGGGTTAGAAAATGGCTGGATAGCCGGGCCCAAAGAGTCGTGGTGAATGGAGTCAAGTCCAGTTGGAGGCCGTTCACTACTGGTGTCCCCCAGGGCTTGGTGCTGGGGCCGATCCTCTTTAATATCTTCATCAATGATCTGGACGAGGGCATTGAGTGCACCCTCAGTAAGTTTGCAGATGACACCAAGATAGGCGCATGTGTCGATCTGCTCCAGGGTAGGAAAGCTCTACAGGAGAATCTGGATAGGCTGCACTGATGGGCTGAGGTCAACTGCATGAAGTTCAACAAGGCCAAGTGCCGGGTCCTCCACCTGGGGCGCAATAACCCCAAGCAGAGCTACAGGCTGGGAGATGAGTGGTTGGAGAGCTGCCAGGCAGAGAAGGACCTGGGAGTGATGGTGGACAGTCGGCTGAATATGAGCCAGCAGTGTGCTCAGGTGGCCAAGAAGGCCAACGGCATCCTGGCTTGTATCAGAAACAGTGTGACTAGCAGGGCTAGGGAGGTGATTGTCCCCCTGTACTCGGCTCTGGTGAGGCCGCACCTCGAGTATTGTGTTCAGTTTTGGGCCCCTCGCTACAAGAAGGACATCGAGGTGCTTGAGCAGGTCCAGAGAAGGGCGACGAAGCTGGTGAGGGGCCTGGAGAACAAGTCCTACGAGGAGCGGCTGAAGGAGCTGGGCTTGTTCAGCCTGGAGAAGAGGAGGCTCAGGGGTGACCTTATCATTCTCTACAGGTACCTCAAGGGAGGCTGTAGCGAGGTGGAGGTTGGTCTGTTCTCCCACGTGCCTGGTGACAGGACGAGGGGGAATGGGCTTAACTTGCGCCAGGGGATTTTTAGGTTAGACGTTAGGAAGAACTTCTTTACTGAAAGGGTTGTTAGGCACTGGAACAGGCTGCCCAGAGAGGTGGTGGAGTCACCATCCCTGGAGGTCTTTAAAAGACGTTTAGATGTAGAGCTTAGGGATATGGTTTAGTGGGGACTGTTAGTGTTAGGTTAGAGGTTGGACTCGATGATCTTGAGGTCTCTTCCAACCTAGAAATTCTGTGATTCTGTGGTTCTGTGAAATAAATAAATAAATAAATAAATAAATAAATAAATGAGAATTACATAACTAAAACTTCACCATCAAGATTTCAAACCTGAACCCTCAGCAACATTGAGACATAGGACTGAATATGTTAGCTAAGAGCAAGTGAAGACTTGGTTAAGAAAGAGAGAAACCTCAAATACTGTATGTTCCTGGGGAGAACAGTGAAGAAAACCAATTTGAATTTTCTGTTTTCCACTTTCAAAAGCTAGAAGAAGTCAACAGTGAGTCAAAGGGTCTGGAGGAGGCTGGAGGAGCAAGGCAGGGAAGAGGAGCGCATACTGAAGACCTGATAGATCCCACTCTCAGATGCCCTAGGAGCTTTCCTGCTTCAGCAGGAATGGGATTGTTGGCCTTGGTCCAGATCTTTGTTTGGCACACAGCTAACACCTGCATGGTGCATGTCAATGACAGAATGTAAATGACTGTCCCCTGGAGTTTATATGTCTTAGGAAAAGGCTGACCTAAATTTTGTGGCACAAGGAAAAGGTACTAGTATAAGTAAGTTCTCTCTGATGAATATCACAAGGCCTGCTATCTTCAACAGAGGAACCTCAGCTTCTCAAAATAACTGACATACAAATTTTTACAGTGAAGAATTTTATACAAAATAAATATGTGAGTCACTACTTGGTATTCATTCTGTCTCCCTCAAAAAATAAATAAATAAATAAAAAATAAAACTCTTCAGACAAATTAATGATTCTTACAGTTTTAAGGAAAGGCTTCAGAGTTTCATCATGTTCCAATTTAGCTGAAAAGCTTTCTGTGTTACTTTACATTAAGTAAATTAAGTAAATTTTGTCTTCTTTCAGAAAATCACAGTAAAATTGTTTATTTTTCAGGTATTCACATATGACTATTTTCACTGAGTAAAACAGTACTGTATGATTCTGACACAACCTTTTTTCCTCAGGGACTCAGAGACAATGCATCTCTGGGTGCAGCTGAGACCTCAACTCTCCAGTAAAAGAGAAACAAGTGCTACAGAATACAGTCATAGAATGGCATGTGTTGGAAAGGACATTAAAGACTATCTAGTCCTAACACCACTGCCATCCCACTAGACCAGTTTTCTCAAAGCCCTGGCTTTGAACACTTCCAGAGATCAGGCATCCACAATTTCTCTGGGCAACCTGTTTCAGTGCCTCACCTCTCAAATAGTGAATAATTTCTTTTTTGTAGCTAAACCAAAGCTACCCTTTTTCAGTTAAGAAAAGAATAGAAGAACAGAACCTTCTCTAGGCTGAACAGCATCAGCTCCCTCAGCCTGTCTTCACAGGAGAGGTGCTGCAGCCCTTTGATCATTTCTGTGGCTCTCCTCTGGACTCACTCCAACACAGAATCACAGAATCACAGAATTTTCCAGGTTGGAAGAGACCTCAAGGTCATCGAGTCCAACCTCCAACCTAACGCTAACAGCCCACCACTAAACCATATCCCTAAGCTCTACATCTAAGCGTCTTTTGAAGATTTCCAGGGATGGTGACTCCACCACTTCCCTGGGCAGCCTGTTCCAGTGCCTCACAACCCTTTCAGTGAAGAAGTTCTTCCTAACATCTAACCTAAAACTCCCCTGGCTCAACTTAAACCCATTCCCCCTCGTCCTGTCACCAGGCACGTGGGAGAACAGGCCAACCCCCACCTCGCTACAGCCTCCCTTGAGGTACCTAAAAAGAGCGATAAGGTCACCCCTGAGCCTCCTCTTCTCCAGGCTGAACAAGCCCAGCTCCCTCAGCCGCTCCTCATAGGACTTGTTCTCCAGGCCCCTCACCAGCTTCGTCGCCCTTCTCTGCACCCGCTCAAGCACCTCGATGTCCTTCTTGTAGCGAGGGGCCCAAAACTGAACACAGTACTCGAGGTGCGGCCTCACCAGAGCTGAGTACAGGGGGACGATCACCTCCCTAGCCCTGCTGGTCACGCTGTTCCTGATACAAGCCAGGATGCCGTTGGCCTTCTTGGCCACCTGAGCACACTGCTGGCTCATATTCAGCCGACTATCCACCAGCACTCCCAGGTCCTTCTCTGCCTGGCAGCTTTCCAACCATTCCTCTCCCAACCTGTAGCTCTGCTTGGGGTTATTGCGCCCCAGGTGCAGGACCCGACACTTGGCCTTGTTAAACTTCATGCAGTTGACCTCAGCCCATCGGTGCAGCCTATCCAGATCCTCCTGCAGAGCCTTCCTACCCTCAAGCAGATCGACACACGCACCTAACTTGGTGTCATCTGCGAATTTACTGAGGGTGCACTCGATGCCCTCGTCCAGATCATCGATGAAGATATTAAAGAGGACCGGCCCCAGCACCGAGCCCTGGGGGACGCCACTAGTGACTGGCCTCCAACTGGACTTGGCTCCATTCACCACGACTCTTTGGGCCCGGCTATCCAGCCAGTTTCTAACCCAACGAAGCGTGCGCCAGTCCAAGCCAAGAGCAGCCAGTTTCTTGAGGAGAATGCTGTGGGAGACGGTGTCAAAAGCCTTGCTGAAGTCAAGGTAGACCACATCCACAGCCTTTCCCTCATCCACCCAGCGCGTCACTCTGTCATAGAAGGAGATCAGGTTCGTCAGGCATGACCTGCCTTTCATAAACCCATGCTGACTGGGCCTGATCGCCTGCTTCCCCTGCAAGTGCTGCATGATGACTCTCAGGAGGATCTGCTCCATGAGCTTTCCTGGCACTGAGGTCAAACTGACAGGCCTGTAGTTTCCCGGGTCTGCCCTCCGGCCCTTCTTGTAGATGGGCGTCACGTTTGCTAGCCGCCAGTCGATTGGGACCTCCCCCGATAGCCAGGACTGCTGATAAATGATGGACAGTGGCTGGGCCAGCTCCTCTGCCAGTTCCCTCAGTACCCTTGGGTGGATCCCATCCGGCCCCATCGACTTGTGCACATCTAAGTGCCGTAGCAGGTCACCAACCAGTTCTTCATGGATAATGAGGGCCACATCCTGCTCCCCATCCCCTTCCACCAGCTCAGGGTACTGAGTATCCAGAGAACATCCGGTATTGCCGCTAAAGACTGAGGCAAAGAAGGCATTGAGCACCTCCGCCTTTTCCTCATCTCTTGTAACTAAGTTTCCCCCCGCATCCAGTAAAGGATGGAGATTCTCCTTAGTCCTCCTTTTTGTGTTGATGTATTTATAGAAACGTTTTTTGTTATCTTTAACGGCAGTAGCCAGATTGAGCTCCAGATGAGCTTTGGCCTTCCTAATTTTGTCCCTGCACAGCCTCGCTACTTCTTTAAAGTCCTCCTTAGTGGCCTGCCCACTTTTCCAAAGCTTATAAACCCTCTTTTTCCTCCTAAGATCAAGCCACAATTCTCTGTTGATCCAGGCCGGTCTTCTTCCCCGCCAGCTCGTCTTTGGGCACGTGGGGACAGACCGTTCCTGCGCCATTAAGACTTCCCTCTTGAAGAGCGCCCAGCCTTCCTGGACCCCTCTGCCCTTCAGAACCACCTCCCAAGGGACTCCACCAACTAGTGTCCTGAGCAGCTCAAAGTCAGCCCTCCGAAAGTCCAATACAGCGGTTTTACTGGTCCCCTTCCTGGCCTCGCCAAGAATAGTGAACTCCATCATTGCGTGGTCACTCTGCCCAAGACAGCTCCCGACGATCACGTCCTCCACCAGTCCTTCTCTGTTTGTGAAGAGAAGGTCTAGCGGGGCACCACCCCTGGTAGGTTCACTAACCAGCTGCGTCAGGAAGCTATCTTCCACGCTCTCCAGAAACCTCCTAGACTGCTTTCTCAGGGCTGTGTTGTGCTTCCAGGATATGTCAGGGAAGTTGAAGTCCCCCACGAGTACAAGAGCTGATGATTTTGCAACCTCTGTCAGCTGTCTGTAGAATTCCTCATCCGTCTCCTCATCCTGGTTTGGCGGTCTATAGCAGACCCCGACCAGGACACTAGCCTTGTTGTCCCTGCCGATCCTAACCCAAAGGGACTCGACCTTGTCATTCCCAACCTCGAGTTCTACAACCTCGAAAGACTCTCTAATATAGAGAGCCACACCACCACCCCTTCTATGCTGCCTGTCCCTTCTATAGAGCTTATAGCCAGGCATTGCAGCACTCCAGTCATGAGACTGGTCCCACCACGTCTCCGTGATGGCAACCAAGTCGTAGCCTGCCTGCCGCACGATGGCTTCCAGCTCCTCCTGTTTGTTACCCATGCTGCGTGCATTGGTGTAGATGCACTTCAGCTGGGCCATTGCCTTATCCTCCGGCCTTGCCATTGTTCCCCCTGGCACAGCCCCAACAATCCTAGCCTCAGCCCCATCCCCCTTCCTACCTAGTTTAAAGCCCTCTCAATGAGCCCTGCCAGTTCCTGGCCCAGGATCCTTTTTCCCCTAAAAGATAGGGACCCGTCTGCAGCCATCAGGCCAGGTGCTGAGTAAAGTGCCCCATGATCAAAAAACCCAAGATTTCTGCGTTGGCACCAGCCCCGGAGCCACGTGTTTAACAGGTGGGCTTTCCGTGTCCTCTCTGAACCCCTCCCTGCCACCATAGGGATGGACGAAAACACCACCTGCACTCCCGCTCCATCCACTAACCGACCCAGTCCCCTAAAGTCCCTTTTGATAGCCTTGAGGCTTCTCTCTTCGATGTTATCACTGCCCGCCTGGACTATCAAAAGGGGGTAATAGTCAGAGGGGCGTACCAGGTTAGGAAGCTTCCTGGCAACGTCCCTGACCCTGGCCCCAGGGAGACAGCAGACTTCCCTACGGGTAGGGTCAGGCCGACAAATAGGGCCCTCTGTTCCCCTAAGAATCGAGTCACCAACAACAATGACCCTCCTGTCTTTCTTGGTGGAGGCAGTCCTGAGGCGCGGAGTCGACCTCCTCGCCCCAGGCATCCTCCTGGGAACATTTGCTACCTCTTCCTCACACACCGGCCTCTCAAGAGGCCCCAGAGCCCCAGAGCTGAACACAGTGCTCCAGATGGAGTCTCATGAGAGCAGAGAAGAGGGGGAGAATCACTTCCCTTGACCATGTTTCTTTTGATGCAGCCGTGGTTGGCTTTCCAGGCTATAAGTGCACACTGCCAGCTCAGGTTGAGCTTCTCATCAACCAACACCCCCAAGTCCTTCTCCACAGAGCTGCTTTCAATCCATTCTCCATTCAGCCTATATTTATCCTTGGATACACGAAAACCATTTTTTTTTTTTTTTAAATTTAGTTATACCAAAGCACCAGCCTTTAAAGAAGAGGATAGGATGGGACAGTATAGGATCAGTTCTTCCCAATGGAAACTCATCCAGAGTCAATGAGTAGTTACTAGAAATCATCCCTGTATCCACTGCAATCAACTGGAACCACAGGAAGGTTGAAATCCCTTGGCTCTTGCAGGTTGGTTCCTCCCCATGACTTTTTGAGGTACAAAACTGGCATGACTCAGAGTTAGTGGTCCCAAATCATGTCCTCATTATTGCAAAACAAACTCTTTCACTGAGGGAAGAACAACTTCAGCAAAAAATGGCTATTTTTGATCAAATACCATAAACATTATTCTCAAGCTCCATCTGGTGGTACGAATCTAGTTCTTAAGGTCCAGCCCTTAGTACAAAAGGTGAACCTTCTAGGTTAAGTTGGTCTAATTTGTAATTCTTTGCAAGTGTTTGAGGGAACAGAGCAAATTACTGAGTTGTAAATGTTATCAATATGAGATATCAATAGCAATTCTATGGACTAACACACAAGATTGACAATTTTCTTTTCCTTCTAACTAACATGTATACTCCCATAACATAAAATGTATGCCAGTTTACAGAATGATGATGTATACTCTACAGCTAAGAGCAACACAATAATTTCCGTGCTACTTTGTGGAAAAATATAACAGTACTTGCATAGTGTAACAAGGTAACTTATCCAGTCTCAACTTCCCTGCACATATTAAGGTATTAGTCCTCTGAGACTTACAACAACTACCTTGTGGAACCAAAACTCATAAATCCCCTGAGGTAGCTTAAGTTAATTTGAACACTATGACATATGTGCTGTCTTTAAAAAATAATTTAAAAATCTTTAAAAGGAAGGTATTATTATTATATATATATTTAATTTGGGTTTCAAAAATTACAATGCAACATCTGTAATTGCAAAAAACTCCCATGGTTACTATTCTCTGTAGTATGCTACTTTTTGAAAACCTGTTGTTTTTCAGTAATGAGGCAAAAATCTCAATCTGGTCTTGAAAAGTACAGAAGGTTTGTCCTTTTTTCCTCTTAAGTCTAGTTGAGCTTTTTAAATAAATAAATAAATAAATAAATAAATAAATTGTTTTATTTGTTTGTTTGTTTTTCAGTCCTGTAAGATGACTGTGCCTTTTTTCCCTCCCGAGATCATATTATTATTTATTTGTATCAGCAAACTATCAGTGCTCTGCACTGCAGACTGAGCAAGCTAATGCTTCAGTAAATTGTTGCTGCCTCCTGTTACATCTGTTCTGCTCTGTTCACTAATTGCCTGTCACAACCACTGAGCCATGGTGCCAGCCATGCTGCCACTTCCTCTTTGGTCAGTTTGTCGTCTCCTATTAAGCTGAGCCCTGTTGCTTTTTCTACAGCCAGTGTTTTTACACTCAGAATATAATGAAAATCTATTACATTGCAGTTATATGAAAGTGCCAAAATTATAATTCAAAAGAGAGAAAAAAAAAAAAAAAAAAAGGTTAATGACTTTTTTTGTGTGAAAGTTGACAGTCTCTTACCATAGCAGCAAATTATTTTCCTCAATACTGCTTCACTTCCAGGATTTTACATATCCGTATGTATCATTCAATCTGTTCATCATTATTATTATTATTATTATTATTATTATTATTATTATTATTATTATTATATTTTATGGAAAGGAGATTCTAGAATCAAACTCTGTGAATGATATAAAATCTGGAATTGAATATTACAATTTTAAAGGCAAGTAAGGAGTGGACTACTGATTTTAATGCTGAAATTTGGTGCTTTATTATTTTCTTTTTCCTAAAGCAATTTTATTTTCCACATTCTAATTCAGTAGCTCAAAGTGAAGAAAATGAAAGAACATATAGAAAGAACATTACAGACATATATATATGTATGTACACAAACATGTATCGCTGGCATACATATACATTTGTATACATGTATTTCCTCATGTATCAAAAACATCAACAGTAAGAACCATTTCAGCTTTATCTTCAGTATCTGTTGTCAGTCATGGCTCCCAAATCATAGTGAGATGAGGACTCCTTCCAACTTCAAGTTCTGGAAAATTAGGTCAATAAAGACCCGTTATGCAGAATTTCCCAAGCTTGTCTCTTTAGAGTGCAGAAGAATATTTAATCTACACAAAGCAAAGTTCTAAAATTCACAAAATCATAGGATACACTGAGCTGGAAGGGACCCACAGAGATGATTGACTCCAATGCCTGACTCCTCACAGGACCACCCAAAAATCAGACCATATGTCTGAAAGCATTGTATAAATGCTTCCTGAACTCCAACAGGCTTGATGTTGTGACCACTTTCATAGGAAGCCTATTCCAGTGCCTGAAGCAGATGTAGGCAGATATTTTGTACTCAGCAGTCCTGAAAGGAGCAGAGAATCTACACAGTTTTTAAAATAAAATTTCTTGATAGGAGCATGTGACTTGAGATTCTAGAAATAAGTATTGCTGTGCACACTGCCATCGACATTGTTTAATATCTTTATTAATGACATAGACAGTGGGACTGAGTACACCCTCAGCAAGTTTGCAGATGACACCAAGCTGAGTGGTGCAGAAGGAAGGGTTGCCATCCGAAGGGACCTGGACAGGCTTGAGAAGTGGCCCACCTGAACCTAATGAGGTTCAACAGGTCTAAGTGCTGCACCAGATCAGGGCAATCCTAGCCATGAGGACGGACTGGGAGAAAAACTCACTGAGAGCAGCCCTGCAGAGAAGGACTTGGAGGTTCTGGAGTATGAAAAGCTCAACATGAGCCAGCAGTGCACACTTGCAGCCCAGAAGGCCAACTGCATCCTGGGCTGCATCAATAGAGGAGTAGCCAGGAAGCTGTGGGAGGTGATTGTCCCCCTCTGTTCTGCCCTTGTGAGGCCCCACCTGGAGTGCTGCGTCCAGGTCTGGGGTTCCCAGAACGAGAAAGAGATAAAAATATTAGAGCTAGTGTATTGGGTCTGGCTGGGATGGAATTAACTTTCCCTGCAGCAGCCCATGCAGGGCTGTACTCTGGACTTGTAGCCAGAATAGCATTGGTATTACATCAGCATTTTGTCTATTGCTGAGCAATGGTGGCACTGCATCAGGACTCCCTTCATGCTTCCCACCTGCCCCAAACAGGTTGGGTGTGGGCAAGAGGTGAAGAGGTAAGGAGGAGACATCACCAGGGCAGCTGATATAAAACAGCTGATGGGATATTCCATACCATATGATGTCACATTCAGCAATAAAAGGTGGGGGGGAGGGGGCAGTCTTGTTATGAAGATGTCTGTCCTCCCAAACAACCACTGTATTGAGGCCTTTCTTCCTGGGATGTAGCCGAACATCACTCATTGATGGGAAGTAGGGAATTTTTTTTTCTATCTCTGTGCTTCTGCACAGCCTTTTTTTCCCTCTTCCTTTCCCCTTTTTCCATTTAATTAAATTACCTTTATCTCACCCCATGAGTTTTATTGTTGTTTTTGTCTTTTTTCTTTCCAGCATACTTTCTTCTCCCCCTCTTCAACAGTGGTTGTGGTGGAGTTCAGCTGCCCAGCAGGGTAAAACCACCACAGCTGGTCCAGAGGAAGGTCACAAAGATGACCAGAGGGCTGAAGTACCTCTCCTATGAAGAAAGACTGAAAGACCTGAAGATGTTCATTTTAGAGAATAAAAGGCTCCAGAGAGACTTCATCGCAGCTTTTGGTGAGGCACTGGCACAGGTTGCGCAAAGCATCTATGGATGCCCCATCCCTGGAATTGTTCAAGGCCAGGCTGGATGGGGCTTTGAGCAACCTGTTCTAGTGGGAAGTGTCCCTGCCCATAACAGGGTGGGTAGAACTAGCTGATCCCTTCCAACACATGCCTTTCTATAATTCAACAGTTCAATGATTTTGTGATTCTGCAGAACTTTGTGGGTTTTTTTAAGCACTTACGGAAATAAAGAAGTAACTGTTCAGTGATACTGTTATTGTTTTACATGCTGTGTGAACACAGAACAAAAATACCGTCCCTGTTCAGTAATATTCACAGTCTAGTTTGACTTCAGTCTAGTTTGACACACATGGCTAGACAACTACATTCTAGCCAAGTAGGAGGGAGATATAAAGAAAAGCTAAGACCATTATGATATATAAATTAGCCCAGTGCAGAACAATCCTTGGCTGATGTAGTATGTCATGGGCACCACAGCCCATTATAATAATATTTTTAAAGAGGGTTTTGATTTTTGCTATTGCAAAACCAACCCCCCTCAAAAAATAAAAAAATAAAAAAATTAAACTGTGCTAATATTTACAGGAAGCTCCTTAACAGTTTCCATGAATGTGACCACAGTAAGCCAATTAGACACACAAGTTGATAACAGTGTCAGATAGGTAATAGACTGAGATAGCTTTGGAGAGTCTCAAAGGAGGAGAAATTTAGCTATGCAATAGAGAAGGAGACCACAGAACAGAATATAAGACAGAAGAGATTCTGGACAAGAGTATATAGAAGAATATGGGGAGTTAATTTCATAGGTATCAAACACATGAAAAAAAATTCCACAAGGCAAGAAGTTACAAAGAATCAGCTTTTCCATCATATTGTCTGTACACTTTTTTGTCTCCATCAAGGTCCATGATAAATATGAACTATTTGCCTGTTTCAGGGAATAGTATACACACCTGAATAACCCCTGATTCCCAACAGGGTTCCACAAGGCAAGGCATGGACCATTGCCTCAGAGCAGCTCAAATGAAGCACTGTGCTCCTCTGCAAATGTTTATCATGTGTTAAGCTTTTAACAAAATGTAGTCATAATCTGTCCCTTAGGAAATGTGGGCTGAAGGTGACACAAAAGTTACAAAACTAAATTAGAGACAGAGTGATGATATTCTCTGAATGGTTGAGTAACTGAGCGGCTATAGCAGATCTTCCATTTTTAGAATTAAACACACTTTTATTTTGCAAATTATGCACAGGGACAAAATATTAGAAACACAATTTTAGAATAATCAAAATCATTTTGCTTCACAAGTTTCTAAGCATGACTGCATATGGGAGTCAAAGTGCTAAAGCTTCAGGACTAAGCATATAGACTTTGCAGACTGGGGAACATCTGTCTCTTGGCATTGTTGACAAGGTCAGCACAGATTTCTACACTGCAAAAATGAAAAAGAAACAAATCCAAACCCAACAGCATTTATATAAATCAAGTACAAAAATCTTTACATCTGCATAATTATGTCAGAAAACTTCTGTTTAAATTTCTGATACAATACACATACACAGAAAAAGCAAGCTGCAAAAAAAATGAGCATTTTTCACAGACTTAGGATAAAGTATGGCTCGTTATATAAGTAATGTATTTTCAAGAAAAGAAGCCCATGTGAATGAAAACATCATGGAATAGCAAAGAAGAACAAGCTGAAAGACATGACACTTCATTTCTGGAGAACTTGAGAGATCAATACCTTGGTCTGTGTAATATTATACACATCTATTTAGAAAGTACATCCTGAAGAATGAGTTGATGTGCATGACATTTTCTTTCAAGTAAGTAGAATGTAATGCAAAATCTGTAGACAAGATTATTGAATTTTTTCCTACTTTAAAAAATGTGATATTATGATCAAATTTATCTGAAATGTAACTTCAGTGAAGTTATAGTTGGGATGAATTCCTGCCTGTACATTTATTTATTTAAATTGACATGTATATTCTTATAAATCTTTTCTACATTCTGCTTTTAAAGCTGAAAAAGGATTGCATTATTCAGGAGTAATATGATTATTTTGGTTACTCTGGTTTTGTGCATTTTGAAAGGTAGAATCCCCAAATATTGTCTTTCCTATTTTGCTGCTTAAGTGCTTAGATTGCCACAGGGCTGGACTAAAATTGTTCAGGACATGATGAGACTGGATTTCCAAGAGGTTCATCAGCCAGTCAGAATTCAGGCAAGGCAGCCAATACATTAGAATGAAATAACAATTACAATGCTCTTCACTGTTACAAGTTTTCAAGGGTGACTGGGAAGAAAATGCATGATGGTTGGAGAAATTACTTTCTTTGTACTTTGGCTTTAATACTAGCAACCATCAAAAGGATAAATATTATTTTCTGTTTGATTTATTTATGGGTCTGTACATCTGTGCAAAGCTAAAGGACATGACATGCTTCTTTAACCAGGCCAAGGTATCCAACCAATTTCTACAGTAACGTACCTTCTACTGTTTTCAGTGGGATGTCTTTCCTTGTAAGAATTACTTCCTTTACTGAAAAGAGAGCAATACCTTTAATATTCATTTCTCTTGTACAAATTGCTTCCACAATATTTATTCTCCTATTGAATTAATATTACCTTGGGTAGAAATTAGAATTTCTCTCTATTTTAATGAGATCTTTGCAAAGACAAGGTGTTAATCTGGAATGACCTTACCACGACATGTCTTAATTGTTGATGGCAGCAAATGAAATGTGAGTGGACACAGAACAAATTGCTTCATTAGTGATATAGTCTATAATACCTAAGGAATTATAACCCTCTTTTCCAAGCTGATGGGCCATTTCATCTCATCATTTAACTCCCACAGTGAGACTGCTCTATTCATGTTAGCTAACAATATACATGTTTATCACACTATGAGGATATGCTCTTTAGCAGCTTATAGGATGTATGATTAATTGTGTAAAATATTGCCTTCACTTCCAAACACAAAAAGATCAGCATGTCTTAAAAATATGATATGACTGAGTGTATTTTAAAAACATGATGTGACCGAAAACATATGCAAAGACTGTATCAACAAATGGATCTGCACTGAGAGATCCCTATATTTTCCAAGTATCCTATCAAGACATCTAATTTTTCACATTGGCAGTAGGTCATCACATGTCTCATTGGAGAAAAAAAAAAAAAAAAAAAAAAAAAAAGTGTCAATGATAAATAAGATATTAGCTACAAAACTTATCTAATCATTGGAAAAGAAGTAGCGTTTCTTTCAAAGTCTGCTATTTACATAATTGTTGTTGAAGTGTGCAGAATTGTAATAGTAAACCTCTTCCAGGGAGATATTTTGTTCAGCAATTTTGACAATTAAATGTATTTGTGTGTATGTGGCACAGTGCAGCTTTGCATAATTAACTTTCTTTTAAATATAATTATTAAATGAAATATTTCATGGCTCACCACAGCCACAAAGGCAAGCACATAGAAAATAGGAAACAACAGAACCAAGTTGCCTTTGCAACTTCAATTTAGTATCCTTGCATTTATAATAAGTTCTTAAATAAAATTATGTAGAAAATGGTGACAAATCCATAAAGGCTAGTTAATTTTCATCTCAACTACGTATCATATTTTCTTTTATTACTCTTCTGCCTTTCCTTCAGCATCCAGGCTGTGCATGGAATAAAGGAGATATAATGAGAAAAATTAATAGATTGTCAACATGTACAAAGGCTGAAATAAGATGGTACATTTAATCTCAGCTGTGGCAGTAAAATCTCCCTTAAAACAGAGGAAGAGAAATGAAAAAAGAAGCCTCCAACCAGAAAAAACTTCCTGCAAATAAGCTAATAATGCTATATTTCAGCATGACACTGGAAGTCAATAGATTTTAAACCAGGTCCTTTAAACCAGCACCCTAGTACAAGAACTTTGGATGAAAAGCATAGCTGATGAAGATAAATTATTCTTTGTGTAAACTGACTACTAGGAAATGAGGAGTGAGGAGAAGAGAGAACAAATATTGGTGAAACTGCTTAATTTTCCTATCTAAGAAGATCTTGCAGCAGTGAATCCATAATTATTAGCAAAACCATCAGAAAGACCTGAATACTCCAATCCAGTGCCAAAAATATGGTGTCAGTTGCACTGCCTCATCCATGGTCCATGAGGTCTGAATTTGCTTTGTACCTGAGGGTGCAGAAAGTTCAACAGCAGGCCTCTGATGACTTTTCAGCATCTAATAATTTGCTCCAAACTAACTACATTTTCATGACTATGGAATAAAAGCACCCTGACAAATGTAGCATTTCTGCTCTAGTCCAAAGGCACTAGAGCACTTCAAAGAAATAAATTGTAATATTATTTGTTAAAGCTTTTTTTTCTCCTAAATTATTTTTCATTATAAACAAATGAGACATTTTTTAATGAAGCAGTAAAATAAAATCTCTACTCAAGATGTAGAAAAACAAGCCAAAATGATCAGTGTTTGGGGAAGTTATAGTAAGCTTAAAATAACAATAATTGTATATATATATACAACAAACATTATCCATAATAAAGGTGCTGTTTGTTATCCAAGATCAAGATGTGAAGCAGTTCTGATAGCCCCTTACGCAACTGTACCTTTTCTTAAGACATTAAGATGTAGCATTTGTAATAACAAAGGGTGCTCTCAGACTTATGGTTTAGCACTCCAGTTCACTACTGACTCTCACTGACAGTCAATAGTACCTTTGAGACAAAACTAGGTATGGTTCAGGGATCGTTTGCTCTAGTCCACAAGACTGCAGATTACTGGGAAAAGGCAACCGAAAGTTTGTCTCATTAGACACCTTCCTCAGTTCTCCAGGACTATCCCAGACATTTCTCTATTCACAAACACCTTTAAGAGCCATCACAACACATTGTGAGACTTAAGACACAAATCTTTACCATCTATCTCGTCTTAAAAAAACTTTGTAAGCAGACTGTGACATCTCTGTCTTTATGTATTCCACACTGAAATGTCACTAGTGTCTTATAAGTTGGGTCACAGAGGAGAGCTGGAACAGCTTTGTCCATCCCACTGGCAGGTTGCATTGGGAGGTGCAAATCATTCTGCTCCACTCCACCTGGGAGCCAAGGAAATCAATTCCTGAGCAGGGACTTTAGTAAAGTGGCCAGTATCAAGCTTCCAGTATCAAGCTTCCAAGGGACATAAGGATATATAAAATATTCATTTTTTATTTGAACTGGCCTATGTATTTTGATTCTCAATGCAATCATTTTGAAGTGGCTATTGCCATTTAAAATAATGCTGTTAATAAGATAAAAACAGCAAAATTAATAAAGGTTAGAAGGAAAAATGTAGATGAGTAATTACACAAAAAAAATCCATACACCTCCATGCAATCTCATTTGAAAACACAGTAGACAATTTCTTGCAATGGACACACTCTCTCTCTCTACTAAGGGTAATAAACCTTGGAGATTAAATGAAGGAAAGAAAGAAATGAGCCATTTAGCTCTGTTAACTATTCTAACCTGACATGTATGGAATTATACAATAATTACTATTGAAAGGTTTAACTTATCGTTTGGGCAGGGCAAAAAAATTCAGGCAATATCAAATTAATTTTTGTTAATTTCAAAACTGACTGTAATCTCTTAGCTCTGCCAATTTTAAGATTTTTTTCCAAATCACTGTGGAAGCTGAATCAACAAAAATGAGTTTTTGGTTGATTAGGAGTACGTTATGGTATTCCATTCTTTCAAACACAGAGATATTGAGGTTATTTAAAGGTTATTAAATATTTTCTTCTGTGTACATTTAGGTGTCACCTTAATCTCATCAACACTAATCACTACAAAGTTTCCTACTACAACTCATGAAGATTTTGAAATACAGACTTTGTGTATTTGAATGGTGAGCTTACATTATGAAGGTTGAAAACCAAGAAGGTTAATTTCAAACTGCCACATTTTCAGTTGAATATGTCTTTTCTACCATTGCTACTCAGACTACTAGTAAACACTGTAAATGTTAGATCTGTCATAAGATAAAGAACCAAAAAATTTAATAAGTGTAATGCAAAGTGTCACAATCAACTTTAAAATAAATAAATAAATAAATAAATAAAATAGGAGGGACTGTTCACTGCAGGAAGTCAGAATTTGGCCCTAAGTGATCCTCAGGTTGATTAAGCCAGTTTCAAATAAATACTCATCTCTGTGCAAGGTTATAAAAATCCTATTAAATATCACCCTGATTCTTAGGTACAATAAGAAAATTAATAAATATAAAAGTCAGAATTGAGAATATAGATGAGAAAATATCCTGTAAATGAAAAATGCACCAGAACTTATGGGCCTTGAATCATTTCTCTAGCAGCTGCAAAAATGTCAACAGCAGTAAAACATAAAGAACCAGCAGTGATTTCATTAATAGTACTCCTCTTCACTGCAGAGGGGATCATGCTAGCATACACTCGAAGGACAGACATTCCCTTTAAAATTCAAATATGTGAACTGGAACTTTTCCCCGGTTTCAGCCTACCTGCTGTTACCTACACAAGTGAAACTGGCCAACTGGAGATCATTTTTAATTCACAGTCTCTTCGAATCTTTCATTTTCTCAATGAGTGGAACACAGCACGCTGGGGCACATTCTGCTCACAGCAAGAGCATCAAAGAGTTCAGAGACTCTGGAGTAATGACTGCCGTTATGCTAATTCTGCACTTCCAGTATCGGTCGAAAAACATCCCCCATGGTATTGCAGGTTGAGAACTACTGTATGTGTGTCCTTGAGCTTTTTGTTTCCCCAATGTTAGTGCCTCCAGTTAATAATTTATCCTGTCTTTAAAGCAGCCTCTGAAAAATGGAAAGCAAATAGGCTGGCAGTGAGAGGAAAAAAATAGCACAGTGGTTAAGATACTAAACAAGGACTCAGCAAATCTGGGTTCAATATTTAGCTCTTCTCTCAGAAGCACTGTCTGACCTTGGGCAAACCAATACGAGAAGCGTGAGAAAAGCATTTAACCGAGGCATAAGGAAACTGCCTCATCTATTTAATAGCAAGTTGCTTGGATTAAAATGTTGTCTGTTATTTCCTGCAGGTATAACACTCTCATACAACAGGGAAGCAGTAGGGACTTCCAGACATTAATTCAATACAGCTTTACACTAAGCAAAGGTCAAGTGACATTTTGGGATGCAATAAATTTAGCATTGTAAAATCCAGACTGCCTTAAAGTAGTAGAAAGCTCAAAGCTGATTATTCATATGGTGAAGAAGTTGCTGAGAACTGAGACTGATTATGGTGTTTTGTCCATATCTTTTCCTTGCCAAGAAGCTCTCCCATGTAACACCAAAAATCCAATATGCTGACAGAAGCTAAAGTAATCAAAAAAAGTTGAATGCCTGAATAACTGAAATCCTAGCACAACCTGGAAGGATTTCTAAAAGTTAAGATCTCATTAAAAGATAGTGTTTGCATGTAAAGCCAGACAATAGTGAGATAGGCCTCATAGGTCAAGTGATTGACAAGGCACCTGCACTCTCCATCCACTAGAGACCTACAAGTTTATGGTTCAGTGGCCAAGGACATGACACTCCTTAATTTTAAACTGCAGAAATGCAGCACAAGTACTACTGTTTCATTCTCTTGTTTTTCTTCCAGCACAAGTGACCTTATTCCATTGGGATATTGACAATGAATAAAATTGCTTCAGATATTGTTATTGAAGTTAATTTCTAGTGAAAAACTATCTGAGTCCTTCTATGCAGCAACGATAGTTTAAAGTCAGGCTAGGTCTGTACTAAATATTGTGAAAGTCAAGAGACTTGTAGTGACAGTTTGACAGGCAGAAGGTACATTTCATTTTTCTCTCTTTTGTGTGATATGTCAAAAGAGGATAAAGACATCATACAAAAAAAAAAAAAAAAATCTGTATTCAGATTATCTACTATAGTTGCCTAATTTAGGCAGAGAGGCTGCTCTCTACTGTCTGCACAGGAAGTGAGTACAGCAACCTTAAATAGCAGATTGTCTGAATTTCTCATCTTCTGGTCTTAGACCTCACAGTATTTTGGAGAGTCATTTAAACACCTGTTATAACTTAGGTTAATCAAACCTCATGTTAAATTTAAGAGTTTTCTTTTCAAGGTCACAAGAAATAGTACAATACAAATCTCCAAAGAGATTAAAGTAAACAACCATATTAATTTTAGAGCATTCATAGAATCATAGAATGGTTTAGTTTGGATGGGACCTTAAAGACCACCCAGTTCCAGCCCTCCTGCCATGGGCAGGGACACCTCCCACCAGACCAGGTTGCCCAAAGCCTCATCCAACTTGGCCTTGAACACTTCCAGGGATGGGGCATCCATAGCTTCTCTAGGCAACCTGTTTCACTGCCTCACCACCCAAAAAGTGAAGAATTTCTTTCTTATATAAAAGCTCTTTCAGCTTAAAACCATTGCCCTACAGTCCCTGGTAAAGAGTACCTCTCCATGTTTTCTGTAGGCCCCCTTCCAGTACCTCCCAGGTACTGGAAGGCCACTGTAAGGTCTCCCCAGAGCTTTCTCTCCTCTACCAGTTGTCTCAGTCTGTCTTCAAAGGAGAGGTTCTCCAGCATGATGATTTTCATGCCCCTCCTCTAGACCTGCTTTAACTGGTGCAAGTCTTTCTTGTGCTGGAGGCCCAAAGCTGAACACAGTACTCCTGGATAGGTCTCACAAAAACTGAACAGAGGAGGAGGATCACCTCCTGTGACCTGCTGGCCACATGTCTTTTGATGCAGCTCAGGATATGGCTGGCTTTCTGGGTTGCAAGCGCTCATTGCTGGCACATGTCAAGGTTCTCATCAACCAACACCCCCAGGTCCCTCTCCTCAGGGCTGCTCTCAATCCATTCTCCCACCAAGTCTGTATTTGTGCTTGGAATTGCTGTGGCCCAGATGCAGGACCTTGCACTTGGCCTTGTTGAACCTCATGAGGTTTGTGCAGGCCCCTCTCAAGCCTGTCCAGGTCCCTCTGGATGGCATCCCTTCCCTCCAACGTGTTGACCATAACACACACTTTGGTGTTATTGCCAGACTAGTTGAGGTGGCACTTGATCCCACTGTACATGTCACCAACAAAGACGTCAAACAGTGCTGGTCCCAGTACTGACCCCTAAGGAACACCACTCATCACTGGAACCCCTAAGGAACACCACACATCTCCACTTGGACATTGAGCTGTTGACTGTAACTCTTTGAGTGTGATCATCCAGCCAATGTTGAGTGGTCTGTCCACCAAATCAATGTCTCTCTAATTTTGAGATAAGGATATTGTGTGAGACATTGTCAAATGCTTTGCACAAGTCCAGGCAGATCATGTCAGTTGCTCTTCCCCTATCTTGCAGCTCGGTTGTAGAAGGCCACTGGATTTGTCAGGCACAGTCTGCCCTTAGTGAAGTCATGTTGACTGTCACCAGTCACCACCATATTTTCCATGTGCCTTAGGTTAGTTTCCAGGAGTATCTGCTCCATTCTCTCTGATAAACAAAATTTCAAAATATGAACACTGCTTTAAGACAAAACCAGAATGTTTCAGATTCTTTCAAGGAAAGACACCAAAGCCACTAGGAAGGACATTCCATGTCCTATATAAATGGTAGCTGGCACTATCAAACCTTTGACTGTACTTGGATGGACACATATCTCTTTTCATCTCCCCTCCCCACTAAATGTACTGTTGAGACTTCAGAATAAAACAAACAAATCAAGTAGCTGAATAACAAGAAAGCACACATATCTTTCTTATTCCTAGTTTTTAAAGTTGAAAATTTTGATTTCTGGGAATTTCCATAGACAAGAATCCAGGGTTCACCTACCAATCCTTTTCTGAATTTTCTGGCAATTATAACAATATTTTAAGAAAAACATGAATTTAGAACAGCACAGAATAGAACAGCTTGGTTGGAAGGGACCTTCAAAGATCATGTAATCCAATTGCCTGACTTTTTCAGGACAAACCAAAAATTAAGACATTTTATTGAGGGTGTTGTCCAAATTCCTCTTGAACACTCACAGGCATGGGTAATCAACCACCTCTCTAGGAAGCCTGTTCCAGTATTTGACCACCCTCACAGGAAAAAATAAAAAATAAAAAAAAAAAAAAATCCTGATGTCCAGTGTGAACCTTCCCTGGTGAAGCTTTGTGCTATTTTCACACATCCTATTACCATTAAAACCTGTGACATTAACTGTAAGAATGTCAGAAACAAATTCTACAAATGCCAAGATTTTTAATTATGCAAGAGTGCTGAAGATTACAAAAGCAAAGAGAATCATCAAGAAGATACTTGCACACCCTGTCTCTAACCCTTCCATAACTGACAAACAGGTGATGGATGAGGTACAGGCTTCATAACTCAGCTACCACTCTTTGCACTAAAGATGCTTATTTTCTGCTATGGTCAGCAAAGAAAAACAGAGAGACCTTATCTACCAAACATAAGTGTTAAGATCACTGCTTCTTTACAAAGTTGCATTTCTTGCTCCAAAGCACCTGGAATAACTCCAAGTCTTTAATAAAAGAATCTGCAAAGGAAGGATGCACATATGTCACCCAATTGCAAAATGTGACAGGAAAGTGTTTAATTAGCATCCCCTTTACTGCCAAAGTCAAAGTTCATCTATTCCACTTCATCACTTTTACCTGGCAGAAAAAAAAAATAAAAAAAAAAAAAAAAAGCAAAAAGCTTCTACCAGTTTAGTTCAGACACCAAATCATTTTTGAAAATCATTTGGTCCTAAGAAAACAAACAAAAATCAAAACAAACAAGCAATCCTACCCCACCCCCTCCACAAAAGATTCATCTGATCTGTAAGGAGTTGTGTAGGAGTATCTCAATCAACACCTTGATGTAATGCATTTACTCACCATTGCTTTTTATCTATACAATCTATCAATGTAAATGTCAAAAAATTATATATATATATATACACATACATATACATCTATACATATACATAGATTTGACTACCTTGTATAACATACAAGTATCATAATTTCATTTGTAAATGTAACAACTTTCAGGGACATTACAAAATTATGACATCTCCCTTCTGCTGAGCAATAAAACACTGAAATCCTCTTAAATCATTTCTTCCCTTGCAACAAAAGAATTAAAGAAAAACACCAAAAATGTGATGGAACACATTTCATTATCCATGAGGTGCTTGCAATGCAAGTTAACAAACTATAGAACAGTACAGTCTTGAGATATGTAAGATAATTTTCACTCTATTTAAACCCTTTGGCTAAATTCAAGGCTAGTACGTTTTTGTCTTCTGCAATTTCAAATAATTCCCACAAACTGCACAAAGTGCTTGCTAGTATCTGACCTTCAAAGATATTACAGAGACTGAGACATAATAATTTCCTTGCTATTTTCCTGTCTCTTAGCTGAAATAGAATCAAAATTTTGTAATCAGTTTCAAAAAGACAGTAAGTCTCTACTCTCTGGTACTCTCTAAATCTTAACTTTTACTGCAGGAAGAAAGCAATGCAACAGACTTTATATGGCAAAGATCCTAATGTTCTTTCACTCAAGACATCATTGAAAGTCCTTGAAAACACCACAAAAAGGGAATCAATGAACCTCTGATAAAATTCTTCAGTCATCCTCCCAGCCCCAGGGGAAGTTCCTTTTCTCACTGATAGAAAAGCTATACCCACATCCATCTTTTCTGCAGGTCTTTCAAACAAGTCCTGTTTCTCATTTGCCAAGGCTTGAAAACCTGCATGCAGTTCTTTTTAAAAGCTGCTGAACAAGAAGAATGATACATTCCTAGAAGAGCTTTTCTGTTTATCTTTCCTGGGCTACCTGTAATTTGCCAGCGGGCCCCCACCAAGCCTATCCCCAGCTGTGATGGCATAGCCCTACTATGTCCCTCTTTGTTCTCCTTGTTTTATACCCCACAAATAAAAAAGAGAAGCACAGTTTTCATATCAACATCAATAACTTTGCAAATTTAGTTTTATCCTTCATTTGCTTTTAAGTTTCCCTTGAATGCCACATAAGTTTCCCTTGAATGCCACATAAGTTTCCCTTGAATGCCACATATTCCATATTTCTCCGACAGCCATGGAAATTACTCAAATGAGTAAATAGTAATGTATTCCCCAAAAGGAATATGGAAAGGCCACCAGGCTCTCCTTAGCCAGTCTCCACTATTCTCTCAGGAATCAGAAAATTCTGAATCTATTTCTTCCATAAAGCAATGTTTTCTTCTAACCGGAGTTTTACGACTGAGAAACCATCCAAGGTGCTACCAGTAACCCAGTCAGAAATCAGTATCTCTATGTTAGTCTAAGAAGTCAAAGAAAATGTTTGTACTTTGGCAAATTTTTCTCAATTTTTGCTCAATTTTCCACTACAGAATTCGAAGCTTTTATTGTTTAATTGGGATACCCACATTTGCCTGTTGACAGACTCCACGTCTCTAAAGGTAAGATGTTTCTCTATTGGTCCATACACCTTAAAAACTGTGATTTCTATCAAAAATACCTGTAATTTGTTCATGAAATAGGGCATACTTTTAGAAGCCCTTGATCCTCCACTTATTAATAGGTTTCAGCTTCTAAGTTGCTCCATAAAATATAATCGAGTGTTTTGGTCCAAGTTTTTACACGTACTTAAAGTCCCAGACTATATGCTAAAATTGTCTATGTTAATAAACTTTCTGATCATCATTCTTGTGCTTTGGTTCACTTTCTAATTTTGATCACTTCATTACTGACCCCAAACAGAACTGATCAATATATTCCACCAGGTGACATTTTCTTTGAAAATCTGTTTGATGAGCAGAAACTGTTTCATAAATATTCTCTTCGGTTCAAGAAAATATTATGAAACAGAAGGCAGGATCTGAAGGGATAAAGCCACTGACAATTGATTCCAAGTATGTCTCCCTTAAACACAAAGACCTCAGGAGTAAGGCTGTTCCCACGAGTTTTATCCCAAAGCTGTTTTCTAGCAGAAAGCAAAAGCTTTCTGTCCACAAACTGAGAATCCTGCTATGGAGACATAGCAATGGGAACAAGAATTTAAAACAAAATTATTTTCTCAAACCAGAACCCAAGATTCTTCTTGTTCCTGGGCAACTGAAGCACCTTACACAAACTTAATATAAATATAAAAATTAGTAAAAATGTATGTAATTCCTTATTAACTTGACTGAGCAACTGAACCCCTAAGATAGACTGCAGCTCAGGTATTCTCTAATACAAGTGCCTGTCATTCATACACGTGTACCTCCTTCTGGTCCCCTTTGTTCAAGACAGTGAGATATTTTCCTGTTGCAAGAACTGAAAAAAACATTATGCAGTTCAAATGTCTGCAGGCCACCTTTAACTACTATGTCCCTATTTTTCACTATTAAAAAAAAAAAAAAAAAAAAAAAAAAAAAAAAAAAACCAACTCTGCTTTCTTATTTATGGTTCTTTTACTGCACAACTCAAATCTTACTTTTGTCTAAATATTGTGCCATACTCTGTTTGCCAGCTTGATGTTTTAGAGATTTCCACATAAGTAATTGTAGCAAGTGCTTCTACCCTCTTTCTTTTCATCCCCTCTCCTTTCCTCTTGTAATTAATCAGACCTTCTTCTGCAGACTTTTTAATGCTCATGCACCAGTCCTGGAATATCTTGTTTCTCAGTCTTTCCACTCTGCTTAACATATTCACAATTCAGTATCAGCAAAGGATTAGTTCCCTTTTTCCTTCCCTGAAAGATGAAATGGCCTTGCCATTCAAAATGTGATCCTGCTCTCCAGCTGTTGTCTCCAGGGTATGATGCAGAACCCTGTGATTGAAAACTAAACTCTCCCTAATATGCCATGCCCCCCTTTTAGGCCTATGAATTGGTCACATGCTTTTTCTCAATATCTTAAGTTCTCATGCTAGAGAAATACAAGTGTGTATTTCTTCAACCTTAAGGGTTTGCATCCTGGGACTGCTGTATATTGAAGACTATCAAGACTATATGAACTTCCACTATTTGTGGCTTGACCACATTTACCTAAATAGTTAAAGATGACTTTCACACTCTTTGCTCAAAAACCAAATCCCAATTCCCTTCTCTTTCTCCTTCATTATTGAGCAGCCCCATAACAGACAAAACAGCTAAGTGCCCCATGTTAGATAAGCGCCAGTTTCAGCTGGCTCCAAAAGGGATCCACTGCCACTGGCCTGGGCAAAGCCCGTGGAGGAGCCCCCGATGGAGCAGGTGGATGTGGCCTGGAGGAGGCTGCGGCCCATGGAGAGTCCCCACAGGAGCAGGCCCTGGGCCAGAGCTGCAGTCCATGGAGAAGAGCCCACGCAGGAGCAGGGTGTCGGGGGGGAGCTGCTGCCCATGCAGGACCAGGACCCTGGGCCAGTGCAGGACCCAGGTTTGCTCCTGACAGATGGACCCCGTGGTATGGAGCCATGTGGGAGCAGTGCTTGAAGAGCTGCTGCAAAGTGCTGGAGACAAAGCATCAGGGACTGACCCCAGCCCCCATTCCCTGTTCCCCGTGCTGCTCAGAGGGAGAACATAGAAGAGGGTGGATGGGGGAAGCTGTTTTTAGTATGCTTCTAGTTTCCCACTGTGCTAGTCTGCTAGTGATAGGCAATAAATTATATTAATCTCCCTTTGATGAGTATGTTTTGCCCATGACAATAAATGGTGAGTGATCTCCCTGTCCTTATCTCAACCCTTGAGCCCTTCTCATCTTATTTTCTCCCCCTTTGCCTTTGAGGAGGAGGAGTGAGGGAGCAGTTGTGGTGGAGCTTAATTGCCCAGCTGAGTAAAACCACCACAATTGTTTAAACTTCAACACCTGTGCCTAAAATCATTCTGAAGGGAGAATTAAGAAAGAAAAAGAGATGAAGTGATGCCTCTTTCCCCACCATACAGATTCACACAGAGTAGTTGAGATTGGAAGGAATGGAATTTTCTATATTTGAGTTCGTGTTTATTTCCCCTTGTCCTGTCACTGGTCACAGCTGAGCCAGTCTGTCTCCATCTTCTTTGCTCTCCCCCATCAGATATTTGTGCACGTTGGTAACATCCCCCTGAGCCATCTTCTCTCCAGGTTGAACACTCACACCTCTCTGTCTTGCATGACAGATGCTCTAGTCCTTTCATCATCTTCACTGTACTTCACTAGACCCAAACCTGTATGTCCATTTATTCCTTGTACTGGGAAGCTCAGACATAGACCCAAATCTCCAAGTGTGTCTCACCAGTGCTGAGTAAAGGGGAAGGCTCACCTCCCTTGACCTGCTGGCAAGACTCTGCCTAACATATCCCAGGATGCTATTGTCTTTTTTAACCACAAGGACACATTGCTTGCACATGACCGGACCCTCAGGTCTTTCTCTGCCGAACTGCTTTTCAGCCAGTCAGCCCCTAGTGTGCACTGGTGCCTGGAGTTTTTCCTCCCCAGGTGTGGGTTGTGACATTTGCCTTTGGTGAATTTCATGATGTTCTGGTTAACCCATTTCTCCAGTCAGTTGAGGTCTCTCTGAATGGCATCATCTACTAGCTATTCCTCCCACCTCTGTTTCACCTGCATACTTGCTAAGGGTGTTCTCTTTCCCACTGTCCAGACCAGTAAAGAGGATAATAAAGAATATTGGCACCTGTCTTGACCCCTAGGCTATGCCACTAGTGACTGGTGTCCAGTGGACTCCATAGGATTGATCATAACCAGAGCCCAGCAATTCAGTCTATTTTTTAATCCACTTTCCTGTCCATTCATTTAACCTTCATCAACTTTTCTGTGAGGTTATGTCAGACATATGTGAGGTTATGTGAGTTATGTGAGGTTATGTTTCCCCTTCATAAATCCATGTTGACTAATCACAATTACCTTCTTCTCTTCTATATGTTTGAAAATTGTTTCCAGATTTGTTGTTTTATCAGTTTCACTAGGTGAGGCTGACCAGCTTGTAGTTCCCTGAGTCTTCCTCTTTGGTCTTCCTGAGTATAGTGTCATTTGCTTTCTTCCCATCCTCAGGAATGTCTTCTGAACACTGTGAGCTTTCAGAGGCACTTGAGAGTAGACTTGCAATGACACTAGCTAGTTCCCTTGGCGCTTGTGGGTGTACCCAATTGTATCCCATGAATTTGAGTATGTCTAGTTTGTTTAAGTGGTCTGGGTATGAGCCTTTATTGCCCCAGATTTTACCACAGGTCTCAGGGACCTAGGATTGCTGAAGGCCAATTTCACACTGCTGTGACTGAATCAAAGAAGGCATGGAGTATTTCAGACTTTCTGTGCTCTTTGGCACTAGGTACCTTTCCCCATTCAGCAGCAGGCCTGCATTTACTCCAGTCTTCTTTTTTTTTTTTTTTTTTTTTTTTTTTTTTTTGCCTTATATGTATCTGTAGAAGCCCTTCCTATTGTCCTTCACATTCTTTGCCAGATTCATCTCCAGGTGGGCTTTATTCTGCACCTGAAAATGTCTTCTCAATAAAACTGAGAATATGTCAGTTTCAACAAACTTTTAGCAGTAAATATTCCATCAGACAAGTTGGCTGCCAATATATTTGTAATTATATAATGACAGCGTTCCCAGGCCCCAAGACCTGTCAGTGTAGCATGGCTTCATCCATACCATCAAGGTCTCCTAATCTTCAGAAAAAGATTACCATATGACGTAAATACTGTATTCCAAGTGATGCACTGGGATAACACCAAAAATATACCTGGGAATTGTTCTTGATGGCAATGGTAACACTAAACAAAAGTGTGGCAGAGAATATTCTAACATCACAACAGCATGTGTGAAAGGTTTACAGTGCCTAGAAACATTTCCTGGCATTGTTTAATCTCTACCTCTAGCATAGCTTTTTGTGATTCAATGTGACACAATAAGTACATTAAGGTATTATATCACCAAAGTGATATTCATGGGATTCGCACTGAGTTGTGTCATTGCAGACACAAGACTACTCAGCATTTCATTTAAAATGAGTTAGAGTATGTGTGTATATGTTCCTTTGATTTGGTTACAGTTCCCAGTTAGGATACTTTTTTATTCTATAGGGTTTTCTTCAAGTCCCTTTGAACCTACTGGTAGGCACTGTATGAAATCTGTTAACCCTCATTGATAAAGGTTTATAATTACAAGTAAAAGGAGATGTTTATCAACACTAAACACCTATACTAAGGATGAAGCAAGAATTCTTACCCCAGCATGCAGATTGTCATGCTCATCACTCAAAATATTTACTTGAGCTACCTCTGTTTTTGGCCTTGCATACCTGTCCTGATCCAAGGTTTGCTCTAAGCTGTATAAGATCACAAAATTTTCTACAGAAAGAAAAAGACAAATTAGATACCTGCTTATATATATATATATATATATTTTACCTTTAGGTTAAGTGTTGAAGGTAGAGAGCTCTAGTATAGCCCGTGAGCTCTTGGTAAAAGATGACATAGCACTGACTGAATATTCTAATAGGTTCAAAAAAACTCATGGCATTTAATGTTGTGGCACAGACAATAAAAACAAACACACACGAAAAAATAGCATGTCCTCCTGAGTTAAGAATCTTTCAGATAAAAACTGCAAGGGTTGAGCTATCTGTTACTGTGTGTCCTGCATGACCTCTTGGAAAATCAAATGTGGCACAGAGCAAATGTGAGCATAAATGCCAAGCTGGACCTGGCATATCTAAAGAGGTACACATTACTTCTGCCCATAGGTCAGCCGCAGATCTGCTGTAATTTCAGCTTTGTCTCAGCTTCATCTCCTCTGCTTCACAAACAATAACAAGAGTGAACAAGAGCAAGAGTAATTTTCTCTGCATCCCCTATGTGGCTCTTCCAGTGCATCAGAGCATTTGGAAGGCAAACTTCAGTATGCATCCAGATTGCTTCAGCTGGTAACAGCATGCATTTTTAAAATATGAAACAAAGACATGGCTCCATTCCTGTGAAACATGGATGGCACACTGCTGATACTTGTTCATCTCCAGCACCTATGTGTATTATGATATGTGATCGCATTTTCTTGAAGAAACTTATTTATATATGTAAAGAGTAAATTTTAATTCCCTGTTATTTTTATTCAAATAGGCTTCAAATTATTTTACATGTTAATAATACATTACTAATATTTTAATATTGTACATTTTTACAACTAACTATCATCTACAACTACCTATCATCTTCAAAATACGATGAGACTTACTAGCTGAGAGTTAAGGTTGGTTAGGTTAGACTTAGTTGAAATAGGCATTAGGAATTTTGATTCCGTATTTCCCCTTGCACATAACCTACAGAGCTTTTTATTGCTTTAGGTTACACACTTATTATTTCTAAAGTCTTTCAAGACAGCATATTAAAGGTCATTCCTGGGTATAAAGTTATGAGTGAGGACAGAATAGAAATAAATTATTTTTAACTGATGAGCAGATCTGGTTGGCTCAGAGAAAAAAAAAATGATAAGAATGATTAAAAAAAGAATGATCAAGAATGATATCTTTGTCACTACTCCATGTACGCAAGATGATTCAAACTATCTCATAAGATAAATGCTTCCTAGCTGCACTTCTGTGGCTCAACAGAAACATCATTCCTTCCTCACTTGCAGAGGTATACTACAACCCTATTCTTTTCATTAAAGTTGGAGAAATAATACGGAAGAACTTTTGTCCTTTAGATGTTGCATGCATACAGAGAACATACATTTACCTAGATCTAAGCACTGCAGGGCTTCTATTTATGAGAAGTGGTGCAAAAGAAAGAAAGTGCTTGCTTTTTAAACTCAGTGAAGGCTAACAAAACTTATCCTGTCCTCAGGAAAAGCCAAAATTGTTCTTTCCGTAGTGTTCCAATAGAATAAGGAGGGAGTGTCTCTCTTCCAGGAGTAACAGTTTGAGGAAGTGATCTTTTAGAGCCACTAGGTAGCCAGAAATCCCTTTTAGTTTTAACCACTTTCACTGTCTGAAAGATATAACCTTTCCCTTAAGCCCTCCTAAGTCTGAACATTTTATCTTTTCCCTCAGTTAGACAAGTAGACTCACTGACCTATGGAAGCACTTTTGGATTTCCTGGTGTTGGTGTAAACTCCAGACGTCTCAATCCCACAAATGAGGGGGATGCCTTTAGCTACCACAGCTACACATCATTTCAGAAAAAAAAATAAAAAAATAAAAAATGTTAATAATAATAATGATTTAAAAAAAAAAAAAAAAGAGAGAGAGAGAGAGATAGAGAGGACCGTGGTATGTGCCAACAGGTAAGTGCAGTTGCAGGCAAGAAACACCATTGGATGAGTTTCTGCAGTGAACAACGTGTTAAGGAATCTTACTCGTTTTCCACTCACAAACTCTTTCCTGGTGTCTTTATCATAACAAATCACAGAATATTATAATTTTCTTGCCTGGTTACATGAACTAGCTATGAGCAGATGTACTGTGACTGAGCAGCCAGAACAGCAGCATGGAGACAAAGTCAGTGGTGAATCAGTTCCACCTTAATTCTTACAAAAAATACTTTATTTCTAAAATGCCTTCCTTCAAAGGATCATAATATCACACAACATCCTTGGAAATTAAAAATGGTAGAACATCTTGTTTAGAGGAAAACAACTATTTAATGTTGGGTTGGAGATTCTTGCTACCCCAAGATAATCCCTGTAAACTCACCTGCAAAAACATGACCGTTTCTGCAATCTCATGACTTTTTTTCCACCTGATCATTACAAACTGTCTTCAGTTAGAGAAATATATCCTATATCATTTCCTCATCTGTGGTTTGCTCTGAATCTAATTAAAAATATGAGAGATACTAGAAACAGTGAGCCTGTCCTCTCAGATTATCATGTACTATATAGGAGTCACTGCTATATCTATATTCAGGGCAGTAACACAAAGAATCTGCAATATTGAGTAGCTCTTCCATCTGTCAGTATACAATTGTTTGTTAAGGCCAATTAAGGAGGAAAGCTACAAAAATATATTATTTTTATATATATATAAAATTTTGCAGACCTTCATACAATGCTAATTATAATTTTCCTAGGGAGTTCTGCACTCAGAGGAATGAAGCTATATCAAATAATTAGCATAACAGTTGGTGGTGGTTTTTTGTTTCTTTGTTTCACCAGATGATGCAGAACCCATTTTTCCTTTGCGGAGGTTTGATACAACTTTTCAGAATATCCTGTTTGAAAGTAATCTCTTGAACTTTACTAGTTTCCACTTGAAAATATTTCATAGTCCTTTAATACACTGCACATAACAGATTCACACCATTCTAACTAGCTGCACTTGCAGTTTACATGGGTGCACAAGTTGTCCAGTCCCAGGAAAGTTTCTGCCATGATACGGATAAAAATGTTCTGCTGTGGCCATTCCCCTTTCGCAGGTCCAAAGCATATGTGCTGTCAAATGTTAAGCCAAAGGGGAATGATGACTACAAGGACACTGGCTACAAGGCCTTCCTGTCCCAGCCCATCTGTTGTGATTCCTTTGTAAAATGAAGGGATTAGCTTGGACTGTCTATTTACTATGATAGAATAATAAGCTTGCTTGTGGCAAAGAAGGAAAAGACTCCATTAGCATGTATACACAACCCTGAGTTGCTCTAACTTATTTAAGATGAAGAGTTAATATTCACACAAGCTATTCTGTCATTGATAGTGGTGTGTTTTCATGCAATTTGACATTACTGGAGGGCAAAGGCATCTCTATCAGCCTATGGAAACATTACACATAGTACACATTCTTTTATTTCCCTTTTACTATTTTGCTGACTGTACAATAAAAATCTCTTTCAATTCCATCCTATATAACATGTTAAAAAAATTTTATCATGCATAAATTTTATTTCGCATTGGGAATCCTAACTCACCAGCATCACCTCTGCTAGTTATTTCTCTCAACTGATTAACGAGAGCAAGACAATTAATTTATGTTTAATTCCTGTACTGCCTTTCCTTGGGGGGGAGAGGGGGGAGGAGGGTGGGGAGAGAGACAGAGAAAGAGAGATGGAGAAAGAGAGAGACTTTGCTAATGAATTTCTTGATTCTCACCTGCTCTTCTGAGAAGCACTTGTGAACATTCAGACAGCAGGATTTCCTGCTGGGAACATGGGACAGGGACTGTCTTAGGACCTGGCTGCTTCCAACACAGTATGGCAATATTTATCCTCTCAGTTTCAAATAATGAAGCAATTTCCAGCTTCTCTGTGGTTTGCTCTTCTGAAGACTCTTGTTAACCACCGGCCTTGGGAATCTCCTGAATGAAACTTCACACTTTAACTTTACAAAATAAGATATGGCTGGAAATTTTGGTAGAGATCTTCCTAGAGGCTAATTACATGTTTATCTTTCATATGACTTGATAATTCAGAAAATCAATCTAAGAGTTCTGTATGTATTGTTTATTGTGTTTGTTTTTTATAACAATCTTATATACACGGTTAACTCACTTTGAATGTCTGCAAACTTTATGGTAGTTCTTGGTCTGCATCATTATCTCCTTTGATATGTTCTTATGGCTTCAGCTTTACACATAGGCAGCTCAGGCAACCTAATATAGCTTGGAGAAGCCAACAGATTTGATCCGAAGTGAATCCCACTCTAAATTTCTCAAGGAAGTCATTAATGTAGCTTGATATACTCTCCAAAATATGGTTTATCTTTTCCTAGATGAATAGTATCTATGTGTTTCTAAACAGCATACCTTTCCCCAAAAGGAAAAATACAAAATACAGTTACTTTCCAGCATAAGGCCTATTTCTTCACCTCATTGCAATTCACATGCAACATGGCCAGTGACAGGACAAAGGATAATGAGTATAAATTGAACCACAGGAGGTTTCATTGCCATATCAGGAAGAACTTCTTTACGATTTGGGTGACAGAGTACTGGACCAGGCTGCCCAGAGAGGTTGTGAAGTCTCGTTCTTTGGAGATATTCAAAACCCACCTGGACGTGATCCTGTGTAACATGCTCTGAGTGACCCTGCTTGAGCAGGGGGGTTGGACTAGATGATCTCTGGAGATTCCTTCCAACCTCAACCATTCTGTGATTCTGTGATTCAAGACCCCGTAGCAAACTGTATTGTGTGCATATTCATTCTAACTTTTTATCAGCCTGAACTATATATCTAGTTCTTCCTCCAGTGTATAATAGTACTGGAAAGATTAAATATTGATTTTCTCATTTTACTTTACACTATTTGGAGGTGGGGGTGCGGGTGCATTCTTTTGAAATCATGGCTTTCAATACACCACAGGAGATTTTATTCAGATTTATTTTGTTACCATGTCTTACAGTATGAGAACACTGTGGACATTGAACAGCATAGTCTTTGGATTAGTTTGTTCACCAGGAAGAGAGGAAGAGAAGTCAGAAATAATCTGCTAATCAAATTGCATGGCTTTCGATCATTGCATTATGTGCTTTGATTTTTCATAGTTTTCCTGCTACAAGTCAAAAAGTACTGCAGTTAAAGGTGTGTGAACACCTTTACTTGGTAATTGAATCAGGGTATGTATGACACAGGTAACTCAGTGTAACCTCACAATGGTCCTCATATCCTAGTGTGCCTCAGTTTTATTCAAAGAGCATGTTTTGGAATAAAAGGCTGTTCTACTTTGTATATGAGACAATGCTGACTGGATAATATTATTGAATAGTTCAAAATATAGCAGAAATGGAAGACATAAAGTTGTACTGTGTTCTGTATTGTGTGGACAGCTTCTCAATTTGCCAGCCTCAATTGTCTGATGCTGACAACAATGCCCATTAATGTCATTTATCATAGAAAAAATATAATGCAGTCAGTTGTGCTTTGTAATAAGATCATCAAGGGGTGAACAACCATATCAGATGGTAACAATTTTCAGTGACTTTTTGCCTGGGGTTAGATTGGAAAGGGTGACCTTGAGGTGAAAAGCTTCTGAACCTATTACCAAGCTCTCAACAACAGTCTTCAGTCCTACTCACCAGGACAAACTATTGCCTATAATGCACTGAAAATTTGCATTTACTAGGATATGATTTCCTAATGTTTGGTAAATTTACATTCATTACAAAAACAATCAGAAACAAAAATACTGTTGCTATTGTACAAAATAAGTCCCAGTAGGCATGCAGAAACACACATATTAAATCACAAGACAGAGCCTCAAATAGCACCCCTTTACACCCCTAAAAAAAACACCACAAACTCGAAATTCATACCATAAAACTCAAATTTCCTCTTAAGTAGTTATAATGACAGTAAAAGCTCCAAAAAGGTAAGTAATTTCCATAAGCAAGGTGTATATTATATAAATTGATACAGGTCATGCACTCTAAGATATATGTATCACATTTGTTTAATGACTTTTTTCATGTTCTTTCATCCAATATTTTATAGGTGTTCTAAATTGCACTACAAAGAATTAAGGGTGAGGTAATGGTGTGTGCTTAAAGTGCCACAAAGAAAAGAGAGGTTGTTAATTTGTAAGATACAGCTGTTCCCAAGACCTCAAGCTTTGAGAAAAAAAAAAAAAAAAAAAAAAAAAAAAAAAAAAAAAAAAAAAACA
>CM021731.1:149212031-149318311 GCA_011075105.1 Heteronetta atricapilla
TTTTAAAAAAAAAAAAAAAAAAAAAAAAAAAAAAAAAAAAAGAAAGAATAGCCAAAAAGAAAATTCTGACAGAGGAACTTTTCAGTTTTCTATTTCATTGTATGTCCTGAGGCACAAACACATGTTTAGTACAGAGTATTCTGGACATGTGTTCCTCAGGCCTTGGTGCTATACTCCTCCACTTGCACAGAGCAAGTTACTTAACTAAGTGGATAGTTACTTAACTATCCACAGCTCCAGAAAATCCGAGGAAACCTCTCCATGTAGTCATTGAATGATTCTCTCATGGAAATATAGCTGTGGGTTCCAACCTCGATCTAGTGACACATACCATAAAACATTTAAACAATTCCAAACTTATCCTGAAAAGCTGCAAAAACACATTTTAATGTGTTTTAATTATGCTGAAACAGGATTCTGTTTAAAAATGAGCACCTAGTTAAACGTTTATTTAAGCATTCGTAACACAATACAACTTTATGTCTTCCATTTCTGCTTTAAGATATTTTACATTATTTGATAATATCACCCAGTCAGCATTGTCTCATCTACAAATGTTTTTCTATGCATTTTATTTATGGAAGTTTACTTTTGTAGATAAGTGCATGGCTTTGTCAGGAAAGGCTTTGTTCCTTGCTTTCTTCTGAGGAGTTATTTCGTTTTTAAAATAATTCTACAGGATGTGAATTGTAATAAATATGTTTTTTATTCAATTGCTCCCAGACTCTTCCACTTATGTGCTTAACCTAAAATACCTAAACAAGAAAACTAATCAAGAAAACTCCAGAGTCTTGCCATACTGCAGCAAAATACCCATCATCTAGAGAAGGTACCACTCTATTTCCATTAAACATAATGAAAATTTGTGTCATTGTGTTTGTCAGATCTTAATTCATAACCTGCACGTTAGATGCCTAGAGTTAAGCAAGCTCTATCTTGAGTGTTAAGAGAGAGACTTCAAGAGTTCATACTAGTTGTGTGCACAACGAATGTGCAGGTGCGGGAAAAGTAAAGCTATTACTGATTACCAGAATATCTCCGTAATCTTTGCTGAACTGGTGCCGGTCAGCATAACACAATGATTTTGTAAGTCAGGAAGGAGAATACTTACAACACAAGTAATCTCCTGGACCTCCAATCTCCTGAGCACTATATTATAACAAAGTCTTCAGGATCAAGGCAGGAAAGGGAATCTAAGTTGTCATTAAATGTTGAGAATTAGAAGGATGGGAGAGAATTGATTTATTTTTTTTATTTATTGTGGTAGTTTTACACAGCTGGACAGCTGAGCTCCATCCACCACAACCGCTCCCTCCTCAAAAGGAAAGGGGGAGAAAATAAGATGAGAAGGGCTCAAGGGTTGAGATAAGGACAGGGAGATCTTTCAACATGGGCAAAACAGATTCAGCATAGGGAGGTTAATGTAATTTATTACCTATTGCTAACAAGCCAGAGCAGTGAGAAACTCAAAACAAACTAAAAACACCTTCCGCCCTCACCTACCTTCTTCCCCCTCCCCAAGCGGTGCCAGGGAATGGGGGTTGTGGTCAATCCATAGCACTTCTCCACAGCTCCTTCACTGTCACTCTCTGCCCCTGCTCGCCGTGGGGTCCCTCCCACGGGATGCCGTCCTTCCCGAACTGAACCTGCAGGGGCTTCCCACAGGCAGCAGCTCTTCAAGCACTGCTACCCACATGGCCCCATACCATGGGGTCCATCCCCCAGGAGCAAACTGCTCCAGCACGGGTCCCCCATGGGCTGCAGCTCCCCCCAGACCCCTGCTCCTGCGTGGGCTCCTCTCCACGGGCTGCAGCTCAGGCCTGGGGCCTGCTCCTGCGGGGGCTCTCCGTGGGCCGCAGCCTCCTCCAGGCCACATCCACCTGCCACACCAGGGGCTCCTCCACAGGCTGCAGCGTGGAGATCTGCTCCATGTGGGACCCATGGGCTGCAGGGGGACAGCCTGCTCCACCAGGGGGCTCTCCACAGCCTGCAGGGGAACTGCTGCTGCGTGCTTGGAGCAGTTCCTGCTGCATTGACCTTGGTGTCTGCAGGGCTGGTTCTCAATCTTCGCTCTCCCAGCTGCTGTTGCACAGCAGGTTTTCCACTATATATGCTCTCACAAAGGCACAAACAACATTGCTTATTCCCTTGGCTCTGGCTAGCAGCAGCAGGTCCCTTTTGGAGCCGGCTGGAGCCGACTCTGGTCTGACATTGCACAGTTTCTGAACTTTTGTCACAGAGGCTACCCCTGCAGCTGCCCAGCTAACAAAACCTTGCCACATAATTGCAATACTTCAATTTGTTTTATTTTTTCATTATTAAAAATAAGTAAATATAAAGAATATGCTTTTTCAGACTATCAAATTCCGATGTACTTTTTAAAACTATTATTCTTTTTTCATTTAAGAGTATACTTTTCTATGGAAGCAATTCAGAGATAAACCAGTACATAACGTAATATGTTTATAATTTTATATGGGACAAATACATCAACATATATTTGCTGTCACTTTTTATTTTATACTGTATATACTTTTTTCATGAGAAAAGTTAAAACAAGGTTTTTATGGATGAACTTCATATTATCATATGAACTGCATAGCCAGAGCAGTGCAACGATCACAACGAAGCTTATGTCTGTGTTGTCTGAGCAGTCCATTGCAAAATACAGCTTAAATTTCTTAATACATCAATACAAATAATAATGAAGAGCAAAACTGTGCAACCAAGTGGACAGAAAATGTTCTAGAGTTGAGGAAATGTTTCATGAAAAAGAAAACCATGATTCAAAAGCATAAAGGCATTTCTTCAAAATTGTCACTTTCTTTTGCTGGATTGTCTGAAACCTTTTCAACACAAACTTCTATTTTCAAACAGCTTTCAAACATAATAGTTTAAAATCATAGTACATATCCATGCATTTAAAACTGTTGTAACAGAATTACACAAGTTGCAACGTGAAAACTGCTTTTCACAGTCTGTGAATGTGGTGTTTTCTGTTTGTCTTTTCTCCTCACTTAGTAGTTTACTTCAGTAAGAGATTAAGTAAAGGTGAGTAAACCGAAAAGGAAAAATTCTGGGCAAAACTGATCCAAAGAGAGGATTTCTAATTCACCTAAAATAAATCAAAACGGAAGATAATGTTTTCTAGTTATTAAATATGCAAGTCTAAAATTCAGTTATGGAAATGTAATGAAATATCCTTCACTGAATTATAGAAATAGTCAATGATTATTTATAGGTTTCAGTATTTTACTGCTACTTTAAAGTGAGATTGCAGAAAGTTGACTGAACTCAGCCTGGGGTATTATGCAGAAGGAAAGCCAATATCTTGATGCCCTGTTTAACAGTTTGAGCCTTAAACCTCATGTGTCCCCACAACTTCCATCTCCCACCTCTGTTAGTTAAACAGATGTTCAAGGGTGTAAATGTGAATCTGGATTAACAACTTTGCAAAGATCGGGGCTGTGGTGATGAGGGAGAAAACCTTGAGCACTTTTGGGGCTCCCAGACCCTGAAAAGTATAAATGGTTTGCATGAGATTGTTCTGAAGCCATTTTCTTCATAAATGTGCACTATTACTCTGTGCATACAGTACAGTTCATATGGTCTAGTATAATAGTTAAATATATTTGTTAACTGGAATTGTAAAATAAATATATAAATATATAAATAAAGAAGGAAAGAAGATTTCTCTGAAGCAAAAAGATCTACTGATATCAATTTTTGAGGTATTCACAAGAGCCTGGGAAAAGTAAATTTACCATACAGACTAGAGGGCAGAAAGACCTCTTTTTGTTATGGTTGATCCAGGAAAGTATAGGTTATTTATTTTTCCTGCAATCATTGTGCAAATAGCCTGGGTTAGCCAGACAAGGCAGCAAGTTCTGCAGCAATGCCAACAGTGCATACGTACTCTAATATTGGTACAGGTCTTCCAGGTTTCATAGGAGCTTATAAAACTATGTGTGTTCAGGATTCAATTTCCAAGTGATGTCAGATTCATCAGTGATGTTTTTCATCTTGATTTTTCCTTTCTCTTTCCTCATATATATCATTCTTCTTTCATTTTCAAGCACATGCATTCAAAGTTAACTTCTATTTCATGGACATGTGTCTCTGAATTGCAATATTCATCCCTTTTAGTTGCTATCTTGCCTTTAAAAAGCATCTAGTTAAAAAAAAAAAAAAATCTAGTTAAAAGAAAAATACATATAAAACATATCTTACCCAAGGTAGATGTCTTTTGTGCCGGAAATAATACATACATCAATGACAACTTTTTTGAGTTTGCTATTCACAGGTGAACCTTGGGCTTCCTATGGAAACAAAGTATTACAAGAAGCTGCTGAGCAAACTCATGACTCCAAAAGAGGACAGAAATACATAGCAGCTTAGAAAGGGCAGAAGAGCAAAGGAAGGAAGAAAAAATAAGCCTGTAGCAGGTCTAGAGACTCACAGCTGCAATAAGCTTCAGGGCTGCACCAACACTGGAAATGCCTGCATATGAGTAGCTTAAGCATGGCTAGAGCTTCACATTACAGAGGAAGAATTTTAATCCCAGCCATCAAGGCTGCCTGGAGTACCCCAAGTTCAGTAACTGACATGTCTTGCAGTGAAAGCAAGCCCACAGGAACACCCAATAAATGAGTGCCCAGAGAATGTTAAAATAGAAACTTCTATATAGTTTTAACTCTAGGGAGAATGGTTGGTAGGAAGAGGTAATATCTTTTATTAAACCAGCTGATATGGTTGAAAAAGCAGGCAAGCTTTCAGTCTCAGAGTCCCTTCATAAAGTCCCTTCTGGTTGCCCTATAATTCACATATTTTTATCAGCCACTCACATGAAAAGAGTTGGAAAGAACCTTCTTGAATGTTAAAACAGCATTTTTTATTTTTATTTTTTTCCTTTTCATTGCATTCAGGCTTGTGTTTTTAATCTTAAAGGAAAGGAAATGGTAAAGAGACTAGTACAAAGGGCATAATAAAAATATTCTATAAATGAATTGGAACTTTAAAAAGCAACATATTTCAGTTTTGCTTTTGGATGGAATCAGAGTTACATTTGAAACATACTGACCCAAAGCATATAGATTAGTAACTTTAAAAAAATAGAACACTGGCTTGAGAAATTTTCACACAAGTGTGGGGAATGCATAAATGAATTGGAGAATAAAACTAAGGCAAAAAATAACCTCATCATTTTAATAGGTTTTCCCAAGATTTATTATAAGTCTTGGCAGCTTGTGCTGACAAAAACTTGGAATACCTATACATAAATATATTCACACATCCATCCTACTCCAATCAGCATTCAGTACTGCCTGGGAAATGGCTTGCATGTTCATGGTTCATGTTTTAATCTTTGTTTAAAACAAAAAGCTCAGCTATAAGTCAATCCCAAAATGATCCCTCTCTCAGAAGTGACCATTTCAACAGCAATTGAAATATGGAAAAGTCAGTTGTATTTGAAGAAATAACCAAAAGTTAACATATTTTTCTACATCCAGGGGCATTAAGGAAAATGAACAGAAAATCAGTGAATCTTTTTTATTATATATATATATATATATATATATATAAGATTATTATATATATAATTAATTTAAATTTTGCAAGGTTTTTAAGAAAAAACCTGGTGACTGATGAGTGACAAATTTAATGTGTTTTAATTTCAAAAATATGAAAAAGACAAGTCACAAAAGTGCAAAAAAAGATTTAATATTATTTTGAGACCACTGATGACAGGACACCAGAATCAGCACACTGACTGTAGTTAGCAGACATGACTTCTGACAGACTTAGACAGGTAACCTAACTGAGGTTCATGGAGTTTTTAAAGGCAGAAATATCAAGCAAAACTCATAAGATACATTATACAACATTCAGTTTAGAGAAACATTTGACCTGACTTCCATGTGAAGGGTTGAAGATGCTGACATCTTGATAGGGAAAAGGTACTCTGATTCAATGCAGAGCCATGTTAATGATAGCTAGTTTATTCCAGGTGATTTAGTATATCACGTACACATGACACATTATGTATCTGTATAACACTACTCAATAGCATGCAGAAATAGTAGCTAAGCTTATAGAAACAATGTTGTTCTTCATATCAGGGTGCTTTGCCCCTAGCTGATTAGCCATTTTCTTATTACTTTACTACCATGGCTCTGCTGCTCCCTCATCCATTACTTTGTATGAGACCTATGGACAGACACAAGAATGTTTAAAACAGAGAGTATTACAAAACTGTCAGTAGTCGGAGAGATTCCTGTTTTGTTTTGTTATCAGGACATAGTTTGTATATATCTGTGTATGAAAGATTTGGGCAATTACATAGAAAACACAGAATTGGAGTTAGCCATTGTGGTTTTTTTTCAAGATTTCTCAGAACAAGTTTTAGAAGCTTAGGAGAAATAAGGCTTGCAGCTGGAAGCTTAAAAAAAAGTTAGAAAGAAAACAAAATAATTCAGCAAGTTACAGCAACATTTTCTTTTCCTCCGTTCTGAAGGAATGTATTGCCCCATTTGAGATGACAGTACTAGGCAAATACTAAAGTGGCTTTGAAACTTCGCTTCTAATCAGCCAGCAGCTGAAGGCCATCTTGATAATGAAAGCTCAACATCAACCAAGTTGTTCTTCCCATCTAGCTTTTCTGGAAAAAATAATAATAATAATAATAATAAAAAAAAAAAAAGGGGGGGGGACTCAGAGCTTTAAACACAACATGAGGGGCATCTTATTACAATTGTATATCTGGAAAAAAAAAAAAAAAAAAAAAAAAAAACAACTCAGAGTTATCTTCATCTATATGGCTAGAAATCATCGCAATCACCTCAGGAGCAATCTTGCCTTCCATTTATGTCATAAAGGAGACAAAAATAGCTTTCTTATAACATGGTCTGAAAGTCATTCAAAGAGATATTTAGAATTATCATCCAACTTCATCTGCACCTTCAAAGATCTTTCTCTTTTGCCTACTGATAATAAATGTCATGTATCTTTCACACTTATGTCAGAAAAGAAAAAGCATCTCTGCAGCAGACTTAACATTCTTTCATCCCTTAAAAATGATAGACATCCCCAGCAGGAGATTACAGTATCAATGACTGAGACTTTAATCCATCTAACTTTGAAAAGAACTTCCTTTAACACCTAAACCACCCCTTCTTGCAAATACCAAGGCCAGCCATAGATAACTTCTCTTAACAGTAAAAACTATGTGCAACTACTGCCCACAACGTTTTCAGTATTTCTTTGGTGATACAGATATAACTGTTTAGCAGCTGTTAGAAATGTTGTTTTGAGCTGTAAGCAGTGCAACTACTGCCTAGCAGCTATCGCCATGTCAGTCACTGAGACACTGAGATGCATCACAAATCACACAAGGGCTCAAACTGAACAATATTCTTAGAGAAGAATTTAAAGAAACAAAATATTTTGCTTATTTGTTATTTCATTCTAACTATATGATTCCACTGCTAACAGAAGAAATACTGACACTAGGGCAAGAGCAACCAACTGACACAACCTGGTCCTCTGTACTGTCCAAAATGAAGAACTGCTTTCTCAAAATCATTATCAATGAATATGGAAAACTATTTCTGAAATATCCACTTGAATGTTGAAATCTTTTCAAACTAATGAATCCACTCTCACATAAGTTAAGAAGACATTTTAAAATTATTGTGTCGAGTAGCAGGCTAATGAAAGTCTTCAATGATACTCTTGTGTCTGAACAATCAGAAACTTGTGTGATTAGGATTATTTAATAGAAATTTGTCTCTGAAGTGGTCCTGCGATCAGTTACCATTGCCTCCATCAGCTGGACAGGAGACAGCACGGTGTTATACTCTGATAATGGTTATATCAGATTCTTCTGTCATCTCATATTTCATTATTGCTTTATTTCCTGTCTTCAAGGCACAGCAGCACCTATGGCTCATGATGTGATCTCTGTGGTATTAAATCTCTTCCCCCTGCAGCGCAAGTCTACAACCACAGATCAGTCAGATAGTGCAGCATCCCAGATACTTGCCATGGCCCATGTGGGCTCAATCCCTGCAGCTCTTCCCTTTTGGAGTTCAGGCCAGTACATGCATTCAATGACACCAAATTATTTGGTTATTTTTTAGTTAAAACAAAGAAACCTTTCATCTCAACAAAAGAAAGCAGAAAAAAGACCAGGCAAAGGTTTTAATGCAACAAGCAATCTGCATGTGCATGTGTCTCACTTGAAACTGAGGTCAGTGTCTTCCCTTACAATCTGATGACCAAAGTCAATGTGAGTAAAGCCAACTTCTTTCTTTTTTTCTCTCTCTCCCAGTTTTCCAAGTTTTTTTTTTTCTTTCTTTATTTCCTTCTTTCTTTCTTTCTTTCTTTTTTTCTTTCTTTCTTTCTTTCTTTCTTTCTTTCTTTCTTTCTTTCTTTCTTTCTCTTTTATCCCACCTCTAAATTCTTGAACTTGTCCTCTGTCTTTTCAAATTGCTAAATTTTTAATCTCCATTACATCTCCAAAGCGTCTGCCAGTGACCTCCAGTGACTGGAGACCTCGTTGCACCAAGGTAAACTTTCAAAGTGATTGGGTTTAGAGAAGTTGCACACAGAACATCCTCAATGTACTGCCCACTTATCAGATAGCACACTGTTTACAATTCTCAGAATTAGTCCCTCCACAGAGCAAACCACATAATAACAAATGGATGAGTGCATTGCAATAATAAAGTACCATAGCTATCAGCCACTACAAGAATGTGCATACAAAATCTTGAAAAGCAGGAATTACACTGAATTAGCTAAGTACTGCTCAGTTTCTGAAAATTATCAATGTTTGTGCTATTTCTGAAAATTATCAATGTTTGTACTGTTTCACCATAATAGTATCAGCAAAGAAGGCGCTCAAAACTGTCTGTACCTCCAAATGGAGGAAAAAACACTTTCCTTTCAGGTCCTTGATATCACATTGATAACACTTCCAGGTTCACCAATTAGGTGATCCCAAGGCTTGATTTTTTTTTTTTTCCCTCTGTTGCCTTACCTGAAGCAGAGCACTGTTTTCCCATTGCAGTCCCTCTGATTTTTTCCTTCCCTCTGGAACAGCTTGGTGGTAAATCCATGCAACTTTCCTGCCATTTTAGCGTGTTATTCTGTAGTCTAAGTTATCACATGTTGCAGGTCCTGACTTTGTTTCTTAGAGTTTAAGAAACTGTGTCTAATTTCCCTGCTTTAGTTTGCATCCCAAGAAATACAGAAACACCAGCCCCATGGAAGATGCTCTGTAGACTTTCTAAAGGAATAAATTGCAACTTTCTGAGCAGCTGCCTATTACAGGCAGTTTCTTGCCCTCCATCTCCTCTCACTGACCCGATCTGTGTTTAGTTCTGTGATTCTGCTACGCTTCACCAAGCACTCAGCAATCACACTGGAAAATGCAATCCTCATCTTTCTGAAACATTGGCGGCACATTACCTCTGGCACCTTACCTCCTTCCCCCAAGGTGTACCAGACAGCTACAACATTTAGATTCAACCATCCATTGTGGTCCCATGAAAATACCCCAAATTACATTTGACTTATCTGCAAGAAAAATATCTGTTCCTACAGGAGATGCTAGGAACACAAATTGCTTCAAAAGTAGCTACCTTTCAGTTACAGATCTGTCTCGTGTTTTTTTGCCACCTGACACTGATGCTGCAGTTTCTTGTCTGCTGTCCTCAGATGCCTGACACTATTCTGTCTCCTGAACCTTCTTTCTTTTCTTTGCATCACTTATGCCTCTCCTTAATTTCTGTCTCCCTGGCCTTTTCCCTTTATTTAAGTCTTAAAAATCAAATTGAAGATCCTCAGTTCTCTAATATAGCTCATAGAAAGCAATTTAACAAGCATGTGAGATCAGAAAATGGCAGTCTGTTGAGCCCAAACTTTTTTATAACAAATTTGGGGGTTGATAACTGTTCTGAAAGCAGGGATACTTTAACTGAATACTACAGGGATTTCTTCCATTGTCTGCCAGGAAAGACCTTACCGTACTTGACCATCAGCTGTCAGTGTCACAGAGTCACAGAATCACAGAATGGTTGAGGTGGAAAGGGACCTCTGGAGGTCATCTAGTTCAAACATCTGCTCAAGCAGGGACACCCAGAGAGGGCTGCCCAGGACCATGCCCAGTTGGCTTTTGAAGAACTGCAAACAGGGATATTCCACAGCTTTTCAGGGCAACCTATTCCAGTGCTGTCACCCACACAGCAGAGAAGTGCGGTCTGATGTTCAGAGGGAACCTCTTGTGTTCCATTTTGTCTCTTGTCCTGGCACTGGGCACCACTTACAAGAGCCTGGCTCCATCCTCTTTGCACTTTCTATTGAGGTATTTATAGACACTGTTAAGATTCTCCCTGAGTCTTCTTTTCTCCAGGCTGAACAGTGTGGCGTAATGACCACACAGACAGAATCACAGAATCACAGAATTTCTAGGTTGGAAAAGACCTCAAGATCATCGAGTCCAACCTCTAACCTAACACTAACAGTCCCCACTAAACCATATCCCTAAGCTCTACATCTAAACATCTTTTAAAGACCTCCAGGGATAGTGACTCCACCACTTCCCTGGGCAGCCCCTTCCAATGTCTAACAACCCTTTCGGTAAAGAAGTTCTTCCTAACATCCAACCTAAAACTCCCCTGGCGCAACTTAAGCCCATTGCCCCTTGTCCTGTCACCAGGCACATGGGAGAACATACCTACCTCCACCTCGCTACAGCCTCCCTTGAGGTACCTGTAGAGAACGATAAGGTCACCCCTGAGCCTTCTTTTCTCCAGGCTGAACAATCCCAGCTCCTTCAGCCGCTCCTCATAGGACATGTTCTCCAGGCCCCTCACCAGCTTCGTCGCCCTTCTCTGGACTCGCTCAAGTACCTTGATGTCCTTCTTGTAGCGAGGGGCCCAAAACTGAACACAGTATTCAAGGTGCGGCCTCACCAGAGCCGAGTACAGGGGGACAATCACCTCCCTAGCCCTGCTGGTCACACTGTTTCTTATACAGGCCAGGATGCTGTTGGCCTTCTTGGCCACTTGAGCACACTGCTGGCTCATATTCAGCTGACTATCAACCATCACTCCCAGGTCCTTCTCTGCCTGGCAGCTCTCCAACCACTCATCTCCCAGCCTGTAGCTCTGCTTGGGGTTATTGAGCCCCAGGTGGAGGACCCGGCACTTGACCTTGTTGAACTTCATGTAGTTGACCTCAGCCCATTAGTGCAGCCTATCCAGATCCTCCTGCAGAGCCTTCCTACCCTCGAGCAGATCACACACGCACCTAACTTGGTGTCATCTGCAAACTTACTGAGGGTGCACTCAATGCCCTCATCCAGATCATCAATGAAGATATTGAAGAGGACCGGCCCCAGCACCGAGCCCTGGGGAACACCACTAGTGACCAGCCTCCAACTGGATTTGACTCCGTTTACCACAACTCTTTGGGCCCGGCTATCCAGCCATTTTCTAACCCAACGAAGCGTATGCCAGTCCAAGCCAAGAGCAGCCAAACCAAGAGCAGCAAGAGACACCAGCATTCTTTTAAGATCACTAACTGCTACTTCTTTATTGATGACATAACTTCAATCCTCTCTTACTGAGGGCATTACTTCATCTCTCTTATTGAGGACAGGCTCCCTTCTTATACCATTTGCCCCACAGCAGTACTTTTCCACTAATTATTGGTAAACAACTTTGCCCAGAAACAGCAAACATCCAGCAACTTCCATGCCTTAACGGCTGGAGAACTGCTAAGTCCAAGACAGCAAGGCATCTCCTGAATCACCCTTCTTTGTTCCTTCTAAACTTTTTACATTCTTTATGGCCTCATCATTAAGAGTCTGATGTTATCACCAACCATGGGGCTTGTCAACCCCCATGGCCACACTCCCACAGAACAGTCCCAGCTCTCTCAGCCTTTCCTCACAGGTAAGGTTCTCCAGTCCATTCATCATCTTGGTGGCTTTAGGTTGGACTCTCTACAGTACATCCATATGTCTCTTTTACTGGGACGCCCAATACTGGACACAGTAATCCAGGTGTGGCTTCACCAGTGTTGAGTAGAAGTGAAGGAACACCTCTCTTGACCTGTTGGCAAAACTTTGCCTAATGCAGTCTGGGACACCATTAGCCTTACCTGCACCAAGAGCACATTGCTGGCTCATTTTCAACTTGGTGTCTGCCAGGGCCCTCCTGTCCTTTACTGCAACACTGCTTTCCAGCTGAGTGGACACCACCATATACTGGTGCCTGAGGTTGTTCCACCCCAGGTGCAAGATTTTGCACTTCTCCTAATTGAACATCATGAGGTTCTTGTGAGACCATTTCTCCCACCTGTTGATGTCCCTCTGGCATATCAACCACGTCTCCTAGTTTGGTATCATTTAAAAACTTTCAGAGAGTACACTCTGACCCTTTATCCATGTCATTAACAAAGACATCAAACAGGACTGCACCCAGTACTGACCCCAAGGGTACTCTGCTTGTTACTGGCCTCCAACTATACTGGTTTCCAACTAGACTAGGTCAACTAATTCTCCAGGTGAGTAGGTCTGTCCAAGAGCATGTTCCCTAGGGAGACCTAAGCAGTCAGTTGGAACAAATGACATACTCATGGTCCATTTCACTGTGGTTTTAAGTATGGAAATTAACAAAAATAATCCCAACCCATGACTAGAGTTTCTCTATGGTATAATGCAATTAGCTGATTATTTGGGGTTTGTAAACACCTTTGCTTTCTTGTTTCTTTTGCTGATGCATTTTAGCTGCTTAATATTTTCAAGTTATTATCTGCAGATGTTTATGTTCAGAGCCCTGCTCAGTGACATGCTGAGTAGCATGTTCCCTAGTGAAAATAACAGTAGTACGTGTAGGAGAGGTTACAGCACAGAATACAGCCACAGCTATAGCACAGACATATTGTCTGATTGCAGATCACAGGTCTTTTCATAGTAGGAACTGATCATGACCTTAGCATTCTATGTTTAGTAATTCCATACATACACTAAACTGGTGGGACCAAACCAAGAAATGTATTTCTTTTTCCAGGAGTCTTCTTATCTAATACTTTTTAAAAGTGACTTCATTTACCACTTAATCTGTTTCTTTCTCTTTTCTAAAGCCATACAAATGATTGACAATAGAAAATGCACATTACTGACTCTTTTCTGTTTGCATATGATTAGATATTAACAGATATGTTCAGCTCTCAAAAAATTTGATAAATGATTTGTATAAAGGTATTTATTTGTATGGTTGGCCACAAGCTATCTATCTAATTTGTTGTTTCCAATATCATCTTTGCATAAACATGTTAGTGAATTTTGATTCAGCCTGCAAACAGTTACACAACAGAAAATAGGAAAGTAGGAGTACACATCTCATTTCTAACCTGTCTAGGAGGTAAGATTTCATTCTCACCATGTAATATGAGTGCTTACTGCTGCCAACAAAGTCTTTCTCCTTTGGATTTCTCTTTCATCCACCTTTCACACTGAATTTCCAGTTAGGAAACATAAACCTCTTGAAAACTATGCTACCAGAAATTCAGCATCAGAGTAGAGAATAAATGAAGATTGAGTGATTATGAGCACTGAGTGTAATTAACTTGGTTCAGAATCACAGTTGGCATAATTAAGTGTGTACTGCCTTGGGGGGTTACAAAGCTATTTTCCCCATTACAGGGGTGGTTTCTTGGCCTGTATACTATGGAACTCCACAAAGATATCTTTTTAATAGCTACGTGATTTGTTAATACAAATAGACTGAACATAGAAAGCATATAGTTTACTTTTCCTGGAACAGATGCAAGAAAACATATTCTCAGAAGGTAAAAGTAACCCTTAAGTGGTTCAGTCAATATATTACTCATGTCAATGTCTAATATTGGAAAAAAAAAATAATTCTAACCATTTGTAATTTTGTCTTGGTTTCTTTTCTACTAAATGCTTTTTAAGTGTTCAAGGAATGCACTGTATTAGTTGAAACAAAAGGAAAATGGCTATACACACACACACACACAAATCTGTCTGATGGAAGAGAAAGTTATTTACATTTTAAATCTCTCAATCTTGTCATTTTATGTCATGGGCAGCATCTGGATGCCATAAAAAAAAAAAAAAAAAAAAAAAAAAAAAAAATTGCAGCCACAAATATAAAGTGAAATTCCACGGACTACATAAATTATACAGATTTATAGTAACATTTCATTTTTTTTCCTCATCACTCTGCAAACATACATTCAGGGGAATAAAAAATATCAGATTTTCCAAAATTAATTCCTGAAAATATAGTAGTTCCTTACTCTAAAGACTGAGAGTTGTTTAACACTTAACACTTTAATGCAGCATTAAAATGTTACATCACAGCATTACAACAGTTAAATATTTTAATTTAATTGAAGTATGAAAGCTGGAAAGAAGGTTGTACAAATCTATTATTAGGTGTTATTACTGCTTAAATTTTGTTTTCTGTGCTATAGAATTCACAAAAAATAATAGTGATTGACAACCATTATCTTAGTAAGGTTTCATTACCTTAGTAAGGTTTCATTCAAAGCAATATATATTACAGATCAGAAATACTTCCCACTGAGAATATATATTTTCCATGAGAGTAATCCAGCACAATTATCCCCCAAATAAAGTCAATGTGTTATCATTTTTACTTTTACAAGAGGATGCTTAGATGCACAGATTTTAATAACTAACAATGAAATGACCATTGACCATTCAACAGTATTAGTAATTTATTATCTACTTACCACAGACATATTCATTATTTAGTAACTAACCAGTAACATTTCCTTTTTGTAGGGAAAGATCTGGTCCAGTTCTATCAAATCCTAAGGAGCATTGTATCAGAACTTCCACATGAAAATCAATTAAAAAAAAAAAAATCCTATTGAGAGATGTTAAGGATAAATGCATTACATAAAATATAGATTTTGTTTCTTTTCCTCATTTTTCAAAAGAGCCCCAATCAATTAAATTTTTAAGTAGCCAGGATGTAGATGACTTTAGGGTTCTGAAATGATTGTGATAATAAGCATAACATAACAAGCATGACTAATTTTGAATAATAGGTGAATAATCTGAACACAACGGATTCATTACTCTTAAGTGCTGAAACAATCTATGAATAATCCATATAAATTCTTTGACATTTGAGCATTCTAAAGAGAGGTTTACAAGAGGAAATTATATATTTTTTATAATTGTCCTAATCCTGAAATTAAAGATAAAAGGGGAAATATTTCTGTGAAATGCCTACAAAACTAACAGGAGCCAAAGAGGATGTTTTCTCCAGTTCGAAGGAGAAAGACCAGGACAATGTTAACAACAAGAACTTTCCAGTTTAAATACCAAATTGTATTTAGAAAAGAAAAGAAAAAAAAAAGTTATTTTAATAGATTAGAGACCTAATTACCGAATGTACATTTAAAACTGGTTATAATAGTAAAAAGTGCATTGCTAATTTTATATTTTCTTTGCAGAACACCATGAAGCATTGCTCCCAACCCTGAACTTCACAAGCTAGTTAAATACAGGACTGGAACAACTGTCACCCAACTGATTTGTGGATGGTTCTGTCAGAAAATGTAACTGCCAAAGATTCACATCATGTTCAAAGGCATGTTTATATTTTTAATTTTTATATTTGAGACTGTAGAAATAAAGGCTAATATTAGAATTTTACATTAATTCCTACTTTTGAAATGTTATTTATTGCAGTCTTGTTCTTTGGTGAATGTTAAATCTATTTCTATGGAAGTGTATGGCATTATTACTAATTAAAACTGCCAGATAATTTGTAAAGAATTGTTATTACATGCAGTGCTAGAGCTTTACCTCTGTTTACTAAGTTTGATTAAACACCTTTTTGTTAGGATAGGCATTTGCTATTCCATGGACTATTTGCTGTTCTATATTCCATGATGTTTAATAACTTTCTGTATCTGATGTGGAATCTATCAGACACCAATAACCCATTTGTGTGCAGCTGCTATAGTGGAGGAGGACCTACTTGCAATATTTATTCTTTCACATGTTGAAATTTTTTTGACTGTCAAGGGTTCCAAAAGCCCAGAAGAACTAATTGAAAAAATGTTCTTTATAAATATATAAAAAAAAGCTCCAAACATAGTCTTTGACCTCTCTCTCAGAAGTCTGTGTTGGCATCAACACAAGTAGATCTTGATGCAGCAGTTTTTAGAACAGTAGAACTGGGAACAGCAGGAGCATTAGCATGAACAGGCTATAACAGGTCAGCTCCCTTGCTTCGTGAAGCCAGTCATTCTCTGACTCCAATGGGTAGGCAATTTTAAAATTATAATCTTCATAAAATAATACTTCCTCTAAAGTTGCAGTAATATTGAAGTAACTGTAAAGAAGCTTATTAAAGAAGCTTATAAGAGTTATTTCTTCCTGTTTCATTGGAGATGAAAAACAAGAACTTTTTGTACCTCTGTTTGAAATAGGTTTGAAGATGTGATAACAGTTTGGCCACATTTTTATCAGCTACTACAATAGATGCTACTTGCTACCCTCCTCCATCTGCATACACAGTGCAGTTGCATGAAAACAAACACTGTTTTTCCTACAAAGTATCTTGTTTTAATTATTCAAGTTTTTAATTTCAACTAAAAGTCAAGAGGAGCTGAAGGAGGATTGATTCTCTATACAAATTTTCTATTTTCATTGAATTAATATGATGGCCTACAAGAATGAATAGAAACTGAGGAATAATATCATTACTTATGAATGTTGCTGATATAAGTTCATATAAATCAGATATGTTACTTAATTTTAATATAGCATTTGTTCTAAGTAGGCTGTCTCTTTGAAGTAAATCAAATAACATATTTAGAGAGTTACATGTGGAAAAACAAGCTAGTAAATTTTTAATAGCAGTAATCATTCGTGCTGATTAATCTAGTTTAGAAAAGCAGCCGAAACAGCATCAGCCCCTTCTTCCAAACCACATAAATATGTTTTTGTTTGTTTGTTTGTTTGTTTGTTTGTTTGTTTCTGGTTAAGAGATTTGTATACAGCAGAGAACACAGTAGTGTGTGAATCAGGGAAGGAGTAGGCGAGTGAAAGTGACATATATCCAGTCTCCCTGTCTCGCCCTGTAGACTTAATTGGGAAAAGATAACAAATGTTAGGACATTATGTCCATTAAGGATGGGTACTGTTGAAAACTCCTGTGACACCAAAAGCCCAGGAGTTATAGCAGTTGTCATGGAGCAAACTGGCTGCTTAGATGTTGCTATGGTGGAAATTGTGTGTAGATGGCATTAACTACTTAGGCAGCAGTTTAAATGTAAACATTGGTAGCAGGCACAGGAATCCCCATAAGGAGAAAGTCATAGTTCTTAACACACCAAAAGCTTCTCATGATTCCTTTCACTATTGCAAACATTGTTTCTAGGATATTGATGAGCACTATCAATATCCTAGAAGCTTAAAGAACTTGATTCCCTTAGCAGGTTTAACATTATTTTTCCTGATATTTTCTAGATTTTTGGTTCCCAAAAGTTTATTTTCTTTACTACATAAAAGAATTAAATGGTGTAGTACAAGAAAAAAGTAGTCTTTATTAATGTTACAGAGCTGTCAAATTAATAATATTTTTTTAACCTTTTAATCAACTGATTCAAATTAATTTTTTCCTTTTTCCCCATTTTTTTGCTTTAGTTTCACTTTCTCCAAAGTACAATAAAATAAACTGTACTCCAAGATAGACTGCAGATGATTTAATTTGTTATCCAATTCATGATAAACATGCTTCTTCAGAGCTGCTAATGATATTTATTGAGATGCACATTTTAGAAATGAAAGACAACTTTTTTTTTCTTTTAATATACCATCGGAATTATTTTTCACATTTCTAAATGCTTAATAGCAGTGGATAATAGCCATCTGGTTGGGATCATTTTTTTATAGACTGCAAAGGTCTTTGATTTAGCTAATCACATTATGTTGGGGAGATTACATTAGTGCCCTAGATTTCTTCCAAATTAAAAAAATGGAGAAAAAAAAAATGAGTACTTTTTCCTAGTTTAACTATGAGACCGCTCCTGTCTCAGATTCCACAGTTTACATGTAAACTTCATTTTTCAAACCACTCAGCAATGTCAAACAATGATTTATTTAATACTTTATGGCACCAGAGTAAAAGAACCACATTATGTTCTTATGACAAGGAGTCATAAGAATATAAAGTATATTGTTGTACAAAATATCTGTATACAACTGAGTAAAAAATTCAACTTCACCATACTTTGTGTTTTGTTCATTTCAACTAAGTCTCTGTACACTAAGCAACTGGATATAATGGGTGGAGAGGAAAGGAAGAGAAGAGAGTCTTAAAATTGAGTGGTGAATTAATATCATTGATTTCTATACCTGTTCATGATAAAAGATGTCTTTTCCTAGACGTATGTATGTTCATACACAGAGAAAAAAAAAAAAAAAAATCAGGATAGCAATTCTGCCTTCTTGGTTTGGAAGGAAGAGGATAAAAAGAAGTGTACCTTTATAGTCCCATTATTCTGGTTCTATGAAGATAAAGAGAGGCCTCCTCAGTACAGGCCAGTCAGATGAAGTGCTTTGCATAACTAATGGAAAAAGAACAGAACACCAAAAGTCTATTTATAAAGAAACCTGTGAAATTATATTTACAAGCTATGGAAGGGTAACTCAAAGGCAGACATTATTCCCTACTTTGCACTTCAATTTTTATATTTATAAGGCACTTCGGAAGTGCATTCACTGTATTTTGCTGTACTATTGTCAATGGTTGATATGTGGTGCTGTATTGAGCTTGTTTTGCCTTTAGGATACAAGCCCTCTGAAGCCCTGACCTGAATCTTTGGCAAACTTTGGTTACTGTAAAAGCATCAAGTGCATGTAATATTAAAGTTATAACAAAATAATGTGCCTGTTTACTCCTAACTCTGTGCTCTAGACTGACTCAATTAAAAATGTATTTTAGCTCACCTTCAGGTGAAAAATACAGCAATATACATGTTTAACAAAGTAATACAAGATTGCTTAGTCTGATTTCAGAATTTTCTGTGTTACTGAATTATAATTTTAAGAAAGATTTTATTAGAAGTGTGATGTTAATATTTCCACTAAATCACCTGGATATATTCAACTTACACTGAAGAATTTCCAGAACTATAAATCAGAGCATTTTCGGCACTAAAAATGTCTTTTGCTTGTGCAGGCCATAAGCTGTGATTTTTCATTACTTTCTGATGGTCCATTAAGCAGCTATTCTATCTATAACCAAGATATGTCATGGTTCCACCCAAAATTATAGGTGCAATGCAGGAATCACAGTAAGGTTCTTTGATCTATATTGTATTAGAGATCAAACTAGAGAAATATTATAGGGCTCTTGTCCCAGACATGCATGAGGAGCAAGAAGTGAAGAGATGGCCTGATTCAATCACAGCTCCCTGAATTAAACTCACCCAGCAATTATCTGTCCTTTTCTCATATAACAGAGGCTATTATTTATTTTTAACTCATTTTCACAACTATGGAAATGGCTTCTATTAGTCTCTCTCATCCTTTTCCCCCATTTCCTTCTTCAGAACTAGTCCTCTGTAAGGATTGTTTTTCCCCTCTTTATCACACCAACCCCTGGGACCCAGGACAATAACTATCAGAACCCATCTGAAGTATCTTACTTAGACTCCCATGTTCCATCTCTGGTCAACAGAGCAAATTGTCATACTAAGTTATTTCTTTGAACTTAAGGTGCCTTTTTACTTTCCACAGCAACTGGGATGACCACACATAAGTCCCTCAACTGGAAGTATGAGCCTGAGACCAGGAGCTGTACTGCGTCACGTTTATGGGCACCACTTTATAAGGCCATTTTTCTAGCTGTATCAAACTATGAACAGGAAGCCTTTGATGTTGGGATACCAGTACTGTCATAATAATAGTAGTAGGCAGCCCTCTTCCTGGGCAGTATTCCCTTACTTCATTCTTGATCCCAGCGCACAGGAGAAGAACAACCATTGATCACATCCTCTTATTTGTCCAAGACAGATTTTCCTGCCTTTAATTATTTTCAAGTGCAGTATTCTGGTCTCTGTGTCACTGAATTTCTCTTTCTCTCATTCATTCCATGCTCATCCAGAAGGTACCAAATGTTACATTGTCCTGGTTTCAGTTAGGACAGAGTGATTTTTCCTCCTAGTAGCTGTTAGGGTGCTATGTTTTGGATTAGGATGAGAAGAGTGCTGATAACATGCTGATGTTTTAATTGCTGCAGACCAATGCTTACACTAAGCCAAGGATTTTTCAGCTTCTCGCTCTGTCCTGCCAGCAGGCAGATTGGGGGTGCAGCAAGAGCTGGGAGGGGACAGACCCAGGACAGCTGACCCAAACTGGCCAAAGGGGTATTCCATACCATCTGGTGTCATGCTGAACAATATATAGGGGTGGCTAGTCGGGGTGGGGGGCCGGCTGCTCGGGGTTGGGCTGGGCATCGGTCAGCAGGTGGTGAGCAAGTGCATTGTGCATCACTTGTTTGTACATATTATTATTATTATTTTCTATCTTAATAAACTGTCTTTATCTGAACCCACAGTCTTCACTTTCCCATTTCTCTCCCCCATCCCAGAGAGGGAAGGGGGAGGGTGAGCGAACGGCTGTGTGGTGTTTAGCTGCCATCTGGGTTAAACCACAACATACATGCATGTGAATAACATGCCTGTGGCTGACATACTTATACACATTGTTAAGCTCATATATTTTCAAGACACCTCTGCTACATTTCAGGCAATTCTTCTATCTAACTGAGCCCATCTTGAAAAGGTCCAATTTTTGAAACATTCACCTTTTGATTAGACCTTGACCATCGGCAGCAGCAGCCCAGACAGATGGGCTACAAGACCTTAAAGATGCACACAGGGACCTTAAGGGAGGGGAGGGAAGAGGAAGAGAGAGGAGGGTGTAGTGGGTTTACGTAGCAAGGTTTTGGTAGCAGGGGGCCATAAGGGTGCCTTCTGTGAGAAGGATCTAGAAGCTACCCCATGTTTGGTAAGGGCCCTACTGCTGACCAGAGCTGAGCCAATAAGTGATGTTGTTTTGCGCTTCTGTGAGAGCATATTTAAGACAGGGAAAAAAAAATGCTGCACCACACAGCAGCTGGGAGAGAGGAGTGAGGAACAGCCTTGCAGGTGCCAAGGTCAGTGAAGAAGGAGGGGGAGAGGTGCTCCAGGAGCCAGAGCAGAAGTCCCCTGCAGCCTGTGGTGAGGACCATGGTGAAGTAGGCTGTTCCCCTGCAGCCCATGGAGTACCATGGTAGAGCAGTGTTCCACGCTGCAGCCCGTGAATGAGACCACAGTGGAGCAGGTGGACCTGCACTGATGGAGACTGTGGCCTGTGGAAGACCCCTGCTGGAACAGATTCCAGGCTGTACCCATAGCCTGTGGAGAGGAGGCCACGCAGGAGCAGGTGACCTGGCAGGAGCTGCTGCCCATGGGGGATTGGAGCAGTTTGCTCCTGAGGAATGGACCCTGTGGTACAGACCCATATCTGGAGCAGTTCTTGAAGAGCTGCTGCCTGTGGGAAGCCCATGCTGGATCAGTTCAGCAAGGACTGTATTCCTTGGGAGGGACCCCACCGCACAGGGATCAGAGTAACTGAGAAAGAGAGGCAGTGAAGAAGTGCTATAGACTGACCATAACCCCCATTTTCCCATTCCCCTGCGCCGCTCGGGGGGAGGAGGTGGAAGAGGGTGGATGGGGAGGAAGGTGCTTTTGGTTTCTTTCCTTTGTTTCTCACTTCTCTAGCTTGTTAGTAATAGGTAATAAATCTTACTATCTCCCTACGCTGAGTCTGTTTTGCCCGTCACAATAATTACTGTGCTGTCTCTTCGTCCTTATCTCAACCCTTCAGACCTTTTCATCATATTTTCTACCCTTTCCTCTTTGAGGAGGGGGAGTGAGAGAGCGGTTGTGGAAGAGCTCAGCTGCCCACCCGAGTAAAACCACCACACAGAGATATATGCAAAACTTAAAATCTTGTGATATTCCCAACGAATGTGTATATATTGACATATCTGGCTGTTATAATGAATTTTGGAGGAAGATTTTCAAATCTATAATCCTTCATTTTTTTTTTTCTGGATTTCAATTACACATGTTGTAAAAAATAAAACAGCTTTCTAATCTCAGTGTTTTCAACTTTAGTTTAAATACATCTTTTTAGACATTAATAGACCAGAAATATTTTATGTGACATCAAGTGAGACATCTGTTTTCATATCATAATTTATACTGTATAACATCTACAGGGATATTGTGAGACAGAATTTCATAGGTTATTATCAGCAGAATGCTCAAATTCCTTTGTTTCTTTCAGCATTAACCATTTAAGAAGGAAAAGACAAGACCCATATATGAATTCATCTCAAAATGCATTGACTTTCAAGCCCATTTATCTGTATCTTAGTACATAATGTATTGTGCTACATTATGTACTAAGGACTGGGAAAGCATATAACCTGCCTGTGTCCCTAAGATGAAGAAAAAATAAATAAAAAATAAAAAAAAGATTCACATGAGTAGATGTAAGAAAATTTAAATTAAAGGCTAAAGCAAAATCTAAAATGATATAGGCAGGGGTTGGTGTATTGCCATAATTTCTCATAGGAATTGCATTTGTCAGCCAAATTATGTTATAATGCTCTGTATCCTAAAGCCAAAGGACCACTTTGTCATGTAGGAAAAATAATAAAACTCACAGAATTCCATTTCAGGGTCTGAGATAAGGTGCTGTCAAGCACAGAGCTTACAACTGTGACAATGACAGCTGTTACTTTTGGCACAAAAACATCTGGGAAAACTATATGGGATGAAAGTTGTTATCGTTCTCATACATCACGATCTGAATGGAATGATGCCCAAAGTGTTAGCCATGTGGATGAAAGAAGCTTCTAGAGCCAGTAAGCAGTTTAAGTCCATATTTTACTTTATTTATTTATTTATTTTTGCTCGGTCTGTACTTATTAAATTGAGAATGCTGACAAACTGAGATTAAAAAAAAATGTAATTTTCCAAGAAGAAAAAAGGGATCTCCTCTGTATATTTTGAACCAAACTAGTGCCTTCCCTTTGTACCTGTGAAGGAAGGAAGGAAAAATGGTTGCTAAATTTAAGACAAATTTGTAATTTCAAGTTGAAGAAACAAATGCTATCTATTGTTACAGATGCATCCTGTATTTGTTTCACTATTCACAATTTTAAAAAGAAAATTAAGAGAGAAAGAGAGCAAGCAAGTATAGTGATTTTACAAACAACAAAATAAATTTGTACATATATCTAAATTGTCCAGTGTATTCTCATATAGAAATTTCCAGGATAACCATACAGAAATTTTGGTAAAGAACTTAGAAGTTCTTAGAAGCCCAGAGCTCTGTGCCTAGCTTATCCCACCTATTAAGCTTATTAGCTTAATAAAAAAAGAGAGGGCAAACATGTTATGTACACTGACAGCTATATTCTGATATCATTTTCCCTGACAGTTTTTTTTTTTTTTTAATCCTGCATTGCAAAACTCAGTGCTATTTGGAAATAATGAATAACACACTATGACTATTGTTATCAGAAAGTTACATCTTTACATCAAAATAACTTTTTTTACGGAATAGAAAACAAGTTGACTTATGATCAGTCTTTAGAAAATATGAGAGACTCTTGCATATACATTGCTGGGCTTGTTATTCAAGAAGCAGATCCAGAAAAAAAATAGTTGAAATTAAAAATTGGAAGTGTGTTTTATAGCTTAAAACATTCTGTACTCAGAAAGTAAATTATCTGCAAAGTTTTCTTAGAGACTTTCTTGATGTTGTTACATACTCTTCACAAATTAAACAAACAAACAAAATATAGTAATAACAACAATTATTGGATCACTCAAAGTATTACTTGTCATAATACAAAACAGAACTGGATCCTTCATTTAGATAGTTTTTCTCTTTCTAAAACTGTGAAGATGAAAAAAATGTAATGTGGTAAGGGGATCACAGCAGACCCAGGTGTTCGTAAGTCCAGAGTCCTGAAAAACATCCAGACATCAAGATCAATGAGAGAACAAGGTTAAAAGGAACAGATACTTTAATTTAATATTTGGATTTAACTTTCACAAAATTTCAATTGACCACAAATTATATATAAACTGCCGTTCAATGTGTACAGCATTTATCTGAAGAATAAAAAGAGTTGTCAGCCTTAATAAACCATCCCATGATCCATTCCAATTTATTTCCACAATACTGATTGTGTTTACTGCATTGAAAATCATTCTATATTAAAGACTACACTAGGGGAAAAGTTAGCAAGGACTCTGGCACAATACAAATTATTAGCTCTGTAAAATATTTCTCAAGTCTTGGTGGAGGACGAACTAAAATAAGAGGGAGGGAACAATAGGTTATCTTTTAGAAATAAGAAAATGACATAAAGCTACCTAGTGCAATTGTTATTACATTGCAGCTCTTTTGTCATTTTTAAAGCCTATTTAAGGCACAAGTAACCCCAGATTAATGTGTACTAAATTCAGTGTTTTTTATTTCATACATGTTAACATACATGAAGAAAACTCTAAGATTTGAAATGAATCTCAGCCTGGCACAGAAATTACACCTCTGAAACCTAGTTTCTTTTTCCCTGGATTTCAGTGATATAATTTTCAGGATATAAGGGATTAATTTGTTTTAATTCAGTCTACTAAAGTTTATATATTCAGATCTATGGAGAAAAAAAAAGAAAAAAAAAAAGTGTTTCTTCTAAAATGGACAATCTAAATCTAATATCAAGCTTACACTTAGATATCTATTTGATTGTTACATGGCTAAAGACGAGCAAAATACATCCAACCCAAAGTGATATCACATAGCTAATGAGATGATATAATATATGGGATATATATAACATACGGGCATACGGGACTAAGCAAATTTGTGGGAATTCTGTATAAAGAACTAAACTTAAAAAATCACTCCCTCTGGACATATGTGGACATATCTCTCTAAAATCTTTATTTAGAGAGATATTTCAGTGTTCTTGAAGTTCCCAAAAGCATTCTGTGGTCTGCAGAATTTACCTCTAACTTAGTATTTAGCAATTTCATGTGTTTAAAATTCCATCAGGAATGGTCTTTGACTGCAGAGGTTAAATAGAGGGGTTTCCAAATATTCCTTGAGTATGAATCATACATCACCAGAAAAGTTGGGTCTTTAAATCTTTAAATCTGTTAATTTGCTTATTAGCTGAAGAGACTTTCTAAAGTCAGATTAGACTACCTATATACCATGATTAATTGTCTTTAAATACAATTTTCCATCTGGAAACAAGAAGGCAATTTACTTCCCAGACACTATCAAAATGTCTGTGGTCCAACAGAACTTTAACAAACTATCAGTGGTAAACACATTACAAGTCAAGAGCTACTTGGGAAGCACAAAGATACTCATATCAAGGGGTAATTTGGCCTAGGTACTTACATCACCCTTTGCATCCTTTTATTTCTCCGTCTTCAATGTAATAGGAAGGTAGGACAACCAACCACCTAAAGAAAGACTTAATGAGATAAGTTAGGCTCAGAAGATAGTTTTGAAATAAATATTTTAATTATGACATTTTTTTATTCCTTACAAATTTAGAATAGCTATTGTTATTCACAAAAAACTTTTCTCCTAAGAAGTTAGGGAAGTATTAGCAAGATCAAAAAAATCTGAATATCTATAAAACAAGAAGCACCACAAGAGAGTGAAGAATCATTCTGTGTGCTGGATGAATTTTTTTAATAGCTAAATCTAGTTTGTTGTGGTACTGAAAAAAAAAAAAATATATTATTTCACCATTACTTTATACAAAATAATAACTTACTCTACAAAAACTGCATTCATAAAGAATTGTCACCATGAACTAACAATCAGGAACAAATGAATGCATATATTCACTATGTTCACTGAAACACTTCAAAAAATCATTAATATCTTCAAATAGAGAATATTATTTTTAATTCTGACTAATCCATTAATTTTGCATTAGCTCTAAAACAGATTCTCTTTGTTACATTAAAACTGTTCTAAAATATGACATCTTCTTAGAAGTCTTCCAGAAGAAAAAGAATACAGTAAGTTTTAATGTACTCTTCAAATTGATTTGTACTTTGCCGTATTAAAAGATAATCAGAACAAAATAAAAAAAAAAAAAAAAAAAAAAAAAAAAAAAGTCATTTTATGCTCACCTTAGTCTTGGCAATTTGGTTAAAAACACAGAAATAAAATTGTGTTTTTACAACTCTTACCTTGAGTTGATTTGCTAAATTTTGAACTTCAATTTGAGTAATATGCTAGTTGTATTTGATAACAAATGCTTCCCAGTGTTTCTTGGATGTATGAGACAACAGTGATCCAAGATGTATGTCACTAATTAAAGTCATTATTTAAGAGGATCCAACACAGCTGGCCAGAAATATAGTACTTCATCCATTCTACAAAATGTATTCAGGCAGCATATGATAGTCGGACACTCAGTAGGGTAAAGACTTTTAGCTGGAATTCAATTTACATAGGGTTATTATTCACAAAAGAGAATGCCTTTTTCATCCTTGTCATTCAAAACATTTACGAAAATGAGTTTGTCATGAAGGAATAGAGGTCATAAGAAATAAAATGATTCTATGCCAGTATTTGGAAACTACTATGCAGTGGCACACCTTTCTTTGAGAAGGAAAATAAGCTAAAAAACCTCTTCTGCCATTACATCAGTCACCTCAGTCTCCTGAGAAATGAAGAAAAGAAAAAATGCAAAGCTTCTCAGTAGTGCCTTTAGCATGCTTTTGTTCAGCATTTGCACAATATGCTTGGTACAATGCAATTCCTATATCTGATAGAGTTCTTGTAGAGATTGCAATCAAATAATCAAATAATAATAATTAACAATCACCTACCACAATAAATAACAAGCAAGATAAATAATGAATGAATAATAATCTCACAATAAATATTAATGAAGATACGTAACAATACATTATGGACTGTCACAAATTCAGACACAATCTGAATAGCTTGATGATTATCTTCACACATTAACAAACATCAGAACACTGGTTTGTATGAAAGTGAGGTTATAGCTTTATAATCCTTATTAAGGAAATGCAGCCCCAAGTATCAAAATATTTATTCAAGCTTCCCCCTTTGCATTCAGTCAGTCACACATCTAACCTCAATCTTAATAAAATAAAATAAAATAAAAATAATTTAAAAAAAACTCTGCCCCTTTGCACAAAGATGTTACTGTACTGGCAGCTGGCAGGCTGGCACTGTCCTAGTTTTTGTCTTGTATAAATATTTTTTGTTTAACTTCCTCACATATGTGTGAAGGTGTTGTAGCGTTCCCTAGTAGTGAAAAATAAAATCTCCAAACTTATGACTTTTAGTCTTATAACTCAGTCTTAATCTCACAAAAGATTAATCATCTGCCCTAATTTGTGGGTGTATAGGTTAGATGTCTAAACTTAGGATAGTCATGATATGCCTCTTTTTAATTATTATTATTATTTTTGTATTACTAGGAAGAAATTAAAATGCATCTGGAGAACACTGATTCCCATCTGAAAAATAAGTACCTAAACTGAGCAAAAATAATAGTCTCCTATTGACTATAAAAGGAGTATAAGTGGCTGGCTTAGATTTAAAGACTAACTTTTAGACAGCTAAAACCAGAGAAAATGAATCCCACCTCCAAAAACATGAGAAGGTCCTCTGACACAGACTTAAATATGCCTTAATTTTGCCAGGTCATAATGTTCTAAGTAAACAAAACATAAGTTCTAAGTTACCAAAAATTCTAAGATGTTGGAGGTAGACACATGGAGACAAGATCACCCTTCAAAGGCCTGCAGAGCTCCAATGCCACTATGCACAGAAGTATGTACTTCAGTTAATGGACTGTTTCATGAAGAGCCCAAGGCAAAAAATACCTAAATTAGACAGGTGGGGTTCTACCCAAATAATGTTCAATAGGAACAAGTAGACTCCACTTTCCTGTATTCACAGTTGATTACACTACTATGCCATAAATACTGTTTTTATAGCTGAATTATCAACCCCTTAAACTCTGTGTTTCAATAATGGAACTGTTGACACCATCACAACCATAATAGTGTAACAGTGCCATTATAACTACCATTATAGGAACAGATCTTACAGCAAGACAGAGTGGTGCATTCATTAATTTCCCTGTCTGATGCAGCCAGGATTCAGATACAGCTCAGAGTCTAAAGGTCAGAAGTCAAATCAATCTGTTCCACGAATGTTCAATTAGCTAGATGCAATGTCATAAGGGGATGGCAGAGAAAAGCTTATGCGCTCATACGGTGACCCTGAAGCAACAAATTGAAAATGTTAATATCCATTTAGATTAACTTTCTATAACATTTTGTAGCATAATGATGATTAAAAAAAAAAAATCAGTACATTAACACCTGATTAACAGATTTAGCAGTGGATTTGTTGTTGTTACTGTATTTAGAAAGTTTCTTTGTAGGAAGGTACCATATGTACTGTTATTACTTACAGAAATCGTTGTGTTTTGATGTGCTAATTTTAGATTTCTGTACTGATATGCAAGGACCTGATTTTTATATATTTTTTTTCCCACGGGAAATTTAACTTGCAGTTTCCCTAACTCTTGCTTAAGGAATTTAGGTTCTCTGAAGGCTTGTGTATTTAAGCATACTGTGGGACAACTAGCATAATTTAGACAACAATTTTTAGCTTGCTATGTGCCCTAAGCAATGATTACAAGATACAGTGATATATCTTTTTTCTTTTTTTTGATCCAACTAAACTTCACATCTAAACTTAACATATATCAATGTATCAATGTGTCAGTCCTCATGAAACATTGAATATATCAATGTATTTTTTATTCTTATCTTTTGTGTCTGTGCTTTGCAGTGAAGCTTAGAGTAACTGAAGTTTACTCTGCTAGATCACCACTAAATGAATTGAGTTCTTAGGCTTGATTAACCTGAATGACTGGAATGAAATCCAGTGAAAGCTGTAGTCATTTATGTCGATATTTATTTATTTATGATTTTTTTTTTCTTGGAAGGACTTGGAAATAAGTTTGATTAATTATTATTGCCTATTTCTTGCCTATTCCAGTGTGTTTACATCTTACACATACGGTTGGCAATTTACAAAAAAAATTGTAGATGCTCTTTCAGTCTTTCCTTTCATCATCTCCAATGTTATAACAGTGTTCTAAAGTTGCAATGCTTATTAATAATAATAACTAAAAAAAAAAAAAGACATGCTGTCATGTTTCATTTTTTCATTACAGGTTCGAGCTTATCATTTGACAGATAGTGCTATATGTAAAAGTTTCCTCAGAAAACAGTCAAAGCCAATAGTGAACACAGATATGGGATTCAATTGACAGAAATTTTAAAGGCAGCTCAAAATAAATAAACAAATAAATAAGTGTTGTGTTACGGACAAACTATTGTTCTGTGTGTAGCAAGTCGAAATCCCTATCCTGCCTTCACATGTGACCCATAGAAAACACATCTGCCCTGCATAGCAAGCTTGATGCAAGGTATAAGGCACATTATAAAATTGGAATTCCTTAAGGAGACTTTCCAGAGAACAAAATGCATTGTCTTGTTCCTCTAGGACAAACCATGGGTGAAATTATAGAAGTGTCACAAGCTGAGAGGTCAATTACTGCTACCAGTCTCTCAGAGGAAGCTGGATCATCATGGATGGCCTTTGCCATTAACCATCCCTGGCCTGTGAGCCAGCTCAGCCCAGCTGCTCAGAGCAGCTCCTGGACAGGTAGCAGGGCACCTGCATCGCAATACTATGAAACATAAAATAGTGAACATTACAGAAAATGAGAGGGGAAAACAGAATATCTAATATATGTAAATCTGATAAAATCATTAAACGATTAACGTTGGGTTGTTTGCACATTTTGTTTTCTTACAGAGATATCAGCACTGGCAACTGGGAACTAACAATAGCAAATCAGTCCTATTATTGTGGGGTATAATCAGGGACTAATATGTGGAAAAGACTGATACTGTGTTTTCTATAAATAGCAGGATTTACTGCCATATTTTCCATACTTTTTGCAATAAATTCAAGGACCTAAGAATACAAAGACTGAACCTGATTTTCCAGGGATTTCAGCACCCACAGATATTCCATCTTTTCCTTCTTCCAAGCCTGCTTTGCTCTCAGTGAAACTAAAATGTTTTTGACTGAAAATTAAGAGTACAAAAATCATCACAATGAACCCATCATGCAGGCATAAAACTTCCACCCACAGCAGGGATGTTGAACAGAAGCAACATTGTCATTAAGAATGTCCTTAAGTGTCAGGAATGAAGCCTAGAAAATTAAATTACAGACAAGCTCAAACAGTAAGAGCAGTCAGAATGAAATCTCTCGGAACAATGGACGGGGACAATGGAGAGTCAAATCACTGTAATAATACCTATTCCTGCTATACGGAAAACAAAATAGATTACATAATTCAGAAGTATTTCATGAGCAGAATGAGCAGAAAAAGTGTGTTACAGTGAAAAACAAAGGGGGAGTGTGGGGAAGGTGTCTATGTTTTGGAAAGTTTTTCAGTTGCAACTTCTCCTTCCAGCAATAATATAAAAATTTTGAAACTGGGTACCAAAGGTCAGCATGGCAGTGCTAGTTAATACACAGAAAAATAGAAAAACAATTTCCTCACATTAAATTACAGAAGAGAAAATGATGTCTTACTACAGAAATGCAATTTTTTTGTTTGTTTGTTTGTTTTTCTGGTATTTGATTAAATTAAATGGGTTGCTGAGATTCCTTCAGTAAATTTAATAGTTCTACAATGGAATGATGTGGAAATTAAAATATAATTTTCTCCATCATAACATAAAAATAGCACACATGAAAGAGTGATGACAGTATATGCGGGCAAACCACATGTGCAGAAGTGAAATGTAGGGTAATGTTCAAATAAATATTTTTTTAAAAGATATCCATAATGTAACCAAAAATCACTTCATAAATTAACCACTTATAAGAAGAAAAAAGAAAAAAAAAAAAAGACAAGATATATTCCTTGAGTGATAAACACATTAACAATTAGTAAAAAATAGTAATAATTAGTATTCAGTAATCTAATGACATTAAAATAGATTTAACATTTTTGGTTTTAACAATTCTGGTGTTAGGCACTGGCCTTGGAATGAAAAATGATAACTTTTAATGCTCAATGATTTTATCATACCAATTCTTCATTATGATGACCCTTTATATACATTAAAATATTTGAAAATCCAGGAAACATGGAGTCAGGTTGCAACCATGGCTTTAACAAAGTTTCATTAAGTTCATGTAAAGAGAAATATTAAGTTTTCAAAGCATCTATTACATCTTAAATAAATTCATGACATGCTTAAATTTCTAGGTCTTTAAGTGTCTATAGCAATATACACCAATATAAATATGTCATATCCCATAAGTTTGTAACTGTATAATACCTAACCTACCATATAATTGAATAAAAAAATATTACTTACCTTGCACTAATGGGAACCTTTTAAGATTTATTGTTCATATGCACATTACATTGCTAATACTTATGAATCTTATGGGAAAGGTTAGAGATTGGAGTGTAGTAGTGTCCTTTCCATTCACATGCACTCCAAATCTTTGTATTTGAAAGGAAAGGCATATAGTAACCACTTCCCAGTTCCCCACTGACTCCAGAGATGGAGTCACACATGACTCCAAGGCAGAGGTTGATGTTGGATTAATTACAAAATGTGAATAAAGACAGCATGCCTAAGAACTCACTTTACTCTAAGATTTTCTCTTTTGACAACTACCTGTATGTGCACATACCAGTTTGTGGAGCATTTCATCCAGTGCTATACCAGAACATCGAAAAGCAAGCAAAGCACAATCATACTGAATGAAGCCCTGGAGATGGAATTTTCACAGAGCATTACATGACCTTAGAGGATATGAATAGATGTCACTACATTTGTTTCTTGCCTGTGTTTACAGTGGCTTCTGTCCCACCATGTATGCAAAGACCATTCTTAATAGGTTTATTTCATATTAATTTAAAATCATAGCCAAAGCACTGAAAAGACCTTTTGTTCTTCTTTATCTCAGTTGTTAGGCAACTTGCACTCTTTGTCTATTGAGGGCAGGGTGTAGGCAAATTTTCTGTGTTCTAAATTCTTCTTAGGTAGCAAACTGAAAGAAACTCAGTTTGGAGGATCTCTGTGGACCCTTTCTTAGGTGTGACAAGAGTATCTGTGACCTTGGTTAACCCGCTTAGTGGGGAAGAAAATCTCTAAAAGAGCACTTTTGCATTCTTCAAATGGCATTCTTCTAGGAAATGTAGGCAAATCGGCAGGCTCTCCCTCTCTCTTGGGCAGTCTCTCCAATGGCAGTCAATGCAGTTTGCAGTTGGAGCTTTGTAGCCCCCTCATTTTTCCTTGCTTTTTTTGCCAAAGGCCCATCCCAGCTGAGTTACAGAGGTTGGGAACTGGTCTGCAGACTTAGTTTCAATGCAGTCACCATGCAGATAATCTCAGCAGAAGCTGAAGCATACCAAAGCTAAACTAGTCCCCAGATATATTCTTCCCTTATTTAATTATTTTTCTCAAAACTCTCACTGTGCTTTCAGAGAGTGATGCAGAAAGTTCTTCTGTGACCAATTTGAGCCCTATAAAATTTGTTCAATTACCACAAAGTTCCAGATAGAAAAATAGAAAATGTGGCTGTATTGAAAGGCATTTAATTCAAATCCTACCAAAGTTTTGTTTGTTTGTTTGTTTAATTTAGAAATGCTATAACCCTCACTCCATTGATTATATTGCCAAGTTTATCTTTTAAAAGTCAGAAATTGAGAGACAGAAGAAAGAAAGGTCCAAAAAATGACATCTTGATTACATTTAACAGCCATATCTTCAGCTGTAATCCCCAGGAAATCCTCTTCCTGTTGACACTGCTATTTAAAAGTAAATATGGGCTGTGGAGGAGATGTGTTTTCTTCAAACTGTTTCCATTTGTTATCTCTGACTCCCAAAGATAGGATAGGCATATACTGTGAAACACTTAGACCATTTCAGACATTTTCAAGAATATTTTTGCATTAGTATTCTTATAGGCTATTGTTACATTTAGAAAACACAATATGGCAGGCCAGAAATGTACAATTATTTCACAGTAAAAGGGAATTTTATTGTATGACAACACTAGGATTTGATTTGTTATGAACCAGACAGCTACAAAATATTTCTTGATGGCTTAGTGACCAAAAAGTAAGAAACAGGAAGAAAACTCTCAAAATCTTTTTGGTGATTAAAATAAATTACAAAAATAAATTGTCTTAAAATTTGGTGTTCTTATATTAAACATAGTCTCTGTTTTAGCTCAAGGCAAATTCTATGAACTAATTACAAAACCAATGAAAATTAGATGCTGACACAATGTCAACTTTAGAGTAATAATTGTACTGCCATAATAATCTGTTTAATTGTTGTTTATTGTAATTAAATTCTCATGGCACTTCAGAGTTGCAATTTTCTCTTCCATGTCAGCAAATTTTCCTTTTATAGAACAGTTTGCCCAAAGCAACCAGTGATGTTACAAGACAGACAATAATCATAGCACCTTACAAGCTATATACACCTGGTATCCTTGAGGCAAAATCTTTTCCGAAACAAGAAACCCACAAAGATAGGAACATGGTGGTTCATGGGGGCATTGTTAAGCTTGGAAGCAAAAACTTTAGAATTCATTTTGATGTATTATATGAAGGAATATTCATTAGACAATATTATTCACTTAATGACCAAAATACCTCTCATTGAGAAGACAGACAGCTAATTATAATTAATAAGACCAATAATTTTCCCATGTCCATTTTCCAGACGTTAATGTAAATTAGACTCACAACGCAGATAGACATAACAAAGGAGTCTAAGAGAATTCACTTGCACCTGCTCAATACCATCACAGAGGTCAGGAGGAAATTCAGAGTTAATTTTAAGATTTTAATATATTTAAATGATATCTGGCCTCAGTGGTACTTTGAGGGCAAACTCAACGAAAATTCATCCCACCAAAGAAATCTGGATGAAAATAAAAAAAAAAAAAAAAAGAAAAAAAAAAAGAACCCCAAAGATAATTAATATCACTTTTACATAGTGCATCAGTAATGCTGAAGCTTAATGTGAAATAAACACTTGAGTCAAATTAATCTGATGCTAAAATGATTGGGCAATTTATTACAGCTTAAGAAGGACATTGCCACCAGGAAAGGAAATAAAGGTTTTAAAACTTGGGGTAATTATTTTCAATCAGAGCTGCTTTCAAGGTCAAATGTTTAATACTAGCCATTATTTTCTCTCTGCTAAGTTTGGCAGGCATTTCACATGTCTCATCCATAAATAATTAAAGAAGTAACTGCTGCATCAGCTTAACCTTTGGGGAAAAAATTTGGAGTGTCCAAGGTAAAGATTTCATTCAGTTTTTAGTTTTCCCAAAAGACAGCAATATGCAGCTTATCTGGCCTAACAAATACTGCCTACTGCTTTCTAATACAACTATATAAACATTTCCTAATAAGCTTTCTTTGTGATTTATTCTTGCATTTGGACCATACTCAGCAAATTGAGACAAATCACAAAGCCAAAAGTCCTCTGTAAATGCAACCTGCTACCACAAAAGAAATTAAGTGGAATTTTAAGCGGCTGGAAGGAAGGCATGAAGTAATATTTGTTGTGTGTTAGATCCTACTAATATTCTAACTAGGCCATTCTGGCCTAGTTATTCTGGCCATTCTATATGGCCAAATGAGGCCATATTGGGAAAAGAGCCAGGATAGTAGATTTGTTTTCAATTTGCTTGTTATACAAAGGTCTTTCTCTAGTAATGCCTTCATATTAGTCTGGACCCAGGATACAAACCACAGACTGGAATAGCATCATCAAATAAGACCTTAGGGTAATAAGAGCATAGGGTAATAAGTAAGTCATAACATGCTATGCTATTAAATTCTAAAATTAACATTACTTGTTAAGCATCAGCATCTCACACTAGAAGGTTGGTGTCCTCTATATCAATAATACTGTTTTTTCAGATCACATATTAGACAAGGATTCTATACATCAGAGTACATTCATTCCAATTCAGTAGAAGTTGAAATATATGCTTAAGCAGTTTGTTTAAAACAAAATGAGAAAGAAAAAAAAAAAAAATCTATGCATTCTACGCAAACTTACAGATAAATGTATCCCAGGAGTCCTTAGCCTTAAAATTCTAATAATGTTTTTTGGTTTTAAACAGTTTAAAAGTACATGGTCTTTCCCTTTTTTAAATATATATATATATATATATAATACACATAAATGTGTATGTCTAGTCAAAGACTCTTTGTATTAATTTGAAGCCTACATTGTTTTCCAGTATTTCTTTAGCTCAGCACTTCTTGCTGACTCTCATTTAATGCATTTATGTGGGATTTGGTTACTCACAAAGTAGCTATATCGCTACCTACTACAAAAGAGACAAAAAGAAAAGGAATATCAATTTAAAAAAAAAAAAAGTAACCTGCACAAATGTCTTGCTTAATTACTTCCTGCAAAAATTAATATAGAAAATTCCTTAAACCCCTTCTGTTAACTGTGGTCACAAATGAAAAATGTGCATGCTTATAAGCATTCTAACAGTTTCTCTACTACAGCATAACAGTCAGTTATCATTAACCATTCAACCAATTACTGAGGACTGACTTTTGAAAACTAATTCTTGTACCTAGCCAGTATAATACTAAATGCCTACAGATCGACATTACAGCAGCCATTGGGCTGCTGCCTATATATACTGCTGCCTAGATTTATGAAAAGAACCTCACTTTTATATAGTGTCTATTGACTAATTATGGAGGTTGCAGTGCAGTTCTAATCTTTAGGACATCTTCACATACAGAAACTTATTTTCACATCTTTTCTCCTGGGACACATACAGAAACTTATTTTCACATCTTTTCTCTCTGGGACATGATAATTTAGAAAGCAGATTGCTTTGGCCCAGGGAGAAAGAAAAGAAAGAAAGAAAAGAAAGAAAAAGGAAGGAAGGAAGGAAGGAAGGAAGGAAGGAAGGAAGGAAGGAAGGAAGGAAGGAAGGAAGGAAGGAAGGAAGGAAGGAAGGAAGGAAAGAAGGAAGGAAGGAAGGAAGGAAGGAAGGAAGGAAGGAAGGAAGGAACGAAGGAAGGAAGGAAGGAAGGATGTTTTCCATGGTGTTTTCCATGTCATTCTTTAAAAATATTTCCCAAATTTAGAATAAAATCCACAAATTATACTGAAAGGTGTATTTCAGTAATGATGTACAAGGATGTGGACTCCCAGGGGGGGACACCTGCAGTTTTTCTCCAAATCCCTAAAAATCTGAAAGCCTGTGACCTGAGAATTTCAGCTTTTAAGACTGGCACAATGCAGAGGCAAAATATGTTAATGGAGTAATACTTTATCATTCTATTGGGGAAATAGATAGTCATAGATGAATTAAGAGTTTGTTATCTCTTTTGGTACTGTCAACAAATCATAAACTCGAAAACACAAATTGGCCAGCACATAAAGAATTTACTTATGTAGATCTTGACTTTTGGTAATAAAACACCATATCACAGTAGATTGAAAAGACAGAGAAAACAGTTTTACAGTTTTCTACAGAAAACTGTAGAGCATACTTCTTAATTCTGCATGAAATTCAGTGTCATGAAAAACAGGACCCCAGGAGGCTCTATCACAGTATAGTTGCAATTGGCCATCTAAATGGTCACTACCTGCTTCAGCCTGCAGATAAAATTCTGCAAAGCCTCTTGTCTTTTCTTTTCTCACAAATTTCCAGGTTTTCTTTTTCTTTCAGTTTGTCTGGGAAATTACAACCACACAGCTGTAAACAGATGGACTTCAAGTACCAAAAAAATCTGTATCTACATACGAAAACATCATTATGTACTCAGATAAGTGATTCCTCAACCACAAATCTATCTAATAACTTCAGTAGATGATAGAGGGAGTTTGGAAGGGAAGGCTGAATTCAGTATTTTGACTTATGACTTAACATTAACTTCTGGAAAAAAAAAAAAAAAAAAAAAAAAAATCTGTGAACAGATAAACACCTAGTTTATCTGCCTGCCATGATTCCCACCATAAAACGGCACCTCTCCAGTCCCTCAGAAGAGAAATCATTTTGTTACTGCCTTCCAATTTCAAGCTCCTTTATTTTGTCTATTCCCAGATGTCATGTCTTTCCAGTGCCATGGAAGAACAGAATATTTTTACATCATATTTTAGCAGATGGAATACTTTCCAGCCAAATTTATCACTGCTAGATGGTTGACCCTTATTTGCTGATGAAAAGTTAGACACAGAGATAAACTTTAGTCAATTAAAACATGTACATTTCCTCAAGAAAATGGCAGGGTACCTCTTTGCTCATCATTTCCACCAGTACCAACAGATTATCAGCTTCCACTAGGTTAATCTCAAGCAATAAATCAACAGACAATCTCACTTCATATGAGATTGTAACGTCTTCCATATTGAATCACAAGATTAGCCATCAAAGGACTGAAGCCTTTGGTACTGAGAGTCATAAGGAATATAATGAACTGTCCTTCAATGGCACTAATCTTATGTTTAAAATTAAACATATTTTTTTTTCAGTGTCTACAACCTAAAAGCCATTTGTCTAATGGGGCAAATGTGCAAAAGAGGGTCAAAATGTTTGCAGGTGATACAGACACTTATGCACACATTCTGCATTGGCTACTTTCTTAGTTAAAGAACAAACATAAGCTCTAGAGCTAGAATGCTTAAGTGAAACAAAAAAAAATTCAGCATCCAGGTGAAGATGAAGACCATATAATCTTACTTAAGGATTAAACAAACAAACAAACAAACAAACAAAAGTTATTTTTTTCTATTTGATTTATATGCTTTGCTGTGTTCTGTATAACTATTTAGCAATGCTGCTTTTGAAAATGGTATTAAATGGTGTATACAAAGACATTTAGAGAAGTAGAAAGGAAAGATGTAATGAAGGACAGATGCCAAGAACACAGGTAATTTAGAGCTTAAGATTTTGGGACCTGAATTAGGCAGCAAGCCTGAATTCCAACAATAGATGTGGTAGCCCAAACAATTTGTAAACTGTGCAGTGTTATGCAGTGTTGCATTACAGTTTCCTAAAATAGCTCTGAATAAAAAATAACTAGGTAATGACAAAAAGTTGTAATACTAACTCAAACCTTATTAGTCTTTCCCTCTTTTACCTGTAAAATTGTATAATGTTCCTTTAAAATTATCTTTGGGTTCCCATATACACCCTACCAATTCAGAAAATTCCTCTCTGGTCATGATATTTAACAATTGTCCGCTGTGGGTTTTCTTGCATCTTTTCCTGAAACATCTGGTGCTGGATACCAACTGCGATAAGGTTCTAGCCTAGTGAGACTGATGCAGTATGCAACTTCAGTATTGCATGTGGCTTAAAAATTGAATGATTTTTTTCCAAAACCACGTTGTATGTAAAGAGCACAAAGGAAAATAACATTGTGAAAATTTCATGAGAATTTTACACCCCTTTCAGAAGTGTACAGTAACAACCCAGTCAGAAAAATAATATGAATTAGGATCAAACATCTGATCTAATAAGACCATTTTTACCATAATACTAGAGGATCAGAAACAACATAAAACACTATAGATAAATATGTATATATATGTATCACTATCTTGCAAACAATGAAACAAAGATTACACAAGGGGACAATAAATGAAACATAGTACAAATTAAAAGGCCTTTTTACACTCCAGCATCTTTAATATTTAACCGCTAGTTTAAAAGTAAAACATTTTTGGTTGTTTTTTTGTGTTTTTTTTTAATTGTATCTTAGCCTGTGAAATCTACAGTAAAGCCTGGTCTGCCTCTGTATAAAAACACAGGTATTAGGCAACATATGACAGAAGAAACTGAAAGGGTCCCAGAATATGAAAAATATACTTTGTTTTTGTATCTCTCCTGCAAAGCTGAGGTTCCAAGACTGTTAGAGGGAACATAGTCTACCTTAATCCTGAATGTCTTTCCCATATTCCTTTCTCTGATTTGCCTGTTTCTGTTTCTTTGAAATGCCATGCAAATAAATTTTTACATATATGCTTCAAATTTAGGATTTGTACAGGCATCGTGAGGCATCGTGTTCAAGGTGATACTTTCAGATCTATTGATGAAGATCACCATAGAATCATAGAATCATAGAATGGCCTGGGTTGGAAGGGACCTCAAAGATCATCTAGTTCTAACCTAACATCAGGATACTTAGGGCCTCATCTACCCTGGCCTTGAACACCTCCAGGGACACATCCACAACTGGGCAACCTGCTCCCATGCCTCACCACCCTCTGAGAAAAAAATAAAAAAATAAAAAAAAATAAATCTCTAACCTCTAATCTAAATCTCCCATTTTTACTCTAAAACCATGCCCACTCATCCTGGCAATACTTGATTGAGCAAAGAGTTGCTCTCCATCTTTTTTATAAGCCCCCTTCAAGTACTGAAAAGTTGCAATGAGGTCACCCTTCTCTTCTGAGGAGCCTTCTCTTCTGAACAGCCCCGGATCTCCCAGCCTGTCCTTGTAGGAGAGGTTCTCCAACCCCTTGAGCATCTTTGTTGTCCTCCTCTGGACCTGCTCTAATGGCTTTACATTCTTCTTGTGCTGGGGACTCCAGACCTGGGCGCAGTACTCCAAGTGGGGCTTTACAAGGACAGAGTAGAGGGGGACAATCACCTCCCTGTTGACGCAGCCCAGGATGCAGATGGCTTTCTGGGCTGCAAGCATGCACTGCTGACTCATGTTGAGATTTTCATCTATCAAAACCCCGAACTCTTTCTTTGAAGTGCTGGTCTCAATGAGTTCTTCTCCCTGTCTGTACTCACATCCGGGATAGCCCTGGTGCAGCATCCTGCACTTAGACTTGTTGAACCTCATTAGGTTCATGTGGGCCCACTTCTCAAGCCTGCCCATGTCCTTTTGGATGGTATCCCTTCCTTCTGTTGTATCAACTGCACCAATCATCTTGTTAGTGTCATTTGAAAACTTGCTGAGGGTATACTCAATCCCACTGTCTATGTCATTAATAAAGATATTAAACAGTACCAGTCCAAGAACAGACCCCTGAAGTACACCACTCATCACCAGCCTCCACCTGTACATAGAGCCATTGATCACCACACTCTGGGTGTGACCTTCAGGCCAATTCCTTATCCACTGTATGGTCCACCCATCAAATGCATCTCTCTCCAATTTGGAGACCAGGATGTCATCTGGGACCATGTCAAAGTCCTTGCAGAAGTCCAGATAGATGACATCAATTGGTCTTCCTTTGTCAACTGATGCAGTCACTCCATCATGGAAAGCCACCATATTAGTCAGGCACGATATATATATGCAATTAGAGATGTAGGCAATTGTAAAATTACACATCTCTCTTTCCTCCTGCAACATTTCCATACCTATTTGTATATCCATATAATATTGCATGTACTTTTTGCATGTAGAAGTATCCTAAAGCAGCCCAAGAGGGAAGTTAACACAGTTTCATTACAGTCTTAATTCAAGTTTTCATTGTTTTCTCTCATCGTTACTGTCAAACAGGAAGCAAATTTCAGAACCTTGAACAGACTTCTGTTATTTGATGTGCAGAATCTACTCAGTTCCTTGGAAAATTTCAAGAAGGGCCAGGAGACAAGTAGGCCAGGAGATCTGAGCTAGGTGGCTAGAACATGAAACCTATCCTGGCTTCCTCCCAGTCTGTGGTCACAGGTGGTACCTTAGGTATTAGCTCTGGGGACACTTGAAGGCAGCCCTGCTCAGATTTTGGATCCCTTGGACCTCTCACACAGCTACCTCAGTGTTTCCCACATGCTTTCATTGTTCTTGTTGCTGCTGTACAGGCATCACAAAACTAAACATTAATACTAGAATGCTAACGTGCTGGAAGAACACTGATACAGAAGCCTTTCTTTACATTTGTGATGTCGCACCACCATTGCTTATTTCTGCTGTCAGTTAGGCACATAAAAAAGTTACATCTGCTCTGTAGCTGTATCTGTATCTGCATAGCTGGAATCTCTTCAAGAGAGATAACATAGAAATGCAGAATCAAAGCATTCACCTGTACTAAAGGAATGCTTTAATTATCAAATAAATATATTTCAAACCTTCCTTTAAAATTGAAATGTTTATCTAGGACAGGATTAAACACTTCAAAATAAACCGTTTCCATTTCATTTCTAGGCAGAGCTATGCAGAACTGAGACATTCAATATTATTCAAAATAAGATTACATGTAATATTCTATTTTACTTGCTGTCTATGGAACACCAAATTGTAAAATTTAAGTAATAGCAATGAATATTTTTTTAAAAGGGGTATCTGTAGCTGTATCAAGAAGTTTAGCCCCCAAAATAAGCTTAAATAAATATAGACTTTCAATAATGAAGTGACTGCTAAACACAACAAATAATAGGAGCTAGTTAAAACATCAGCCCCTAAACTACTTTTTATTTCTTAATTTTATTTCTTAAAAAGTAGTTTAAGCCAAAATTCCATTTGCATTGCTTATTTTATCAGATAGTTCATTTCTACTACACTTCTGTTCTCTGTGAAATATATTTTCACAGTAAAGGATTGCTAGATCAAGTCTATGTTTAACACTCACACTTTTCAAGATGTATATTTATAAAAATAAATGTGCAATAGAATCTGTTTACAAACTTTAGTAAACAGTTCACTCTGGAGAGACTGAAAGTACATACAAAACCACGTTCTTAAAATAAAGTAGGCAAGGCCAGTAAGAATTATTGTAAGTTGATTATCAAATGAGATTCTGAAAATTGTAAATTAGCTTCACCCATTATTTTTACATGCAGCAGTAAAGTGTGTGTCAGTGCTATATAGGTAATTAATACAACAAAACTGACTTGCAAGAATTTCTTTATGCAGGTGGGTATACACATTTTTCTCTAATACTTAACCCACACTTTTCAACATGGTAATATTCTTCTTCCTACTGAGGAACATAGGTTTGCAAAATTTATTCTTCCAGCAAAATAAAAGGGTATTTTCTTTACAGAGTGGAAAGAACTCTACAGTTCGTCTTTCTCCTTCTAAATTACTCTTTGCATACTCCTACTTTAACAAGAGTGTCACAGTGGAAATGAATCTGTAGAGCACAATATTTAGTGCTGAAAACCAGTGATTACATCTTGTGGGTTTTGGGGGCTTTTCTTCAGACTGACTCTGCTCTGGTCCTGTTGACTGACAACCACTAGCATTTGGAGTGCATTAGAAGAGATCTTGAAGAGCATCTTTTGATATAGTTTCATAGAGAATGTATTCACATAATGTGCTACAAAACTGGTCCATTGTGTGAACAAGAGCACAGATTATGGGAATGACTGTGTAATCCACTTCAAAAGCTCACTAGCCTGATTGAAATTAAAATGCTAATGCAGATGTACCCTATAACTGCCCTATTCTCCTTTCTAAAATAACCCTCTCTCAAGGGTCTAAAACAACTTCCACACCCTTTAGATGTAGCTAGTTCTCTTGACACTAGAAGGAAAGGCTACAATCAAGTCATTACATTTGCCATGACCTTACCTGTCACCACACAATTCCACTTTAACATTTTAAGGCACGTGATAAGATAATAATAAGTCCAACTGAAATATACAACTGCTTTTCTAGCTGTTATGATTCCTAAAGTTTCAAAGAAAATAAGAGGTAAATAAAAAGTCTTTAGTAATATTTAAAGAGCCATATGTGATGAATAAATGCTTCTGGTTGCATTTGATCTTTCTCTTTCTGAGGTACCTAATTCAAGGTACTATCTTCTCAAGTTCCCTGTCATAGAGATATGGGACATATTTCCCTTTTCATTATGTTCAACCCGCTAAAGCATACAATGCTCCCCACATCATTTCTTCACTACCCTGGGGTAACATCATCATAGTCCATCATTTGTTACAGGTGATTAACTCTCTGCTTTCTTAACAGAATCTTCTCACTTGCTATTAAGCATTTATTCTTCCTGCAAACTATATTATCCTGAATGGCTGTTTTTCAAGGCTGAGGTCAAGAGCAGCAGAACAGCCTGTAGTATTGACATCTCATTTCCAAATACGTAGTTCTTAAGAGAAAAATATTAGAACTGGACCATTACTGTCAGATTTTGGACTTGTTCAATTTCAATGAAAATGTGCTTCCTAAAGAGTACTACAGGCCTATTCAAAATGCATAAAAAATAGATAATTCAGGTATGGAAATCTACATGATTTTAAAGTAATTTCTACTAATACCTATTATATTTTTATTGAATTTTATAGGTTAAAACCTTGTTATGAAATCTCACTGTGGTCTTTGTATTCTAGGCAAAAAATCATACTGCACAGAATATGTAAATATTATGTTTCTTGGCTTGAGAGAAGCAGAACTGCTTATGGCAAACTTTATTGTATCTTTCCTCTTACTGTCCCAAGGGACTGCTAAAATATGGTGCAGAAACAAACAAACAAACATGATATACATGATTTTTCTAGATAACCACCATCCTCTCTTTGCCACTCTTCCTCTTGGCTGGCCAATTTTGCCAAGTCATTCCTGGTCATAGGTTTTTACAGGATCTGGTAAGGTGTCTCTGCTTTGGGTAGCCTTGTTCACCGAGGTGCTGTGCTTTGGAAGTATACTTAAGTCTTTTAACTTTAACTATTCAGCATGTATCAGAACAATCCTGTTGGGTGTGTTAGTTACCCTACAGAATCTTCAAAATATAAAATATAACTGTAAAACTGATTTTTTGTTGTTACAATCCAGTGTTACAGAACTGAATATCTGCTTAGTGTCATTAGCTTACCTTTTTTTCAGATGATAATGATAAGGAAGGAAAAAAAAAAAACACCTTTTTGTTAAAAATAAATCCATATATGCCAACACCAGAATAGCTTAATTTGGTTTTGTCACATAATTTCTTCTTCTAAGAAGATATAAAAAGGTAAAAATAAGGATATTTTCTGTGGAGAGCATAAACAAAGGTTCTTATTTCCAAAAGCAATGTGTTGGGAAAAAAATGTATAAATATTGAAAAAAAAAAAAAAAAGGTAAGAAAATAAATACTTCAGCATATTTCAGATCATGTGTATGATAAAGATATTTTCCTTGACAAAGTGTCATGTCTCTCTTTCTTGTCATGTCTCCCATTCTAAATAACTTCAGTGGGTCACCATTCAGCATGTAGCCCAGAGCAGAGTACTGAAGTGTTTACCACATTGTACTACACAAAAAATACTTCCTCTTGTCCAGCATTTTCCCCTGATGAAGCAAAAGATTAATAGGATTAGATGCCTTTCCTTGGATCAGTCTAGCTGTTATTCAAGCTGCTTGAAGCTTGAGAACATTTTGTTGTTTCTCAAACATTTCTCATTTCGTTATTTGACTTTTGATCAGCTTTCAGTTTCCTAATGTCCCTCCCCCTTCTTTGTTCCTTTAAATAATGGCATTGTTATCAAAGCACCTGAAGAAATTCTGGACATTATGTCTCCCATTGGCTTCTGCTGGAGAGCAAAAAATTAAATACCCACCCAGCTAATAATTCCCTCACTGTCTTTTCACAGACAAACCATTTTTGCATATTTCTGATTTCTTCCTACATTGTTTCTATTTCCTGGTTAACTTGTAAAGATTTATTTTCATATTGGGCTGCTAGGGCAACAGCAATAAAAGAGAAAGCATAACATCACATTGACTTAACAGAGGACAATAATTTTATTGACTACAAAGAGACTCCTTCGTTAAAGCTATCAGACAGACACAAATTTCTCTAGACTGTGCTCCTAGACACTGAAAATAAGGGAGCCAAGTCCTGCTCACCAGTCTCACAGCTACATGAACACAACTCAGAAAACTTGTCTAATAGTTTTGTTTTGGTTTAGTTTTTTTTTTTTTTTTCCCAAAAGCAAAGGAAGAGCTGACACCTATGGGCACAGGCACGCATTGAGGGTTCCTAATTTCTAACCTGTAATAGACTCCCTGAGACATAATGAGCAAAATCAGGAGACACAGACTGCATATTTAACCACAGACATACTGTTCATAGACTTTCCAGACCTACCTGAATGCAGACGACTGTTAATCCCGGTAGCCTTCACCATGTGTATGTACTGTGTGTGTCCTGCAGTCTGGGTAAGCAAAACCTTCACCAGTTCAGTCTTCACCCTTTTGTGGAAGTCTAATCTAAACAGCAAAAAGTCTAGATCAAACCCATACCTCTAGCAAGACTACCTTGCCAGTGCTTAACTGTTTTCCACACTCCCATTTCCTCCCATGAAATGTGACAGGTGATTTTTAGGCATTTACATTACCCATATTTTTTACACCCTGAAGATATTCAGATAAATGATGTGCAATGCAGTGCTTCATACAATGAGGGTACTGTACAAATAACAATTAAAAATATGTTCTTCTTTCATTTCTCCATGTTGTTGTATATCTGAATTGGGTTTACTTAGGACAGGTAATTGTTTTTATGCTTGGAAGCCCATACATACACATTCATAAAACATAAGTAATTAAAACTGTCTTCTCCAGTTTTGTCCTTCCTACCAACACACAGTGCACTTCTGTGTGATCAGTGGTATAAATGAAACTGCTTGTCTGTGTATCTACTTTCTGCTATTGTATCTGAATCATAATCCCTTTGTGACTTTGCATCTCATCTCTGTTCTACCAGTAGAGATATGTCATGGTTAAGTCAAGGAAGTCTAGGACCATTCTGGAGATAGCCCCCTTCTTGTCATGCTGATGGGAATACTGTTTGTAAGAAGAGCTGAGATCCCCACAAGCAGATCAGAGACCCATTTCACACAGGCTTTGCCATTCTGACATTTACTTACAATATAAAATGAAAATAAATACAAAGTTGTAAAATTCTCAGTGAAAAGAGGAGTGAGGCCTAATTCCAGGGTCATTTTCTGGGAAGGCTATCCCACACCCTGGGACCTACGAATCCCACCCAGGGCTGAATGGTGGTTTCACTCGGGTAGGCAGCTGAGCTCCACCACAGCTGTTCTCTCACACCCCCTCCTTGAAGGAAAAGGGGGAGAAAATATGATAAAAAGGGCTCAAAGGTTGAATTGAAATAAGGGACACAAAGATGATTCAGTTATTATCACAAGCAAAACAGGCTCAGCATAAGATTAATATAATTTAGTACCTATTACTAACAAGCTAGAGAAGTGAGAAACAAAGAAAACAAACTAAAAACACCTTCTCCCCCATCTACCCTCTCCCTGAGTGACACAGGGGAACAAGGAAAGGGGCTGTGGTCAGTCTGTATTGTTTTGTCTCCACCGCTCCTTCATGGTCATTCTCTGATCCTTCTCCACTCGGGGTCCTTCCCACGGGATGCCGTCCTTCCTGAACTGATCATGCAGGGGCTGCCCACAGGCAGCAGCTCTTCAAGAAATGCTCCCACACAGCTCCGTACCACGGGGTCCATCCCCCAGGAGCAAACTGCTCCAGCATGGGTCCCCCATGGACGGCAGCTCCCCCCAGACCCCTGCTCCTGCATGGGCTCCTCTCCACGGGCTGCAGCTCCAGCCCGGGGCCTGCTCCTGCGGGGGCTCTCCATGGGCTGCAGCCTCCTCCAGGCCACATCCACCTGCTCCACCGGGGGCTCCTCCATGGGCTGCAGTGTGGAGATCTACTCCATGTGGGACCCATGGGCTGCAGGGGGACAGCCTGCTCCACCAGGGCTACCTCCAAAGGCCATGGAGGAACTGCTCCAGTGCCTGGAGCACCTCCTGTCCTCCTGTACCAACCTTGGTGTCTGGCTTTTTTGACTCCTTGCTCTTCCAGCTGCTGTTGCACAGCAGTTTTGGTTTTTCCCCTTTCTTAAAGCTGCTCTCACAGTGGCACAAACAACATTATTTAGTAGCTTAGCTCTGGCTAGCAGCGGGTGCCTTTGGAGCCGGCTGAAACCAGCCCTTACATCGTGCAGCTGCTGTATTCTTCTCACAGAGGCCAGCCCATGTAGCCCCCCACTACCAAAACCTTGCCACACAAACCCCCACAACTGTCCACCTGGCATACTGCCCAGGCAGGGAAGAAGCTTTGCTCTCTACTTCCATGGTAAACTGCATTCCCAATCCAGAACTGTGCAGCAGCTAAGTGCTTTCAGCAATGATTCATCACTTTTATACCACCAAAGTAAAGGTCTTGGGTCAGACTCAAACCAAAATGTTGTTCTATGTTGTTAGGCTGCATGTAGGTATGACAACAAAGTATGGTTTGAATATGCCACTTGCAACAATTGAAAGTGAAACCTGAAACCTTGTATGAACAGTCCACTGACAGATCACCTAAAACTTTTCAGACCTTGTCTCTATTTATCAATAACAGAATGCAGCCCACTATGAGTAATTTCCCTGTCTATTTTTGCTGGCATTGTACCAGCTTAAACCATCTCGATGCATACCATAACCTCAGTAAATTTGGTTTCTGTAGTAAGATTCACATCCATAAGGCTCTTTGAGAGCCTAATCCCTGTTTCATTTATTTATTTCATCCGTCTTTTAGGCGCCTGAATTAGAGTTAGACACCAAGAGGTTTAGTGAATTTGTTGTTAAATATTTTCTTTTCATCAGACATATATATGGCAGAATCTGACTGTAATCAATGATGTAGGAAAACACTGTACCCATTTTCCTGCACACTGTGAGAAGGCATCACCAGAGGCGGCTGTCTGTCATCAAAGCCATGAAAAAAGCAGCTTTTACAAATGAGATGGCTGATCATAAATGCAGAACCTTTTCTGCTACTTGGTTAGTCTGGAATAGCCAGTCTTTAGCTTAGTTCCTTTATCTTCATTTGCACAAATAGCAGCCATTAACCAAGGAGTGAATTCAATCAGCTTGTCTCCAATGGGAGATAAAGTTGAAACCATCTGCTAGTTCTTAAAAGCAATGAGGCAAATTTTATTACAGAATGATTTGGATACTCTTGCCCTTGTTTCAGCTCATATATCGAGGCTTTTTTTTTTTTTTTTTTTTTTTTTTTTCTGAGAAGTCTGAGTTCAAATGTTGTCTAAGGTCTGAAATGAGACTGGTATGTCCAATGAAGAAAACATGAAACTACTGGAAGTTGCTGTTCAAAGATGACATACAAGTCTTACAGGTCAGGATCAACATATATTGATAGAATTTGTGTAAGTATATTACAATGTATTGATTTTGTTTAGAGCTTTTTTTTTTTTTTTTTTTTTTCCCATTCTTCTTCTGTCTTGTATGGATGCCAGTTTCCCTAAGGGAAAGGGTGGGTGAATGGAGTATTAAAATTAAAAGTTAACATGAAAATTACAAGTGATCTTTTGGGCTGAATTTTATTATAAAAATAGTGCATAACCAATATCAGGTGTAACAAAAGGTAGATGTTTTCACTGCATTCACCATAGCTCACAACATTTTAAATAAACCCACATGTTAATGCTAACTTAGATCTCTCAGATATTGATACTGGCATCAGTATGAACATCCCTGCTAACCCTGTATTTTGAAATAAACTAAAGTTTTCTGGACTTCCTTACTGAAAGAGTAAAAGTATAGGCAGAGACATTTACTCTCTGAATTCTCATAAAAATATTCAAATTCCTTTCTGAACACAAACACACCCCTTCACTACTCTTGGGTGAAAAAGAAAAAATCACATTATCATTCACATCATAAGCCCAGCTCCCAAGGAGCGGCTGAGGGAGCTGGGCTTGTTCAGCCTGGAGAAAAGGAGGCTCAGGGGTGACCTTATCATTCTCTACAGGTACCTCAAGGGAGGCTGTAGCGAGGTGGGGGTTGGTCTGTTCTCCCACGTGCCTGGTGACAGGACGAGGGGGAATGGGCTTAAGCTGTGCCAGGGGAGTTTTAGGTTGGATGTTAGGAAGAACTTCTTTACCGAAAGGGTTGTTAGACATTGGAAGGGGCTGCTCAGGGAAGTGGTGGAGTCACCATCCCTGGAGGTCTTTAAAAGACGTTTAGATGTGGAGCTTAGCGATAAGGTTTAGTGGGGACTGTTAGTGTTAGGTTAGAGGTTGGACTTGATGATCTTGAGGTCTCTTCCAACCTAGAAATTCTGTGATTCTGTGATTGTGTGATCATCTTTCAATAACAGGCTAGAGAGGTTGAAGTGGTGTTGCTACTTGAAAGTCAAGAGATCTACAAATCTTTCTGCTTATTAATGTGAAATAAATTTTCAGATTATTTTTCACAGTCATTGCCCATAACTGCAAGTTAGTAAGCATTTTACAAGCTGATGGCTACACATGCTGGGAAAAACTGAGGAGCTACATGTAGATGGGCTATACTAAGGACAAATATTTGAGCATAGGCTCACTAAGCAAAAGTTAAGCACACATGAGAGAATTAGAAACCTGAATGTACTGTAAGGACATTTAAAGCTACAACCTTGATCTGCTAAAATGCTCTGATATAAACTAAACAGTGAGCATACTGCTTGGTGCTAAAGTGACTTCTTATAACGAGATACTTCTTTCTCTTCAAGGATTTCTCCTGTGGTAGATAAGGTTAAGCCTAAGATCGAACATTTTGTTTGTTTCACCTACTTTATCCTCCCTGTGAAACTCAGGGGGAAATAAAAAATGCTTTTATGTTAAACTTACTGAATACAACAGCTGTTCACTCTCTTTTCTGAGTGGCATGGTTGTGTTATATCATGACCAATTCTTATTTTTCACAGTGACATTACTGTGGTAGGTAACATTACTGTCTACTTGAAATTCTGTCCTAGCAATACCAACAAAAAATACATTTCAAAATCCTTGCTGCTACCTCTATTGTAATGTTATGACATCCCCTGGCATTCAGATTTATGGGAACTGTCTGAACTTCTATAACAGTAATTAGCTGGAAGTCTTAGGGGGTCTCCTTCTGCTTTCTTTTCAATGCATGTATGAAATAAGTAATTACTGTTTTGGGTCAACTGCTCTTGAAGACAGATTTCTTAGTCTGAACTTCATTTAAATTTTACACAATACCAATTTTTCTCCATCTTGAGTAATTCAGAGGTTAAAAATAATAACAATATACTGAAAAAAAAAAAATCATTTAAGCAGCTTAAGAAACTATTAGATAGCAGTGGAACACTTCCATCATTTTTATTTTTTTTTTTTTTCTGGAGTAAGAAAAAATAATGGAAATGCAGTTACATTTATGAGAGTGGAATAAATCAACTCTTAGTGGGATTTTAAATAATAATAATAATAAAAAAAAACTATACATATTTTTAAAATGAAAACTGCAATTTTATTCATGGAAAGCAAATCGCTTGCATATAAAGTCTTGAGCATTTTAAGGGGTAGCATATAGGAAAAAAAAAAAAAAAAACAGGTCCAAAATAAGCATCTCCTGAAATAAAAATAAGATAAAATGGCATCTGTTACATAGATGAAAATATGGATCCAATAGACTGTTGGCAAAATGTTGAATGTCTATAAAGTATGGGAGGTAGCATATGTGTGTAATTTAAATATAGATTAACAAAGGGCCTGATTTTAGTATTTTTATAGAGCAATTTGATATGTCCAATAAAAAAATCAGATTGTTTACAGTAGTCCAGTAGTATCAGTCTAGAGAAAATGATATTATTTCACTCAAGAAGAACAAAACTGCTTTGTTTTATATTCCCTTTTTTACTTTATCAGGAGCTATGGGACATAAAAAGCAATGCAATGCTGTGTGGAAAAATAAAATAAAATAAATAAAGTTTTAGTCATTCAGAACAATGAAATCAAAGGGACTTAATTTTATGCAAAGAAAGAATTCATTACATGTGGCCACTATGAATATATAAAGGGGTGAGTGTATATTTTAAGATTCCAGGGTAGCAAATTTTAGAAGGCATATTAATCACGCTACCCCTAAGGGTTGAATTAGGTGCTTAATAATCTTATCAATCTCTTACTACATGGTGCATGTAGGGCACAAAGATACTGATAATGTCTGTGGAGCCAGAACTCTCTTCATGGTTTCAAGTTTAAATAAACCATTCTAGGCAATCATCTGTAGAAAAAAAAAAAAAAAAAAAAAAAAAAAAAAAAAAAAAAAAAAGGCTTGAGTTGTTACAGAGCATTACATTAGCGTATCTGGCTGATGTAGTAATATCAAAAATCTTTCAAGAACTGTTTTTCTGGAATAGTTTTTCCTCCCTTGTTAATGAAAAAAAAAATATCAAAGTTATGCTAAAATACTTCATTGACTTCTGCAATGTTTCATTCTCATTGACAAATATTTTTCTTATATTATGTGTTGTTGTGCCATAAAAGGTATGGGTCTTCTGTAAAGATTGGAGTGTAGCAAGGTACTAGGTCCCCTTCTGTGTTGTGGTATAGTTCTTATAGACTATGAAGTGATTCTAATTTCAGATTTTTTCCACATATAAGAAGTTCCACATATTAAGAATTCCGTTTTTGTCATTGTTTCTTATCTATATTTCAATGACTTCAGACCTTTTTTGCTATGTGGGTTCAATTAAAATATTGAGTTATGTCTGTTTAAATATTAGCCTAAATTAAGACCAATAACAACTGAGGTTGATAGTCGGTTGACTATGAGCCAGCAGTGTGCTCAGGTGGCCAAGAAGGCCAACAGCATCCTGGCTTGTATAAGAAACAGTGTGGCCAGCAGGTCCAGGGAAGTGATTGTTCCCCTGTACTCAGCTCTGGTGAGGCTGCACTTCAAGTACTGTGTTCAGTTTTGGGCCCATCACTACAAGAAGGACATGGAGGTGCTTGAGCGAGTCCAGAGAAGGGCTAAGAAGCAGTGAAGGGTCTGGAGAACAAGTCTTATGAGGAGCGGCTGAGGGAGCCGGGACTCTTTAGCCTGGAGAGGAGGCTGAGGGGTGACCTTATCACACTCTACAGGTACCTTAAAGGAGGATGTAGCGAGTTGGTCTATTCTCGCCTGGTGACAGGACAAGGGGGAATGGGCTAAAATTGTGCCAAGGGAGGTTTACGTTGGATATTTGGAAAAACTTATTTACTGAAAGGGCTGTTAGTCACTTCAATAGGCTTCTCAGGGAAGTTTGTTGAGTCATCATCCCTGGAGGTCTTTAAAAGACGTGTAGATGTAGAGCTTAGGGATATGGTTTAGTGGAGGTCAGAGGCTGGACTTGGAGGGTGATCTTGGAGGTCTCTTCCAACCTAGACTATTCTGTGATTCTGTGATCATACACCCGCAGGACTAAAAAGGACCTGAGAAAGTCAGCCATCCTTTTTCCTAGGCTAATGTAGGACTAGTTATACATATCTCACTTATGAAAGATGTTTGCTTAAGTTAGCCCAAAGACATTTCTTAAACTCTCACAGAGAGTTGATAGTCTTATTGTTACCATTCAGGCTGAAATTTGGTTCTAAATTTTTGAGACAGCAAAAGCCTTATTCACAATACAGTTAAGGAAATCTTTTTTCCTTTCAGTCAAAGAGCTGCTACAAAGCTACTTTGCTGAACCTGTACAAGTTTGATGAAACATTGCTCAAAATCAGATGAAGGCTGAGAGAGAAGATACAGCAAAGTGAGTAAAACATTCTGAAGCAGCAGATCTTGTGGCTCTGATCAAATTATGTATCACTCAAGCACTACTCTCTCCCAGCGTCTCAACTACCTCTCCAAGAAGATATCTGTTGCTTTAATGACCAAACTCCTCTGAGCAGAAGTATTTTTAAAATGTCATAAGGTAAGAGCTCTGTGAGTTAGAATAATTCTTAAAATAAATCCTTAGCACCTACATCAGGAAACCATTATTCAATCCACAGCTAATTAAAATGTATTAATGATATATGCAAAGAAACACTAAAACAGGTGTTGCCACATATTTGAATGCTGAATATATAAAAAATAATAAATTTATATTTCTGAAAATAACAACACTTTTTGTATAACACATTGCTGTAAGTATCTATCCACACTGAATAAATTCAGGTATAATTCATTAGAAATCTAAATCCAATCCACTCACCTCAAGCTCTTTCTAGAGACAGTGAATCCACAGATACCTACTTTGGTAACAAAAGAAATTCATGTCATCCTGAAATAATCATCTAAATTTCCTCCTCCTCAGAACAATTCATTTGATTTACTTCTCAGGCATGACAAAGAGATCTCAGTGCGGTTTGCTCACATCCAGACACACAACATCTAGACACCTTAAGCAAGATCAGAAGCCATCTATCTATGAATCTGAATAGGAAAAGTAGATGTTTATATAGCTGACCAATAAGCATCTTAGGATGACAGTTTTGTGCAGGCTTCAAGCACTCAGAATTCTTGAGTCAAGCTGTCCCCTAAACTCATGGTGGAGGTTTAATCATCATGAGACTGACTTAATGCAGTCTGTGTCTAATCTTTTAATCCTCCTGAATACAAACCCCTCAGCCTTTAGCTGGGTAAATGATCATTCAAGGAGAATAAGAATTTTCCTCATGTAGGAACTGCAGGGTTTTGCAGGGCAAAACTGCTGGGCCGTTGTTGTGATTAACCCGGCCGGCAGCTAAACAGCACACAGATGTTCGCTCACCCTCCCCCCTCCCTCTCTGGGATGGGGGAGAGAAATGAGAAAGTGAAGCCTGTGGGTTGAGATAAAGACAGTTTATTAGGAGAGAAAATAATAACAATAATAATAATAATAATAATAATATGTACAAACAAGTGATGCACATGCAATTGCTCACCACCCGCTGACCGATGCCCAGCCCAACCCCGAGCAGCCGGCCCCCCACCCCTATATATTGTTCAGCATGACGTCAGATGGTATGGAATACCCCTTTGGCCAGTTTGGGTCAGCTGTCCTGGGTCTGTCCCCTCCCAGCTCTTGCTGACCCCCAGCCTGCCCGCTGGCAGGACAGAGTGAGGAGCTGAAAAGTCCTTGGTTTAGTGTAAGCATTGCTCTGCAGCAATTAAAACATCAGCATGTTATCAGCACTCTTCTCATCCTAATCCAAAACATAGTACCCTACCAGCTACTAGGAGGAAAAATAACTCTGAATAACTGAAACCAGGACATATATCCACCCCTTTTTCCTTACCATTTATGTCATGCTCAGGTTACACTCTTTCCAATACATTCTAGTTAATCACTATTTTCATCTATGGTAGTAATGACACACAGTATTATATAATAATTAACATAATACAACTCAACTCATGGGCTATTCTCACCCAGTATTAAATCCCCTTGAGGTACACAACGGACCTCCCCATTCTTTTGCATTACCCACCAAGCATCCAGGTCCTTGAGCAAAAACAGTCCCACGGATGGGTTTGCCTTTTCCTGGGGCAGGAGTAGCCCAGATTGTTTTACCCAGCATGTTTCTTACATGCACTACAGGAACTTTATCCCCTTTTACTGTGTGTAGCAGGTTTGATTGGGCTGGTCCAGCTTGGTTGGCAGATCCCCTAGTATTGACTAACCAGGTGGCCTTTGCCAAATGTGTATCCCAATTTCTGAATGTCCCAGCACCCATTGCTTTCAGTGTAGTCTTTAACAGTCCATTGTATCGCTCAACTTTACCGGAGGCTGGTGCATGATAGGGGATGTGATACACCCACTCAATACCGTGTTCTTTGGCCCAAGTGTCTATAATGTTGTTTCAGAAATGAGTCCCATTGTCTGACTCAATTCTTTCTGGGGTGCCATGACACTATAGAACTTGTTTTTCAAGGCCCAGGATAGTGTTTCGGGCGGTGGCATGGGGCACAGGATATGTTTCCAGCCATCCAGTGGTTGCTTCCACCATTGTAAGTACGTGGCACTTGCCGTTGCGGGTTTGAGGGAGTGTGATGTAATCAGTCTGCCAGGCCTCTCCATATTTATATTTCAGCCATCATCCTCCATACCAAAGAGGCTTTGACCGTTTGGCTTGCTTGATTGCAGCACATGTTTCACAATCATGAATAACCTGTGCTATAGTGTCCATGGTCAGGTCCACCCCTCGATCACAAGCCCATCTGTATGTTGCCTCTCTTCCTTGATGGCCTGAGGTGTCATGGGCCCATCGGGCTATGAATAATTCACGCTTATGTTGCCAGTCCAGGTCCACCTGAGCCACTTCAATCTTAGCAGCCTGATCCACCTGCTGGTTGTTTTGATGTTCTTCAGTAGCCTGATTCTTGGGCACATGAGCATCTACGTGGCGTACCTTTACAACCAGGTTCTCTACCCGGGCAGCAATATCTTGCCACAACGCAGCAGCCCAGATGGGTTTGCCCCTGTGCTGCCAGTTGTTCTGTTTCCATTGCTGTAACCACCCCCACAGGGCATTTGCTACCATCCACAAATTGGTGTACAGGTAGAGAACTGGCCACTTTTCTCGTTCAGCAATATCTAAAGCCAGCTGGATGGCTTTCACTTCTGCAAATTGACTCGATTCACCTTCTCCCTCAGCAGCTTCTGCAACTTGTCGTGTAGGACTCCATACAGCAGCTTTCCATCTCCGATGCTTTCCCACAATGAGACAGGACCCATCGGTGAACAGGGCATATCTCCTCTCATTTTCTGGTAGCTCGTTGTACAGTGGGGCTTCTTCAGCACGGATCACCTCCTCCTCTGATGACATCCCAAAGCATTTGCCTTCTGGCCAGTCCATAATCACTTCCAAGATTCCTGGACGACTGGGGTTTCCTATTCGAGCCCGCTGGGTAATCAGTGCAACCCACTTACTCCATGTAGCATCAGTTGCATGATGTGTAGAGGGGACCCTTCCTTTGAACATCCAGCCCAGTACTGGCAGTCGGGGTGCCAGGAGGAGCTGTGCTTCAGTACCGACCACTTCTGAAGCAGATCAAACTCCTTCATATGCTGCCAATATCTCCTTTTTGGTTGGAGTGTAGCGGGCCTCAGATCCTCTGTATCCCCGACTCCAAAACCCTAGGGGTCGACCTCGAGTTTCCCCAGGTTCTTTCTGCCAGAGGCTCCAGGTGGGGCCATTCTCACCAGCTGCGGTGTAGAGCACATTCTTTACATCTGGTCCTGTTCGGACTGGCCCCAGGGCTACTGCATGAACTATTTCCTGCTTAATTTGTTCAAAGGCTTGTCATTGCTCAGGGCCCCATTCAAAATCATTCTTCTTACGGGTTACTTGGTAGAGCGTGTTTACTATCAGACTGTAATTTGGAATGTGCATTCTCCAAAACCCCACGACACCTAAGAAAGTTTGTGTTTCCTTTTTGCTAGTTGGTGGAGACATAGCTGTTATTTTGTTGATCACATCCATTGGGATTTGACGACGTCCATCTTGCCATTTTATTCCTAAAAACTGGATCTCTCGTGCAGGTCCTTTAACTTTATTTTGTTTTATGGCAAAACCAGCCTTCAGAAGGATTTGGATTATTTTCTTCCCTTTCTCAAAAACTTCCTCTGCTGTGCCACCCCACACAATGATGTCATCAATGTACTGCAGGTGTTCAGGAGCTTCCCCCTGCTCCAGCGCAGACTGGATCAATCCATGGCAAATGGTAGGGCTATGTTTCCACCCCTGGGGCAGCCGATTCCACCTATATTGGACTCCCCTCCAAGTAAAGGCAAACTGTGGCCTGCACTCTGCTGCTAGAGGGATGCAGAAAAATGCATTAGTGATATCAATTGTGGCATACCACTTGGCTGCCTTTGATTCCAGTTCGTGCTGGAGTTCTAGCATGTCCGGCACTGCAGCGCTCAGTGGGGGTGTGACTTCGTACAAGCCACGATAGTCCACCGTTAGTCTCCATTCACCATTAGATTTTTGCACTGGCCATATGGGACTATTAAAAGGTGAATGAGTCTTACTGATCACTCCTTGGCTCTCCAGTTGATGAATTAGCTCATGGATGGGAATCAGGGAGTCTCAGTTGGTGCGATATTGCCACCGGTGCACAGTTGTAGTAGCGATTGGCACTTGTTGTTCTTCAACCCTCAGCAACCCCACAACAAAAGGGTCCTCCGAGAGACCAGGCAAGGTAGACAACTGTTTAATGCCCTCTGTCTCTAAGGCAGCTATGCCAAAAGCCCAGCGGAACCCTTTGGGGTCCTTGAAATATCCTCTTCTAAGATAGTCAATGCCAAGGATGCATGGAGCATCCGGGCCAGTCACAATAGGGTGTTTTTGCCACTCATTCCCAGTTAGACTCACTTCAGCTTCTAATACAGTCAACTGCTGGGATCCCCCCGTCACTCCATGAATACTGATGGGCTCTGGCCCTTCATAGTTTGATGGCATTAGAGTACATTGTGCACCGGTATCTACTAAAGCTCTATACTTCTGTGCGTCTGACGTGCCAGGCCATCGAATCCACACAGTCCAATAAACTCGATTGTCCCTTTCCTCCCCCTGGCTGGAGGCAGGGCTCCTCTAATCCTGGTCAGAATCTTCATTCCTGTGCTTAAGGGACTGCCTGCTGGAAGTTGGAGCAGCAAACTTTTCAGAGAACCCCTTTTTCCCGCTTGTTTTCTTTTGCAACTCACGTACCCATGCCTCTAGGGTTGTGGTGGATTTTCCATCCCATTTTCTCATGTCCTCTCCATGGTCACGTAGGTAAAACCACAGGATAGCACGAGGTGTGTATCCACCATATCGTCTTCCTTGCATGGATGAGCGCTTACCCCTAATAGCAGAGACATTGGTTTGTACAGGGGTGGAGGAAAGTACACTCTTTCTAAGTTGCTGGACCTCTTCAGAAAGTTTCTCCAAGGTATTCTCTTTTAGTTGGTGGACGCTTTCAGAAAGTTTCTCCACAGCTGAGACGCAGGCCTGTAGGGAAGAGGAGAAACTTTCTTCGTACTGCCGGAGTTGTTTAACCACATCACCCACTGAGGGTTCGTCATCCTCTTTCCAGGCCATTATTGCCAATGAGCTGGCATATGACGATGGTGCACTCCATACAAACTTCCGCCACATGGATCGTGTACACTTGACTTCATCTGGATCTACGGGTATTTGTCCGTTGTCTGGGTCAGCATAAATCACCTCCCGTATGGCTAATTCCCTCAGGTACTGGATTCCCTTCTCCATAGCGGTCCACTTGCCTGGCAGACATACGAGTTCTTCCTTGTAGGGATACCTTTCCCTTACACCGTACAGGATGCGCCTCCAGAGGCTGTAGGATCGTACTCCTTCTCCAATTGCTTTGTCAATGCCTGCGTCTCTAGCAAGGGATCCCAGCCGAATGGCTTCCCTGCCGTCTATATCCACATAATTGGCTCCGGTATCCCAGCACCAGAGCAGCCAGGTGACAAGCTGCTCACCTATGCAGCGACCTAAATCTTTTCGCATATCTCGTAGCTCACGCTGGTATAGGCTTCGGGAAACTAGTGTTGCCTTTTCAACATTCCCATCTTCATCGTCCTGCACCCCTGATTGCCCAGCCTCGTCTTCTCTGTGTTCTAAATGACCTGAGTCTCTATACCATTTTTTCACCTTGTCTACAGGGGCAGCTTGTACTGCTACAGGTCGTTTCTCTGACTCAGCCACAGAGTCTGCCACAGAGGTTGGCACACACTCTGCAGGGCCAACTTGCACTGCAACAGTTCGTTTCTCTGGCCCAGCCACAGGAGCTGGAGTGGCTGGAGGACCTGGAGCTGGAGCGGCTGCAGGAGCTGGAGCAGCTGCAGGGGCTGGAGCGGCTGCAGGAGCTGGAGCGGCTGCGGGAGCAGGGGCTGGAGCTGCTGCAGGGGCTGGAGCAGCTGCAGGGGCCAGAGCAGGAGCTCTAGCAGAGATCTGCCTCAGGGCAGACCTCTGGATGAGATGCCTAAGTAGTTGTTTAACCTTAAACAAAACCTGAATCACATTCAAGAGACATAACAACAACATCATGCTGGTCTGCGTATCCCAAGGATATTCAACATCTTGGAGAGTTATCGTAACTACCTCAGGGGATAAGAGGGTGCTGAAGGAGTGAGGGAGAGTGAACAAGTAGGGAAAAATATATTCCCCTGTCCCCTCCACAGACTGGCTCCCTGATGAAAAAAGGCAGCAGGTGTAATTGTTAATGGTTTCCAAAATATAGTTTCCAAAGTACAGAGTCGACGACAGTGTTGAGTACAAATACCAAGTTAAAGTCATGGCCAGATACTTCATCGTCTCATAAGCTATTATTACACCGCACAGTACCATAATGGTATTAAACCAGGGCCTGGAAAAGTAAAACAGCACAACAGGGATCACATACAGAAAGTAACGTGCTATAAAATTCAGTGTAGAATACAGCCACAGCAGACCTGAGATTAAAGCAATCAACATTCTGATTAGCAACGATTAAGCAGCTCTAATACTTATACCAATTTTAGTTTAACATACTCTGGTCAGATCTGTCATTATCTCAACCCTTCGTGCCCCACGTTGGGCGCCAAAAAAACTGTTGTGGTTTAACCCGGCTGGCAGTTAAACACCACACAGCCATTCGCTCCCCCTCCCCCTCCCTCTCTGGGATGGGGGAGAGAAATGGGAAAGTGAAGCCTGTGGGTTGAGATAAAGACAGTTTATTAGGAGAGAAAATAATAATAATAATAATAATAATAATAATAATATGTACAAACAAGTGATGCACATGCAATTGCTCACCACCCGCTGACCGATGCCCAGCCCAACCCCGAGCAGCCGGCCCCCCACCCCTATATATTGTTCAGCATGACGTCAGATGGTATGGAATACCCCTTTGGCCAGTTTGGGTCAGCTGTCCTGGGTCTGTCCCCTCCCAGCTCTTGCTGACCCCAGAGCCTGCCCGCTGGCAGGACAGAGCGAGGAGCTGAAAAGTCCTTGGTTTAGTGTAAGCATTGGTCTGCAGCAATTAAAACATCAGCATGTTATCAGCACTCTTCTCATCCTAATCCAAAACATAGTACCCTACCAGCTACTAGGAGGAAAAATAACTCTGTCCTAACTGAAACCAGGACAGCCATCCACAACTTCTCTGGGCAACCTGATCCAGTGCCTCACCACCCTCACAGTAAAGAGTTTCTTCCCTATATCTAATCTAAATCTAACCTCTTTTAGTTTAAAATCTTTACTTGTTGTCCTGTTGCTACACTCCCTGACAAAGAGTCCCTCCCCAGTTTTCCTGTGGTCAGGATATTGTTGGCAGCTCAGAATATAGACATCCATGCACTCCAAGAACCCCTGGATTTCTTATGCTGGTCCTCTGACATATGTCAGGGTGGTCCCCCATGAGGACCAGTGCTTGTGAATCTGAAGGTGCTTCTGCCTATAGAGGGCCTCCTCTGATCAGGCGGCCTGCAGCAGACCCCCACTATAATGGCACCTGTCCCTGCCCTCCCTATAATACTGACCCATAACCTCTCTGTCACCTCCTCATGCATCCCCAGGTAGAGCTCCATGAACTCTAGCTGCTCACTGACATAGAGGGCAACACCCCCTTCCCTGCCTGTCCTTCCTAAAAATCCTGTATCCTTCCATTTCGATACTCCAGTCATGGGAGCTATCCCACCACATCTCTGTAATGCCAATGAGGTCATAACCCTGCAGGCATGCATGCATCTCTAACTCCTCTTGTTTATTCCCCATGCCACTGTGTGTTTGCATAGAGACTTTTAGGTTGGACCCCTAATGAAGCTGACTTACTGGCTGGATTTCCTTCGTGCTGCAGAAAAAGGCAGATACCATCCAGGTTAACAACTCAATAGAAAATTTTATATGTATGAAGTACATTCAAATCAACTATTTGAAAAGCCTTTTGATTTGTGTTAACTATTATTTCAATTTAATACATAAGACCCTAATGCTCCCAGCACTTAAATTTGCAAGCACTGTTCTGGACACAGTGCTGTGATGGAAGTCCAATATGCATGCATTTACAGGATCACAGCTTTCTGTGAATCATGTCAGTGAGAAACCCGTTCAAAAAGCTGATGCACTTATGGCTTAAGGATTCCTCATCTACTTGTTGCTTAACATTTGAAAAGAGACATCTTACAATATATATGAGTATTAAAAAAATAAATAAATAAATAAATAAAAAATAAAAAAAGACCCTGCAATGGAAAACACTTGAATGGCTGTCTTCACAGAAAACAAAACAAAACAAAACAAAAAATCTTTTAATAAGTATTTAGGCAATTTCTTGTCCCCAGACAGCACAAGTAAAATTAAACAAATCTCCCAAGAAAAGATCTGCTATCACAGGTATCTTTGTATTATAGCATAGGCTCTGTGAGCCTTTTCAACTGTGCAGTGAACAGATGGAGATTGTTACAAGCTTTTCAAATCAGTGTTTACTGCAAAATTTCAGGCAATCTGACATGGTTTTTGTATTCCCAGGGACTTTTTAAGTCCTTGAAAAAGGAGGAAAATTTTAAATGGTCCCTACTAATTCACGTCTACCTAATTCATAAACAAACTTCACATTCAATATAAAAAAAATGTTTAAAAGGTGAAGTATATTATATGATCTTCTCAAATGCATCAAATCACTTTTGAAGATAGGGCTATATTCATTGTTTTGTTCAGAGAAGGCAGACATTGTAAAAAATAAAAAAAATAAAAAAAAAAAAAAAAAAAGAAGAAAGACTGAAAGACTGGTTCTTCTCCTAGAGAACAAGCCATATTTTTACTCCCAATTAATGATGAGACTTGTTGAATGTAGCAGTAGAATAATATGCAAAACTAAAAGCTTGGATCCCTGCTGTTTAGTCAATGAGAATGTGCTCTGAACCAGCTGAGACCTGCTTAGTTTCAAATTGTCCAAGCTAGGGAACAAAAATTGTTCTGCCCTTAATACAAATACATTCATTTTACCTCTACCTAAGCTTTCATAGCTCCCCATCTACATATCAATGCAAATTTTCCCCTGACATTTTTCATGGTGACAAGCAAACAAGAAATTAAACATCTCTCTTAGGGGCACTCACAGAACTGTATGTTTTTCTAATCCTAGTTATTTCCTATAAATAATAACTTCTACACTTATTTAAATGATACAAAGAATTCCTCCAGAAATTACATCACTTCAGATTTTCAGCTTTCATGCAGTCAGATCATGAGTCAAAACACAGGAAAATCATGGTGTGATCAGTAACAAATTTGTCTTCCAAGTTTCATGAAAAGGTGTAAAATATAGCTTAAATTTATGTTCACATTACAGTCACAAAATTCTTGAATTCTTTTTCTCCAAATGGTTCCACTAATGAAATCATTACATCTGTCAGCATGCAATGCCAGTTGTAAATTTTTGACAGGCACAAACAAATCAAGAGGATTCTATCACAGGTTTTCTTACTCTTAATAACATCACTGATATCTCTAATTGCCTTGTTTCTCTGAAAGGAGGAAAAGGTCATCAACTGAATGTTTTTGTTTGTTAAATCAGCAGCAAAAATATACCATCTAATGGCTGAAGATATCCTGACAGACTGTTAAACAAATCACACAAACAGTAGATCATAAGCCATAAAAACATTAAAAGTACCTCCAGCACTCTTGAGGCCAGTCCATTCAGATGACAAAACTGTCTGTCAAATGAAAGCAAAATCTGCCTATCTTGAAAACTACAAAAAATATCTCATTAGCATCTGTGTATCACATGCAGTGCCTAAGGTCTTTTCTGTAAGTTACATAAAGTTTCACAGATAGCAGATATTCTTTTATTTATTTTTTTATTCATATTTACATATTTAGTACAAATATTCTTGTTTTTTCTTCATACTACACCTTATGTCCAAGAAAAACCTAATCTTGTTTGGACAATGTATGGTGAAGCTGCAAAACTAAAGCAGAGTCTGTTCACACACTGAGCAGGTGATGAAAGTCAAACTTCCTCATGAATTTCTAATGCTCATGGGGATATTGTGGGCTTTGTTGCAGGTGACAGAATGTTGTCTGGGCAAAACTTTCCTGCTGGCCCAAGGGTAAACTCCCTGTAATAGCCAAGCAACCAAAAACATAAGGAAACGGCATGTGTGGTCCTGACAGTCTTTCAATTCACCAGTCCCGAAAGGCTAAGTGATTGACTATCCAAAGTCTTTGAAATTTCCCAAGTAATTTAATATGAATGATGCAGCTCAGCTTTAGAAATTGTACAGGTTCATTCTGGGAAGCAGGTATTCACAGTGCTCTCGTTCTGTGACTGGAGACTGAGGACCAGTGATAACTATCCAGCAAGGAGTGCAAGGACTGCAGGGCTTTCTTCAGAAATTTTGCTTTTCCAAGGGGTCATTCAAAATCACTAATAAACCATTAAGTTATATAGTAAGCTGATAGAATTCACATTTTAATGTACAGCTTTTACAGATCTAGCAGCAATTTTTTTGCATGTGAAGGCCAGGCAAAAGCTTGGCAGCCTGCTAGTATTATAGTTGGCATTGCACTGTAAGGGGGGTTTAAGCTTCAGTGAAACTGCATTGTTACCCAAAGCATGTGAACCTATTCAGAAATAATTTCAAAAGTCAACCATCTGTAGATTTTGCAACTATAAGAACACCCCAGGCAGCTGAGGATTTCTATTGCTGGATAATGTGCAGCATGATAAATTTAAAATTGACACTTGTTTTCTGAACAGTAAAAGAGCAAGTATCATTAGGGCTATCAAACACCTTATATCCCATAAGGATATTATGGCCATTTGGTTACCAAAGGTTCTCTCCTGAACCCTAGGAGCATTAAATGATTATTACTTGCCCAAATAAAATCTCTCTCTTCTCCCCAGTGTGACTGTCTAAAATGGTCCAACTTCATCTACGTTTCTAGACTGCTAACACTGCAAAGAGACTGCAGAAACTCCCCAGTGACTGCTCGTGCAGGCAAAAGCAGCAGAACATTACTGTGTCTGTAGTCACTCAGCACAACAGACGGAAAGTGCAATGCATGCAGGAGATTTCAGCCAGTCCACATGCCTATCCACTGCTGCATTGTGGGTATGTACCCATAATTCATGGAAAAACATATCTGTTGTTCCATACTGCTCCACAGAGCTGAAATTCAGCCTGTATTTCATATGATGGGCATTTCCTCTGAGCATCCTTTTTAGGGATTGTGACCATGTGTTCATCTAAACTATTTGTTTATTATGCATGAGTATTGGTAAAGATGTAGGAATGGGCAACCATACAAAGTTGGCCCAGTCAACCACCTGCATCAGAACCAGTGCCACAAAAAAGGTGCAATGTGCCTTAGTAATTTGAAACTCCTCACTGTGAGGCACTGAGGCACCCATTTGCTGTCCAGATAATCTCTCCAGAGAGGTTTGCCCCCTGCCCAGGGCCCGAGTTCATGATATTATGAAGAGGCTACGAAGCCTGGTGGGGCCAGAAGTCTACCACCCTTTCCTGCTCTTTCATGTAGGGTCAAATGAGGCTGCAACAGAGATTCAGAAATATCAAAAGGGACTTCATGTCCCTCAGAAAGATGTTGAAGAGATTGGGATCACAAGCAGTGTTCTTCTCTATCTCCCAGTAGGATACTGGGACCCAAGAAAATGGAGATGAACAGACCAAGTGAACTATTGGCTGCATAGCTGGTGCCATGCTCAAGATTTTGGGTTCTATGATCACAGATACATTTTGGTACAATTAGAAAACTATGACTTGATTGCTATCATAGAAATATGGTGGGACAGATTGCATAAGTGGAACACTGGAATAGAAGGCTACAAGCTCTTCAGAAAAGACCAGCAGGGAAGGAGGGGTGGGGGTGTTCTCTGTGTTAGGGAAGGGATTGATTGCGAAGAGCTGCCTCTGAGAAACAGCCATGGACAGTTTGAGAGCTTGTGGATAAAAGTTAAGGACAGGACTAATAAAGGTCCTGTTTAAAGTTAAGGACATGATGACCTAATCAAGGGGATTCTGTTGATGAGGCCTTCTTGCTTCAGCTACAAGAATAATCACGCTTGCACACTCTCATCCTTATGGCAGACTTCAGTCACCCAGGTGTCTTCTGGAAAAGCTACACAGCAGGGTATAAGCAATCCAGGAGACTCTGTAGAGTGAGCTGAGGATAACTTCCTGGCCCAAGTATTAGACAAACCAACCAGAGGAGAAGCGTCACTGGACCTGGTGCTTAACAGTGCAGATGAACTCATTAAAGAGGTTAAGTTTGGAGGCAATCTGGGCTGCAGTGACCATGCCCTAGTTGAATTTATTTCCTATCTCAAGGAATATGGGCCTGGCAAAGAATAACATCATTAACTTGGGTGTCTGAAAAAATGAACTTCCAGCTATTATAAAGATCTAGTGGATGAGATCCCCTGGAACACTGTCCTTTGGGACAAAGAAGCTGAACTGAGCTGGCAACTCCTTAAAGTTTTTTTTTTTTTTTTTTTTTTTTTTTTTTTACTTAGAGCATAGAACTCTCCATCCACCTGTGTAAGAAAGCGAACAGGGAGGGCAGAAAAACAGAATGGCTGAGCTGGTCAGACTGAGATGCAACAAAAGAAATGCACAGGCAGTGGAAGCAGGGACATGTGGCCTGGGAAGAGTACAGGGCTACAGTCCAGATGTGCAGGGATGGGATCAGGAAAGCCAAGGCACAGATAAAACTCAGCTTGGCAAGGGATGCAAAGAATAACAATAAGGGATTCTACAGGTACATTGGCCAGAACAGAAAGGCCAAGGATCGTGTTCCCCCTCTTACAAATGAGAAGGAAGAACTGGTAACAGCAGAAATGGAGAAGGCTGAAGTGTTCAACATCCTTTCCTCAGTCTTCACTGTCCATCAGGCTTCTCACATTTCTTGAGTTCCTGAACCTCTAGGCAAGGGCTGGGGGAGCAAAGTGCCTTCCACCATAGGTGAAGAGAAGGTTCAAGACTACCTGATGAAACTGAGCAGGTACAAGTCTATGGGGCCTGATGCCATGCATCCCAGGGCCCTGAGGGAACTGTCTAATGTAGTTGCCAAGTTTCCCTCCATCATATTTGAAAATTCCTGGAAGTCAGACAAAGTCCCTGGTGACTGGAAAAAGGGAAACATCACTCCCATTTTTAAAAAGGGTAGGAAGAGAGACCTGATGAACTATAGACCAGTGATTCTCACCTCTGTGCCTGAAAAGATCCTGGAAAAAATGTCAAGACACATGCAGAACAAGAAGGTAATCTGAGACAGCCAGCATGGCTTTACCAAGGACAAATAGTGCCTGGCTACTCTAGTGGCCTTCTATGATGGAATAACTGCATCAATTGACAAGGGCAGACCAATCAATGTCTTCTACCTGGACTTCCGTAAGGCCTTTTACACAGTCCCACATGACATCCTGATCTTCAAACTGGAGAGAGGTGGATTTGATGGGTGAACCTGGTACTTAGCCATGCTGAACCTCATCCCATTGACCTCTGCCCATCAATCAAACCTGTCCAGGTCCCTCTGCAGGCCTTCCTACCCTGCAGCAGATTGACACTTTCCCCCAATTTGGTGTCATCTGCAAACTTAACGGAGCGTGCACTCAATTCCCTCATCCAAGTCATCAATAAAGATATTGAAGAGGATGGGCCCCAGCACCAACCCCTGGGGAACACCACTTGTGACCAGTTGCCAGCTGTATTTCACTCCATTCACCGCCACTCTCTGGGCCCAGCAGTCCAGATATATTTTAACCCAGGAAAGAGTGTACCTGTCCAAGCCATTGGCTGCTAGCTTCTCAAGAAGAATACCATGGGAGACTATGTCAAAGGCTTTGCTGAAGTCTAAGTAGACTACACCAACAGCCTTTCCCTCACCCGACCATAGAAGGAGATGAAGTTGGTCAGGCAGGACTTGCCTTTCATGAACCCATGCTGACTGGGCCTGATCCCCAAGTTGTCCCGCACATGCTGTGTGATTACATTCAAGATGACCTGTTCCATCCCCTTTCCTGGCACCGAGGTCAGGCTGATTGGCCTGCAGTTCCCCAGCTCCTTGTTACAGTCTCTAGTCCTCCAGGACCTCTTCAGATGACCATGTCTGCTGATAGATCATGGAAAGTGGCTTGGCAATCACCTCTGCCAGCTCCCTTCACACCCTTGGGTGGATCCCATCTGGCCACATGGACTTGTGACAATCCAGGTGGAGCAACAGGTCTCTTAAGTGTTTCCACCCGAACTGTGGGTGGTTTCTTCTGCTCCTTGTCCCAGACTTCCAGGCTGGGAAGATGAGTACCTCCAAGTATAAGCGGTCTGGCTAGTAAAGACAAATGCAAAGAAGATGTTAAGAACCTCAGCCATTTTTTTATCCTCTGTCATCATGTACCCCCTGTGTTCAGTGAAGAATGGAGATTCTCTTTGGCCCTCTTCTTTCCATTAATATATTTATAAAAACATTTTTGTTATCCTTGACCACAGTGGCCAGGTTGAGCTCATGATGGGCTTTGGCCTTCCTGATTTTTTCTCTTCATATCTTGGCAAATTCCTTGTGCTCTCCCCGAGTTGTCCGTTCTTCTTCCACCGGACATAAACTCTCTTTTTCTCTGAATACGCAGAAAAAGTTCCCTGTTCAGCCACACTGGCCTTCTTCCCTGCCACACACACACACACACACCAGTAGGCTCACTAACTGGCTAAACATCCACACATTCCTAGACTGCTTCCTCAGGGCTATATTGTATTTCAATATTTCAGTAAAGGGTTGTATTCTATTTCAAGATGATCAAGGAGCTGGAGCACCTCTCCTATGAAGAAAAGCTGATAGAGATGGGGCTTTTTAGCTTGAAGAGTAGGCTTGGGGGTGACTTTATTGCAGCTTTTCAATAATTAAAGGGGGCTTATAAAAAAGTGGAGAACAACTTTTTGCTCAGGCAAACAATGAGAGGACTCAGGCATTGTCTGCTCAGGCAGACAATGAGAAGGGAAATGGCTTTAAACTGAAAGAGGGGAGATTCAGATTAGATGTTAGAAGAAAACTATTCACTCTTAGGATTGTGAGGCACTGGAACTGGTTGCCCAGAGAAGCTGTGGATGCCCCATCCCTGTAGGTGTTCAAGGCCGGGTTGGATGAGGTCCTGGGCAACCTGATCTAGTGGGTGGTGTCCCTGCCTATGTCAGGGGGGTTAGAATTAGATGATCTTCAAAGTCCCTTCCAAACTAAGCCATTTTATGATTCTAAGATTCTATGATTCTATGAAAACCTTTCTGATGCAAGCTATTTACCATGCAATAATCTAGGCAGAAATAATCTACCAAAAAAAAAAAAAAAAAAGCTCTTCAAAGTAGAAATAAACAGAAGCATTGTCAAGAATATTTAAGATAATTAGGCACTGACCAAAAAAAAAATATATATATATATAGTAGTGATATAGCAATATATATTTTAACATATTAATAAAATAAAATAACTCTGTCTCTGGGCATCTACTGAAGACTCAAGAAGAAAGAATCACCTTTCAGTGCACTGTATGGCCATGCTGTTTTGTTGTGTCCTCATTCCACAGTTCAGTCTTGGTTTTCAAGTACCCCATGATGACTTGCGGAAACAAAGTGCCTGTAAACGGCCTATGGAGAGGTTGTGGAAGAGGGTTTCTGCTAGCTGTTTAGGAATATAAGTATGCTAGTCCTGCAAAAAATAGTCTCCATCAAAAGCAAGTAGAAATGTCTACATTAGTCCAATTCTGAAGTTAAAAAATAAACACAAAAACAAAACAAACAAAATAAAAAACAATCCACAATGTCCTATTTCTGCCTGGAGAAAATAAATAGGGAGGAACATAACAGAAGCTCTAATATATGACCCTCTCATATCTCATCTTTATTTTTTCAACAATGATTTGTCTAGAAAAACATAAAGTTGTTCTGAAATCAGTATATTTGAAAAATTCTCAAAGAAAAGCAACCACAAAAAAAAAAAAAAAGAATAGATGATGAGGTTTTTTGATTTTTAATACTAGTACAACTGTACTAACTCATTTCACTCAAGACAAATGTTTTCATCCTAATTCAGCTAAAATGAGAATCTTATTTAGGAAGTCCTCTCAGATGCTTAATCATTTTATACATTATTTTTCTGTTTTCATGCAGTTCCACAATATCTGAAATCTTGAGATGTTTATTATTTCTCAGAATAAATCAAGTTTTTTTCTCTTTGATGAGGCTTTATATTTTGTGCATTGTTTTATTTTTAAGTATATACCCTAGTTTTTCTCTGTAAAGTGAGATAAGCATTACAGTTACGGTCAGAATGTAAATAAGGAAATTGATTAAATGTGAGTTTACACAGTTTACAAACATCTTAAAGGATTCTTAAGAATTTGACAGACTGTTTTTACATTTCTTAAAAATAAATAAAAGTAGCATCTTCTTTAAAGTAAGAAGGAAAACTCGGAAAACTACACCATGTGAGGCTTAAACTGAAATCCTCATTTGACTTACAAATATAAAGAAATTAAAAGGAGTGCTCAGAAAAGCTGGAGAGCTGGGAAAGTAAAATGAACACACTCTCCAAACTGGACAATTTAAGCTATTCATTTTTTCTTGCTTGTTTTTGTCGTTGTTGTTGTGTTTGTTGTTTTCACCTTTATAGAAATGAAATATTTCTCCTTATGTCAAAGCCATTGTTCCTTTACAGCATTATTCTCCAAAACAAAAGAGGGCTATGGAGTACAACAAAATCAAATGCTGGATAATATAATTGTAATACAGTGTAATAAGCCAGGTTCCCTTGTATGCAAAAATCAAGGAGTCCACTTTGGATCCTGCCTCTGTTTTAAGGATCAAAGAAAGGTAGGTCACCTTGCACATTTGCTTCTAGGTTGAAAGAATAGGTCCTTTAGAAACCCTCTCTATTTAAGAACCATTGTGAGGGAAGAGAGATGTGATTAGCAAAGAGAGTTAATGAATCTATGGTATTCTAAAAAATGATGCAGGTCTGGCTATAAGAGAACCACAAAAAGGACACCGTGCTTGTTTTTTGAACTAGACGCTGTTTTGCCTTAACTCCACTCATAGTTACAAAAATTATACAGATTTTTAGAAAAAAAAAAAAATCTTATATGGTTCATACAATGTATTGCTTAAAAGGAATTAGAGAGCTAACCGTAGCCAGATAATTGGGCAACAGAGCTGTTTATTTATGAATGCTGGCATGCATGAAGGATCATCTATTCCATACACATAGCTGGCATGCATGAAGGATCATCTATTCCATACACATAGACACTATAACAAAAACAAAGAAAACTAATTGATACATGTAATGTTTGTTAATGTGTATGTGTATTATTAATGTTGTTTGTGTGAGATTTTTAGCAAGGCCTAGGAGACAAAGCTCAGCTGGTCAGACATGCAAGAAGACAAACTGAGAACACTTTTAATTTGTAGAAATCTGGGAACAATAACTGAGCAGATCCTCCATCTCCCTGGCAAGGATGCTTGAATTTATATAACAACCTTCAGAACAAGGCTCTGGTTGGTGACAAGCATACCAAAACAGTAAAACTGAAATAAATATCTTTACATTAAGAAACTAAGGATAACCAATCCTGACAATAACATCAGATGACTGGCCAAGTAGCTCTGTGGTGTTAATCTAAGTAAGTACAAGACCTCCAGGGTAAAATCACTCAAAATACTCAGGTTCCAACTATCCCCACTTTTCAAAAAATGCTAAAACATCTAAAGGATACACCTATTTCTATCTCTTCGATCTGCTTACAGTAGATATTGGTTCCACCTTATATGTCAGATAACAAAATCAACTACATTAAAAAAAATAAAAAAAGAAACTTCATGACAGTCAAAACAACTTGAATGATAAGATAATTTAAACACAAAAATATTTACCATTGAACTGTATTAGAAAATTAAAGTCAATCTGACTCAATTACAGAAAAATGTGCACCATGACCCTACGTGGAGAAAAGTGCCCAGGAAGGGGTTGCTTTCTATTAAGTTTAGAACTTAATCCCTGAATGCAGTACTTATCTTCCCATGTAGTTTCTAAGAAGATATTCCCACTGGGACTTGTTAAACAAGTTAATATTATTTGTGTAAATTATGGTAGCAAAATCAGGCTCTTAGGGAGCAATATAATACTGATTGCTGTTAGTACAGCTTTTGACATGATGAAAGGGAAAAAAAAATGCCCCCCTCCTAATAAGGACATAAATACAGATCTAATACTGAAGATATTTTGCTGAGTCTCTAAAAGGGATTTTCAACTGCAGCACATAAAAGCAGACAGGGACTACCTTAATCCAACAAAAATACATGAATTATTCCTAGTGCAGTACCCCAGTTGGGTTTTATACCAAAAGTACTGTTCCTGCTACTGTTTTTCCAGCAATAAACTTTGTCTATCAATTCATGGCCTTACCGATTCCAAGGCAGTTCTTCTTACCGACCTGCCACCTGCTAATGTTCCATGCAGAAGGCACTTCACATTATGGCTAAGGCAATCAAACATACTGCCCACAGGGATTTGCCTCTCATGACCGCCCACAAGCTGGCTCCCTCGCACTTATGCTGACACCTGACTCCACCACAAGCCAGCCAAGGATCCCAGATCAATATGGAAGGAGTTGGCTCTTTGAAGTGTTGTTTTTCATGCTGGTTTAGCTCCCAGTACCAGTTTTTTGATTCTCACAAGTACAAGAGCGGAGATGAAGCAACAAGCTCATTAGTTTAGCTTAGGTCTAGTTAGGTTGAGAAGTAACAAGCCATCTAATCCTTCATCATGGGATTCACTTTGTGGGGCTATACTGTAAACTAGATCAGTTAAAAAGTATTTAGGATTAAAAACAGGAGAGGGTAGAAACTATAGATAATACTTCAGATACATTTCAGAGAAAAACAGTATAAACTGTCGCATTGGCACAACAAAGAAGACAGTGATTTATGAGGGGCAAAACAGAGGAGAGAAGTTGCAAACAGAAAGGGCTAGGACCTCTTAATCAAGGTTTGCCACCAGAGAAATCATAGCGCGAAACCTCAATTTTTTTATTTTTATTTTTCCAAGTGTTATCTTTCCATTACTTATTACAAAAATGTCATACATTCCATTCTCAGACTTTTTGTCAGGAGATTTGCTTCATGTTTGTGCATGCCCTACACATACAAGTCAAGTGAAACACTGAGGATTTCCAGTGAAAATCTGTATGCAGATAACAAGCTATCAGACCTGCTATCTCCTGGACTGTTGAAAATGCCTTTCTGTATGTTTCTTCTTTTCCCCCTGTGTCCAAGGTGCTGAGACTTAATGGCTTACTGCCAGTGCCAATGCTTCATGCAAGGGCATAGTTCTGAGACTAACAGTTAGTAGCCAAGCATGAATAGCAACAACGAAATCTCTACATTTGCAACACATTTTTGCTGCTCTGATCACCCTGGACAGAACTCACAATTGCAGCTTCTACTTCGCCCTGAAGTTTGAACTAATATCAGAAAATGGCAGATTTTAGCATACCATTATGGAAACATATATAAAGACACAGTGAATATGTGATATACTGTTTCTGAATCTGCACTATAGCTCTGTCTCATTTGTACGTTGCACTGAGAACTGGTAACTAACTATTCTCCCACTCCCTGCTTCTCACTGCTCCCTGTCCCTGCTTTTGCTTGGAGAAGAGTCAAGCTACACTCTAAAAGGTCCCTGACACCTGACAATCTAGGAGCTAGGGTGGTGGTTTACACTATTATGCACACCCATCTGAAGCACAGACACAGACATCAAATGTTAGTAGTCCTTAAGCTTGTAGGTAGTCCGCAAGCATTTTAAAATATTTCCTTGTATATCTACCAGTCCCTGAAAAAGAAAAAGAACTGAACTAAGTCTGTACTTGCATTGGAAATACAAGTAAAATAATAATAGAATTGTTCTGTCTGTTCATAATAAAATAAGTATAAGCTAAGCTTATAGAAGTCAATGTCAGACATGCAGGGGATTTTTCTTTTGGATTATGTTTAAAGCAAAAGCCTAGCTGATAGCAAAAATTACACCAGCAGAAGTGCCATCACTACTGTTTAGCCCAATTCCACTTTGGTTGTTAATTTCAGAATGCTGTAACCTGTTGTTTATTTTTTTTTCCCAGTCTATTTAGGGCTTTCCCCACTTTTCTGTATTAATACTTAAAGTAATTCTAATTTTTTAAAGGATGATGGGAAAAGAAGGTGTGAAGGTTCTGTTTCACCGTAGATCTGATTCATATGTGAGCTTCCAAAAAAAAAAAAAAAAAAAAAAAACTGTTATGTCTCTGAAATTTCATAATAATTATTTATATTTATAAGTTATTTTGCTAAGCATGCAAAGATGTGGAAACAAATGAAGAGGAAAAGTACCATATAAGTAAATAAACATTTCGTACAAGTCTATACAGATTAAAATGTCATAGGTTCCACTCCCAAAATTTGCTTTCCACCACCATTTAAGCCATTGAAAACCACTGTTTTTTTTAATATAAATAAATCTCCTTTCTAGTACCATCAGAAGAGCAGTGTTAATTTTTTGAAAGAGCTCTGGAGGAAGACCCCCTCCATCTAACTTGGGATAGACAGGCTTCCTATGCCAGGAGAGTTCAGAGCAAACACATTTTTTGCATTTGGAGCCTGGATTCCAACCCACCTTCTGCTGCAAAAATAAGATGGAATATCCCTGAAGCTCTTTAGCACACATAGCCTCCTCCAAATTCAGCATAACAAATTCAGTCCCATTTTACAGACCCATGCCATAGAAATGCATCTGAATATGCCAGTTCATTTCACATATTCCCATTCTTAGGGTGTTATAGTTCTGCTTCTGAATTTTCTTTGATTCTCTGCCATTGTTCTAGGATTTCTCAGCCCCACCAGGACTCAACTCCCACTTCACAAGTTGTCATATCATACTCAAGCAATGAATAAAGCACAAAATCTCTGCAGAATTTTAAATTATTATTATTATCAGGCAGCTGAAAATTAATGTACCCTTAGCTGTGCAAAAGACAATGAGACATAATGCCTCGCCTACTGCATAAGTCTGGAAATGCAAAACAGAGAACTATCAGTAATCACTAAGAAATAACATAAAATGAAAGGTAGCCCCAAAAATCACACTCCTCAATGACAGTCACCCTCATATCATAACACTGATCACATCTGCTAGTTGCCTTTCTGTTTCCCACCTCACTCTGCTAGCTGCATAATCACTGACTTTCAGGATTCTTGATGAGGTACCATGAGACAGCCAACTGCCTCTCTCCTTCTACTCTCTAAGGCACTCACCCAAAGCCTTGCTGAGCCTATCCAATTCACTAAATCACATAGAAGGTATTTCAGCATATACAGAGATACTAAGGATCTTTCTGCTAGATAAGCAAGCAAAGAAGCCTTCAAGGGTCAGGTGAGCATTGGACCTGACAAAAAAAAATACAGCAGGATGCAGTAAAAGCAGGAGGCAGGGAGCAAACCAAATTCTATCCTTGGCATCAAATTGTTTCATCAGGTTAGCCACCTCACATATCCTTCACCTTCAGGACATTGTTCCAGGTGCAGTTGACCACATCTAATGGTGTCATGCTGCCACAAGGGAAGGCCTCACTCCCTCCTCCTGCACCCACCTTTTCCAGACCTGCTTTCATAGAGCTCCCCTCACCTGAACAGACTTCAGTCAGTTGATCACAACCACTAACTGACTTCCTTCTCTGCCAAGCTGGTAAATTGAAACTCCTCTCGCCTGGGGCCTTACAAACACCTGAACAATCTCAGGTTGACTAGGAGGACATATGAGCAGGTAGTTGGGAGAGAGATGGATCCTTCTGTCCCAGAAGGGGTTGAGCTAGATCCATCCTGTGCCCTAAAAATGTAGCATTAGTCAGAGGACCATTTGCTGAAATGAAAACAATGACTAGAAAAAACAAGCTAACAGCATTTGCTAGGTAATTACAAACTCCCTTCTGAATATTCTCCATAGGTCTAACTCATACATTTGTGTTTAAGCACAGAAGTTCTTAGCTCATAACACACACACACAAAATGACTATGTCAAGAGACTAAATAGATCAAAACTCTGCTTTCCAGACCATGATGTATAGGAAGTGAGAGCACACGTAAAGGTACAACCCTTGCTCACTCTCTCTATGGGAAAAATTTAGGGTGACATACCTGGAAACAGTAGACCTCAGACCTCACTGATAGCACAAGAAAGCCTTCCTGCTCTCGCAGCTTCCAGTCTGCGGGGTCAGAAAATCAGAAAGTCATCTGATCCTTCAAGAAGTACATTCAGCTCACTACACAGAAAAACAGCTTCATATTTTTCTAGATTAATCTCCTGTAGTTCAATATTTTCTTTAAACCTGACTGTTCTCTGTCCCATTTCTTTTTCTATGTATATAAATATATACTATTTTAATTTCAAGAGTAGATGTAATTTAATTATAGAAAAAGACATTATTATTTATAAATGTTGGAAGTTTAGCACTGATATCTTCTATTTTTTTTACACGAATATAGTGTTGAGAAATTGTGAAAATCAGTCTCCTCTCTGAAGACTTTGGTTCTGGGGAATAGCATTTCCTACTACAAATGTTCTGTCATACAACATCTGACAAGTTATATTCACAACCTGTTAAGACATTACGTATTCTCCACGGACCTCTTCTGGTGTCCAACTCAAGAAAACCTCTTCAGTGTATATTGTGTTGCTTTGTAAATTTAAAGAACAAAACAAAACAAAACAACAAAAAAACACTATTTTTAGGCCTTCACTACTAGTCTAACACTTAAGCATCATTCTTTTAAAACCATGCAGGCTATGTAAACACACACTAACTCATATGTCACACATAAGTTCTTTAGAAAACGTCGGCTTAATACCTCAAGCTTTGAAATCAATAACAGCAATTATACACATGTCAAAAAGAACTGCTCCCCTTTGGTAACTGATATCTTCTAAGGACAGGTACTTCATGTTTGCCATTAAAGCAAAATACCTGCCTTCACCACTGACACTAATTAGTGTCATCATGTGTCCATGAACACATAACTGAATGTCATGTCATTAACAGCACTGTGTTTTGGGAGGACTTCTATTTTTATAAGTGTTTAACTACTTACTTTGAGTCCACTAATTTACAGCTATGCTCTCTCCAGATGGAAACTTTTAATCTAATCTATGCCCTATTTTCTTCACTGCTTATGATGAGGCTCTCACAGAGTTTAAGAGGAGGGGGTAGGGAGGAAAAGCATTCAGGGAAAATCTGTGAATGATTAAAGCCTCTGTAGCTCCAGAAGGACCAGGGGAATGCTGGGCATGGACTTATTCTTTTTATTTCTAAGCCATCCTTTGGATCTGACACTGCTCATACAGAAGCCCTGTGAGCAAAGCAACTGGGATGGGCTCAGCATTTGCTGTGCTGTTTCTTCTGGTCTCTGCTGGTTTGCCCTATGCTCCATCAGTGAGACCAGAGTGCAAAGATTGAAACACCAGCACTGCCTGTCTCCCATTTGTTGACTCTTGTCTTTGGGCTGCAGGGTCTTAGGTCAAAAAGGAGAGAAAAGTCATTTTCTTATCAGCAGGATTTCTAAGGCTAAAGGAGTCTGGGAGAATCTGGAAATATGGGGAGAAAAATCCAAACTCCAGTTCTTGTTTCAAGATATTGGCTAAGATCCAGATGAGACTGCACCTCTCTTCTCTTGTACCTGCTGATGGTGAAGAGTCAGCGTGCTGCCTATCCCATTTGGAGGCATCCACCCCTCTTAGGTACATAGCCTCATAGGCATCTACATCAGATTTGCAGCCTAGGACTCAGGCTCCCAGGCAAGGACTAGGTGCAGCCATCCTGAATTCCATTGTGCCTATATTCCAGGGCACCTTGCTGATCAAAAGGAAGATTTTTTATTTTTTTAGGACTGTCCTTAAAGCACAGATTTAAGTGGCTTAATAATTAACATAGCGTGTTATACCAGTCACACTCAAGAAAATCCATACCTTAAACTACTAGGATTCTATATGGAAGATTAAATCAATAAACAAGAACTGAGGATTAAATCAGCTGTTAACTGTACTGTGTGCAGTTTCTGTCTCCACATTTATGGGAGGACAAGCTGGAGTTAGAAAGGACACAGAGAAGTACATATAAAATGGCTGAAGGGGTGGAGTAGCTGCTTTGTGTGGAAAGGCTTTAAAAGGCTGGAGTTGGAGGGGAGATGTCTGAAGGGTAACAAGAGATACATTTACAAAATCCCACAAAAGGTGGGTAAGGTGAGTGAAGAGCAATTCTCCCAAAAATGCTGATATATAGGGAGCTTCAGCAAATTGCCAGCTCTGGGGTGAGAGGCTCCTTACAAAAACAATCAACAGCTCAAGGCTGAAGCATGATACATTCAAAGAGCACAGGTGGAATGAGAGGCATGAAGCCCCTCTGAAAGAATTATAAGTCAAAATACAGACAGATATCCAAAATACCTGATTTTGCTTCAATAATAATAATAATAAAGCTATCTTGCTTACCAAAAGCAAGGTTCTATTTTAATAAATAAGACATAGTGCATGAATTATGAAGTAAACCTCATCCAAAAGAAAGATCATTTGAGAGTAATGGGGAGCTTACAGCTTCCTGATGGTTAGGGAAATAGGTAGGCAAACTGAGCCAAGAAAGAGCAAAAGGAAAATGGCCCTACTAATTACAGATAGCTGTTTTTTTTCAATGTTCAGTGACATTTCTGCTCTTTCATTTTCTGATGGCTTTCACTTTGATCCTAACAAACATAATCATTGGTATCCTAACCTGATGGGCAATGTGTTAAGCTCTGCATTGCGTTTTTCTCTCTTCTGTTACCTAAACCTACAGAGGCCAATTATATTGTCTGTACCAGTCTCAAACACAACAATTACTTTTGGTATGCTAGCGGTTATAAACACCAAATTATACTTTGAATAAAGACTGTGCTCTGAAGTTATGTTTTCACTTTACTTGAACCATTTTAGAGTAGAAACACATTGTAACTTGCAGTGTAGATTCTTTCTCAGGAGTATTATTATTAACTACAGGAAGACACCTGTGTTGTGCTTCCTTCTCTAATTACAAAAGGTCAAATAATTTACCAAATATGAGTTTTTCAGTTCTTGTCATTTTTGACATCATGATTAAGTATGATCTGCAGTTCATTCATTAAAGCCATTATATAAAGAACAAATATAGCACTTTGTCAATGTTTCATAAAGCTACTAAAAAAAATTCTTTGGAAATATTAAAAGCAGAACACACCACTCTCCAGCAAAATATATTGACTTTTCATCCACACAGGAAAATTTTATAATGATCTGTTTTACAAATGCATTTCAGGCAATTTCAATGTTAAAAAGAAGTCAGTTTTCAAGTAAAGACAGAAGTATTACAAGAACAGAGAACAGGAAATTAAATGCTTCGTTGAAGAACAATTAAAGAGACATCCTTGATAGCATATTAGGGATAGTGATAGATTAACAATCTTTTACTTTTTACATGTGGTACTTTTTTCATAAGAGAGTTCCAAAAATTAAAGAAATGTTTTAAAATAAAGTCACTTGACTTTTATAGTACTAGTTTTTAGTTTTCCACACAAAATGCACATGACATTTTTAAAATGAGATGGAATTTTTTCAGCAAGGAAGGAAGGAAAGATGTCTTTCAGGAAGGAAGCAAGGAAGTCTTTCAGGAAGGAAGGTAGGCCTACCTAGTTCTTAACTCCACCCTAAGCAAGAAAGAGAAAAAAATTACTTCCAGCTAATGAAAAGAAAATATTGAAAGTGTATTTCAAGTTTGGGACTACAGCAGAGGAGCTGGGGGATGTAAGAGCCTTGCAATGCCTGAAGACTTCGAAGTGGCTAGCTGAAGAATGTGCCAAGTTCAATGGAAATGAAATTGTGAATACAAAAATTCATCCATGTAGATTCCATCCAATGTAGATTCATTTGCTAATCATTTTTTTAATTCAGCCTGTAAGAAATGGGGCCTTTATGCCAAGATTCTTCCTTCCCCTTGCCCAAAAACAAGATAGCTAACGTCACCCTGTACTGAAATGTTAGAAATGTACAAGAAATTTTAGAAAAGGCTGAATGACTTTGGCCAATGTAGTGTGAAAAGAGTTTCACAGTGGAAGGATGCAGCAACTCCTGCTTTCTGTTTTTGTCTCTATTCATGTCCTTAACAACAAAAGATAATTAAATACTGACCACAGGGTGCAACAGAATGAAACATCTACCAAGTAAGATGAAAGATTTATTACAAGGACTTACAGAGATAGATCTTTGATTACAGACATCCTTGAGAAAAGTGAAAGGGCAGGATGTTAAGCCATAAATCCCAAATGACTATTCTATCCTACTAAAAGAGACACTTACTAATGTAGTTTGACTAAACTAAGCTTTTGTGGCCTTCATAAGGATAAACAGCCCAATCAAGGATTGTCAGTAAGCACACTTGCAATTTCTTTATAGAGGTCATTGAGTCAAGATGAGAGGAAGTCTTCAGATATTTACAAGCAGGTATTCCTGAGCATAGACAATCAGCAGCCCACTTCATTCTGCACGACATTCTCTGGAAGAACACTCAGACCAGGTGCTCAAACTTTGTGATCTCTGGCCAAAGGTTTGTTGATACTTTGGGTCCCATGGAGGTACCCATTCACTATGCAAAGTTATAATTGACATGTGCATATGCAGCAGAATTTCAGACTGCCAATCAGACACGTGTAGTGGTCTCCCCAGATGTGCCACACTCAGCACTTATGGCAGATCAAGTCCATTAAAACACAGGCTCAGCCATGTGGTGGGAGACGATACGTGGCAAACAGTTTTCAGACACTTCTATCCCTATCCATGTCTCTTCTCTGTGTTACATTGCACTCAGTCACAGCGTTGTTGCATCCCCAATTGCTTTCAGTTCAAGTTCTGTGGGATTTTTTTGTTTTGTTTTTCTTAAGTGAGATGTTACCTTTTGTCCTTCCTCCTTTCCCAGAGCTGCTTTTCTTTTAATATGCCATCACCATCTACCTTTCTTCACTGTAGACCTTCTCAAAAATGAGCTGGGTCTGATTATACAACTCTTAGATCTCTCCCTGCTCCCACCAGCCCTCAGAAAGATAGGTGGTTAATTGAAGCCAGCTGCTTGGTGGCTTTTCCACCTATGTGGTAGTTCAGTCTATCACAATGAGAGATGACAGTGGGAATAAGCCATAAAAATCCTTGGAAGTGAAGACAAGCTGCTCACATTTGATATACTGAAGGGAAACCATGTGGAGGGAATCAAAGAGAGGGGCTGTGTGGTCAATGTAACGGATCAGGAGAGAGGTCTTTGCTGTAGTGCTGTGCAGGGGCAAGGTGGCCTCTGTCAAGGGTAGAGGAGGATGCAGCAACTGAGAGGGGAGGTGATCAGAGTCCTATAGCGTGGTTTAGCTCTGGAAATGGATAAGAAAACACAAAGCTGAGAAATGTTCTGGAAGGATCAGCAAATTATAAAGAGTGTGTTGATGTAAGGACAAAAAAAAAAAAAAAAAAAATCCTATGCACTTGTCAGATAGGATTAAAAATTTGGCAAGAGTACTGAAAATACTGCAGATCCACAGATTTATGGTGTTATGGATATAAAGGCTAAATCTCTTTCTCCTCCCTTTTTTCTCTCCCTTTTAAACTCCATGTCTTCTTTTAAGCTTCTACTTCTAAATTCTACAGACAGTGGACCTGCAGCAAGATCAAAATGAAACAAACAAACAGACAAACTTAAAACTCTGGCCTCGACAGCTTTTATTTAGAGTTTCAATAATGAATGTTAGATTTAAAAAGACACAGCCTAGACATAGCCTAGCTTTTTCACATTTTGCTGATATAAGTGTTGTATGCAGAGAACCAGAAGAAAGAAAATGAAAAAGAGAAAAGAGAGGAAGGAGAAGAAAGGGGAAAAGAAAAAGAAAACATCAGTCAGCCATTAGCTACAGGTGGTAGGCTTTTTATTCCAGATGCTACTACATCTTATGTACTGAGAATAAGTAGTACAGCCCACACAGAAATTCCAGGAAAATTGCAGACTGCTACATAATCTTTTTTTTTTTTTTTTTTTTTTTTTTTTTTTTTTTTCCCTCAGAGTAGGATGTAGCCTAATGTAATTATGGACTGCTGAAGTCAAGTATCAGCTTTTTTTGCATCCTGTTTATTGTACAATGACCAATTATGTCTAATAGAGACAGACAGGTAAGGTTCAAAGGAATAACTCAGTGAGTTAAAATGGGAATCATCCATATTAGCAAAACTGTAGGGCCAAATCACAAGGCCAAGGAAGTCAAAGGGAGCTTTGTTTAAAATGCCAATGTGGTTAAGATTGGGCAAATGAGTGTTTCCTAAAACAGGAAATCACTAAAGAAGTTTATTTTAATCCTGGTTTCATTTAAGTCTTTTTTTTTCATCTTTTCCCCAGCAAGTTCACATTGCTATCCATCTGGTTTTTGTTCTTCCCTAACATATCCGGAATGTCTAACACAGCCTGTAACTTCACATCTCATCGGGAAGAATACACATAGTGTACATGTAAACATGCCTATCTGTTCCACCTAGCCACCTGGCCTGGGACTTTCTGAGCTTTTACAGATAAAGTGACCTAGACTTAAGCAAGGTCAGTGGGATCCCTTGGTTGGATCCTGTTAAGATCAGTGGGTTGCTGTTGCAGCACTGAAGGCAAGAGAGAAAGCCAGCATGTTCTTCATACTTATTAAAATTTCTGTGGCGCTTCTCCTAAGACTAGGATTGTTAACTTAAGCATTAATTCTCATGCCCTGGCTAAATTACCATTCAAATTAAATGTGTTTTATTATTATTATTATTATTTGGTTGGTTGGATGTTTTTTTTTTTTTTTTTAGATTCTCCTTTCACTTCCTGGTGCATATTGCTGAACATGCTGTTTTACACCACTAAGCAGCTACTGAGATTCATCTCATGGTGGCTGCATGTTAATGCCAATAGAAGTCGCTTTGCATACTCCTCTGCCACTGTTTCCCTATTCAGAGGCTTAATAAAGCCTCTGTAAATTCTTAATCATTTGAGAAGGAAGATAAGAGCATGAAGAGCATCTGGATACCACTAAAAGTCAACAAAGTTGAAGTTTTCATGGTAGGCTTCATTAGAAGGTTTTGAAATGTATCAGCAACTTACTATTATAAATATGAAGCTATGTCTATAATGTGTAACATGTAAAAATAGAGCAAGTAATAGAGGAAAAGAAGTACATGGAAGAAATTGGTGCTGAGGACAGTAAATTTTTATTGGGTTACAGCTCAGGAGAGTTTCTTTACAGCAGATTTAACCAATCTGCTGGATCTGAACAACCCAGTGCACAAGTGGTGTGAAACTCTCCATGGGACATCAGGTCAGATACTTGTGTCCTCAATGAGGTCAGGAGTACATTTAGTGCACAACAGGGTGGCAACTTACAGCTCAGCCTCTCTAGAAAGGATGCTCCTATCACTCACTCAAACATCCCTGTACACCATATCAAAGCACATCAAGTGTGGACAACTGGGGGATTCATTTCAGCAGTGGAAATTTCCCCCAAACCTGAGTGCTGGTATAGCTGCAACCTGCCAGCCAAGAATGTGCATTTAAAGCACTGATACACCTTCTCCTCTTTCTCAGAAAGTGAAAAAAATAAATAATAATAATAATAATAATAATAATAAAAAGTGCTACATAGCTCTGTTTCTATTCCTATCTCTTTGTGATGCTCTGGTGACTGCTTTTGTATAAAGCTCTTAATTACAATAAGCTTATATTTAGCATAACTCCCCTGTTTTCAAATAACCTGTTCTGTTTTGAGTGAGAAGAGAATGGGATTTTTAAAATAGATTTCCTATTATTTTTCTATAACGTTACAAGCTGTAACAAGATTTAGCTAATAGTATACCAGAATTACAAAGTGTAATTACAGGAACTGTTTGATCCCATCACTCCATAAACATATCAAAGGCTGACAGCTCAAGATGAAAAATAGACTGTTTTCTATTATTTCAGTCAAAAGTTAAGATGTAAATATTTCTCATTCTTTTTCATTATTTCTGTCGTAGTTGAAAGAAAACAGAATCATAAAGAGCAGGTAAGAATGTCTTTCGCTGCAGGAGCTTCTCCCTTGAAAAGTCATATTGATTTCCTTCTGTTTTCATCTGTGAAGATATGGAATAGAAAACCTGAACTCTATTATGTGGTGTGAGTCCAGAGTAATTCCATTAAAGGGACTTCCTTATAGTAATTCTGGACTAACTGTAATATAATCAAGACCATCACATCATGATTGTAAATGAAATCAGAAGAATTAAGAACTAATATAAGCGACAATGAAACATTCTGCTTACATACAGACAAGAAAATATTTACACAAATACATGCACCTAATATTTAAGCTTTTTATCTTCTTTAAAAATTCTAAGTATAATAATACAACAATACAACAATACAACAGTGCATCAAGGAGGGTACAGAATTGGCACTGAGTCCTTGATCAGGAAAATGTCTAAGCATGAGAGTGAAATAAAGAGAAGTATCTCTTTAAAGAAGAAAAACGACTCCACCGACAATAAAAAATGAGATCTAAGTCCTCAAGACAAGATAGATGTGCTGTTTCATGGCAGAAACAGCAAAAAGCATCTACTTTATGTCAGCCATAGAGGAACGCTTACACGGTGAAAGACAGAGAACACAGCAGGGCTAGAATCCCATTTGAGAGCATTGCTCCTCACTGATTTTATCTAAGAACTATGGCTGCTGATGAACTCAGCAAGTCTCACACTGTTCACAGCTAAAAACTTATTTTCTCCTCCACATCAGAGTAAACTGCTGGACAACACTTATTACCCTGTAAACTAGCAGCAAATGAACTGTTTCTGCTAAGCACCATTGAATTTAAAAGAGAAAAAGCTTGTTGGCAATTTGCTGCATATACCTATTATGAGAGAAAAAAATACATATAAAAATGCACTGATTTTAAATATTAAAACCATTTCTAAACAACTGCAAATCAAATTTTCAGTATTTTTCATAGCTGGATTAGTGAGACTATTGTCTTCTTTGCTAGTATATCACCTACTCTTGATTTCAAACCATGTAACTGCGCTGTTAGCTTTTGTCATAACCAGCTGTTTTCAGTGCACTACAGAGATATCAAATCAGGTCAATAAACCACCTAAGATTATATATATATGATATATATAAGATACAAGATATAAGATATATATAAGATATATATGCACGTGTATGTATAGTTAAGTAACTAAGTATGCATCACAGTAAAGTATAAATATATTCATAAAAAAAAAAAAAAAAAAAAAACAGTATTTTTTCTTACGATAGTTTTGTTCTAATCAAGAATTACTATGCTAGCACCAAGCTTCTACCATTTCAAGGAGAGAAATTAGTCTAGTGTGCAAAACTTCTTTCTTATAAACACTTCAGCATACAAGTAGCCTTGTATGTATACCTTCACGGGATAATGTATACAGGATCATGTTTCATTTTTATAGAGCCCTCAATTTAACTCTTATTAAATTCTACAGGCTTTTTCTATTCAGGGAAGAAAAATTGGAACTCTTTGGACTTCCATTCCATTAGCAAACCCGTTAAGGATGTCCAAGGTCAGTCCTGACAACCTAAGAATCTCGATCAGGAAATCTGGGGGAGCCCATCAGGGCATCCTCTGTGCTTGTATGGGCTCTCCACCACTGGCAGTCCTGGCACAGGAGTGTAATGGGAGTGGGGAAGTACCCAGCTAGGAAGGGTCTCATCATTTCAACAGTCTACTATGGGCAAGCACAGTGATAGGAAGAGAGGCACGTTGCCTTCTCCACAGCACAGTTGGAGCCACTTAGCTTGATTGACAGGGGCAAACACAAACTGAAGAAAGCAGAGATGCCACAGTAAGGGTTACCTTCAATTATGGCCCACAAAAGCAATCTAATACTTTTTGGACTCTCCCACCCTTAAAAAGCCATAAGAAGAATAAACATATTCCATCTCCAGATTTCTCATAATGAGTCTTTCCTAGCAAAATTTAAGTAGAATTTCCTTGATTTTCTAAAGCTTACTGAAAATAATGGACTCCTTCCTACCCAACAGACCGCAGGGACCTATACAGCAAAAAGGACTGGTAGAATGACTATAGAATGATATTCACATGTGAAAAGCTTCCCAACTGATCAACAAAATACAGAATGAGGGCATGCTCAAAAACAGAGGGGCATGTTCTGCCAGAAAATATGGATAGACTTTTGGGGATTTCTCCAGTCATCTGTATTATTCTGCAGAACATTTATCAGCTTGTTACAGCAGAGCTCCAGGACATGTATATGCATCCTTTCTCACCTATATAAGCCTCTGATCAAATCTCATCTCTGCTCCCCTGTTCTCTTCCTACTTCCCTGTTTAATCAAGGATAGAGTCTTTTCCCCTATTTCTAGGGAAGAAACTCACTTACCTGCTACAAACATCAGTCAGTATTTTCCCTGCTACTGTTTCATAAACCTTGCCACCAGCACAGTGACAAAGCAGCCAAGACAAGGCCATGGTTTAGCAAACCTGGTATTTGGCCTTCTAAGAAACACCACAAGCATTCTGAATTTCCCTCACAAACGTGACGCTCTGAACTATATCTTCAGATTTCATTACTGAAAATACCGAAACGTACTTTATGAGCTAAAATGAGTTTCCTGTTCATTTCTTATTTTTGAAACTGTCTCTGGAAATAAATGCACACCAAAATAATAAATAAATAAATAAATAAATGGAATGTCAAGCAATGTGACAGATCAGAAACAGCCAAGAGACAAGGTTATTGTTATTTGGATTTGAGCTAAGCTGCTCAATCATGGCAATTGTAAGGAGTATACCCAGCCAACCTGCAGGCCTGCCTTGCAGGTAGTGTGTGCCATTTCTGACAACATTGACACAAATTATCTCAAAACTGACACAAAATCATAATGGAGACAAACTCTAAAAGAAATGGGTTTTCTTTTAGAAGAAACAGGGCTCCTTCTGAAAGAAACAGGAAAATCTGTAATAATAGTATTTTGCTTTTATTACCTACCGGTAGAAATAAGCACCTGCTCTCTCTGGTATCCCACCACCGACAGAGCAGTAACGCTTCAGTGTAACTGCACGCTGTAAAATCTAATTGACTGTTGCCCAAACACTGGATGTAAAGTGACATGCCACAAACTCGTCTCCTGTCCATTTACTACAGTGCTTGAGGAACGTTGTAGTGATTTAATGAGTAAGATGCTCCTGCTTATTGCCTGTGATTTACTCTGCAGCCGTGCAGAAAATGGTAGGACTGACAGATTTCAAGGAAAGTTTGTCAGCCATTATCCCCGTGGATTAGTCAGCAAATCTTCTGGCTGGTGATAAGCAATTCTCAGCAGAACACTATTTTGTTTTTATTCTGGATTTTATTGTCTTCTCCCCCAGTGCTTATAAAAAATGCTCATTTTAAGGTTTTGAATGAAATCTTTACTGGCTCACATCATGCGTAATTCACACTCTCTATAAAAGTGCTGAATGCTAACCAGAAGTATTAGATGAGAATTTTAAAAAGCTATATTTAAAATAACCTGCTGAGGCATTCAGGAACACAGCAGAAGCATAAATACTGAGAAAAAAAAAAAAAAAAAAAAGGACAGCAAATACATAGTGTGCTATAAAGAACCAGATTTTAGTGAAACTGCTCAAAGATTTGATTGCCATTTGCATAGAATTACAAAATTAGCTACTACAGGGGCACAAATTAACATATTGTTTTTTGGATTTGAGCTAAGCTGCTTTAACAGCCTGGGACAAAGCTGATACAACTTTTCTTTACCACTCAGATGCAAGGATTAACTGTGGTTTTCACATGAGTTTTTCCAGAGACTGCAGTCACTAGCACCCATCTTCAAGAAAGTGGTGGGACCATTTAAAGTCTTCCAATACTTCATGCTCTATGTCTTAAAGGACCAATATACCTTGTCAGACCCAAGGTATATGGTATATTCTTATTTCCATAAGGAACAGTCTTTTGAAGCCCCAGCCTGGGTCCTTCTTAGTAACAGCAACACTAATAATATTGCCTTTTTAGAGTTCTTAGAAATTCCAGAGCCCCTGGGCTATGCCCAGGAGAGGCTCCAACTTCTACAGGAAGGTCCAAGACATATGGGACAACACAATGCACCAGCAGCATGCTCCAAAAAGAATGTAGGTACCACAAGTTTTTTTGTTTTGTTTTGTTTTTAATGTTTAAGTATATGTTAGAATACTCAGCTCTATCATATCTTGATTTTTACTTTCTGCATTACATTAAATGCATCCCAGGGCAAAGTATGTGAAAAGTAAACATAAGCTTGGGAAAATAATAATAATAATAATAATAATAATAATAATAATAAATAAACATGATAAGGAGAGAAAAGAAAGACAGTTCAGCTAAAGTTTAAGCAAAGATGAAGGAAGAGAGTTAAGAACAGGAATAACTGTTAGGGTTACAAAAACAAAAGCTTTGAACATATAATATGATGCTAGTAGTACTGTCACTGCAGTTTGATAGTCTAAGGAAAGAAGTATGGTATTTATTAGACTAGTAGTAATATTTTTGGAGGAAAGGAAAAAGCTTTCAAGTGACACATGCCTCCTGCTCAATGTCAAACAATGCCTGAGGCAAGAGCCTCTCTAACTGGCAGATGAAACCTTTCCTCAGGGCAGTTTTTCCCTGGAATTCTTCTGCTGCCCAAGCATATAGGAGGCACAGTTACCAGGATTTAACATATGCTGTGCATAGTTTAGTTGCAACCTTCTGGAGATATTGGATTCACTATACATTGCATGCACAGGAGATATAGGATTTTGCAGAAGTACCAGAGGTTTTGTATATGAGTGGCAGAGTTCAGGTGATGTGTCTGTGATTTCCAGATATCCACTAGCTAGCCAGAGCAAAGGTGGATGGATTTCCAAATGTGAGGTGCTCAGAAAAATGACTTCATCCTCAATTTCAACCAGATAAACTTCCAAACAGACACAACTGGGGAAATACAGATGTAAACATAGAATAGATTACAGAAAAGACTCTCAATCTTGTTGAGGTTCCTGCTCTGATACCATTCTTATTATGAAGTGCTAGAGGTCCATAAAGTCTTAAATCTAAAAAAGAATTAAAATTAACTAAAATAAGAACAGTTTGGGGTGGATTCCAACTGTTCACAGAACGTTAGTGTAGAACAATAGATAAAATGAGAGAGAAAGAGCTGGAGTGCTTCTTAGATTTATTAGAAACCAGTATAACTTAGGAATTTTTTTTAAACACAAATCCTCAAGATATTATATTATTAACATTAGAACTGAGTCAGCAGTGATGTTGAAAGAGGCCCACCAGCACCAGATAACAAAAGAAGACAAATTAGTCAACTCTGTGATACATCCAGCTGTAAATCTATGGTGAACATGAGGATATTCTGCTATTTTTAGGTTAACTGTTAATAACTTTTCCCCACCTTGTTTTGTGCTGATTATGAAGAGGAATTAATGAATACATCCTGGGGGCCACAGAGCTGGAAAGGAACTGGAGGCCCTAGTGAGCACCAAGTTGAACATGAGGCAGCAAAGTGCCCCTGCCTCAAGAAGACTAACACTACTCTAGGCTTCATTAGGCAAAGTCTTGCCAGCTGGTCAAGAAAGGTCATCCTTTCCTACTACTCAGCACTTGCAAGGCCACATCTGGAGAGCTGTATCCAGTTCTGTACTCCCAATTATAAGAGAGACATAGACATACTGTAGAGAGTCCAGAGAATGTTCAGAGGACCAAATATGGAAAGCAGGAAAAACTTTATATTTGAAATGCAGGACTAGCAATAATTCCATAAGAAATGTTAGAGTTACTGGGAGTATTTTTGGCAGAACTTAACCCATAATGAGTAAAAAGATACCTTTGCAGGTGTCTGACACTGAGAAACACAAGCTGAAGAAAGCTACAAGAAATATAATAAAGATTATTATATCTATATTATATATAAATATATGTAACACTTCTTTATTAGCAACAAAAGAAATCTAAAGAAACATCAGACTATCTCAGACATGAAATCCAGCAGCAAATGAGGCTGTGGTCTATCAAATACATAAATGTATAATACAGTGGGTGAAAACTGGCTGACAGGTCAGGCTCAAAGTGTCATAGTAAACAGGCTGGTGGCCAGTCACTAGTGGGGTTTCTCAGGGCTCCATCATGGGGCCAGTTCTTTTCAATGTTCTAAAAAATTATCTTAATGCAAGACTCAAATGAGCCTGTAAGTTTGCAGATGACACTAAATTGGGAAGAGCTGATGACTCCCTTGAGGGTAGAGAGGCCTTGCAGAGAGCTCTTGACAGAGAGCTGGGGAATCATCAACCATATCAGTTTTAACAAGAGCAAATGCCAGATTCTGCACCGGGGATCAGGAAACCCTCACTATACACATTGACTGAGGGACAACAGGATGGAGAGTCTCTATGGAGAGAGTTCTGGGGGTTCTGGTTGACAGCGGATTAAACATGAGTCACCAGAATGCCCTGGAAGCCAAAAAAGGCCAACTGTATCCTGGGGTGCAGTGTTTGTCCCACTTTATTCTGCACTCATACAGCCTCTCCTAGAGATTCTTCTGTGCTGTTTTGTGTGCCACAATATAATAAGGACATAAAACTATTAGAGAGTGTCCAAAGGAAGGCAATAAAGATGGTGAAGGGTCTAGAGGGAATAGGTATGAGGAGCAGCTGAAGTCACTTGGTTGTTTGGCCTAGAGTAGAGGAAGCTGAGGGGAGGCCTCAGGGCAGCCTGCAAGCTTCCTCACGAGGGGAGAGGAGGGGCAGGCGCTGAGCTCTGCTCTCTTGGGACAACGACAGGACCCGAGGGAACAGCATGGAGCTGGGACAGGGGGAGGGTCAAGCTGGGTGTTAGGGAAAGGTTCTTCACTGAGTGGGTGGTCAGGAACTGGAACAGGCTCCCCAGGGAAGCGGTCATGACATCAAGCCTGTTGGAGGTCAAGAAGTGTTTGTACAACTCTCTCAGACATATGGTTTGATTTTTGGGTGGCCCAGTGTGAATCCAGGAGTTGGACTGAATGATGGTCCTTTTATTGGTCCCTTCCAATATGGGATATTCTATGTTTCTCTGCTTCTATGATTCCATGAAATAAATCATCTATCCTTAAAGGCTACTCTCTTAATTCGTATTGTAGATGACTTGCAGGAAGTTCTTCCTTCAGTTGCAGCTCTCTTACTAGGCTCACTAGTAGATACTAGATATTAAAATAAATAAATAAATAAATAAACAAAAAAATTATGTGTCAGTTGAAGTTAGGTTGTGTCCACTCATATCATGCTATATGATACCATAGGATCAATAGCATGGATTCCAAGTGCCAACAAGTTCAGATTCATCCAGACCCTCTTCCTCTGTATGTTTTCATGCTTCCTACTAATGGATCAGATTGTTTAAACTCTTCATTTATATACCTCACAACACTTTTATTCCAAGTTAGCACTTCTCATTACCCTTTATAGTGCCATTCAGAAGGTCACTTCTTAACTTTTCCTTTCTCAAGTTTTTTAGATGTATAGATACTCACCTACAGAAGGTGATAGTCCCAAATGACCAAACAGTCATGAAAAAAATAAATAACTTATGGAAAGTCAAGAACAAACTTACATGAAAAAAGATCTGGCTCCAGCAGCTAGAATGCATACGACAGGGAAGCTGGGTTTTTAGTTTCAAAACTTCCTACCTATTATGTATCTAACGTATCCATTTATGAATTCTGCTTGTACAAGATCCTTCTGTGCATGGGTAAAGTAAGTGAGCAGTTGTCCAAAGAGCAAAATTAAATGTGTGTGTTGTCTATGTGTGCAGAGGACCTAAAGGAACAATTAGCTTTCTGTGCCAGCCCTGCTGTAATGCAACAAGGTCCCTGGCCTGCAAAAACCTATGTATATATTTGTATTTATAGAAATTAAATAAAACAGGAAACTTTAAAATGCATGGCCAGAAAAATCTACCTTTGCATACTTTAATTCTTGGATCTTAAAGTTGTGTTTTTTTAATTTTGTTTAAATTAAATTAAATTCACACAACTAAAATGCCTTCAGATAATTCAGTTCAACTGTATTTTCATTTGTGTGGTTTCTGATGTGAAAATATAAGCTAGAGAAAATGATTCCCTACTTGGTATGAGAAATCATTTTAAGAAGTCCTGTAATTCAAAAGCAGAACAAGAATTAGATTCACATATTCTTGAAGTCAATGTTAAATATGCTGTTAACTTCATAGGAGGAGGGACTTCTGCTAAAAATGTGTAAATGAAGGACTAGTTTTTGACATCTCTGTTTGCAGTTTCAAGTGTTTTGTGATGCAGTATCAAACTTCACTGAGTTCTGTTGTATTTGGTGAAGCTTGTTCCTGGCCCTGAGGTTCTTCATACTGGAAGAGAATGCTATCGGTCCATATGGATTGAGTGCCACAGTCAATGGAGAAGAGAGAGACTACCCATGCAGAGCTAAATTGTACCTCCGAACAGCATCAGGGTGTTTCCAGGATGGTAACCAAAATATTATCACTTACAAGTTCTCCAGCACTTGTCAATATATGCATGCCCACTATGACTATTTTTGATAAAACACTAGTTTATATGAACAAGAGAATTTGACCTGACAGGACACTGACCTTGGCCAAAGTTATGCCTACCAGAACACCCAGAACACTTTATTTTATTAATGTATGGCAAGCTGGCAGTTTTTTCTGTGTTTTTTTCAGTGTTCTTTTACTTCCTATTTGAAAAATCCTTTTTCAGAGAATCAATCAAAGGGTCTTGAGGAGGAGACTGACTGACCTCCAACAAATCAATTAGATCTTAAATGAAAGCTTTTTGGTAGTCTTTTTTTTAAGAAAAAAAAAAAAAAAAAAGGTAAGTGAAATACAGTTTACCTTTAATAAAACTACCACAAAGTAATTGTATTGTATAACAAAGGATACATCAATGTCCATAGATATAGATTTTCTATAATAGCTAAAGTCATGATGATCCATGCTCTTCTACCCAGGTTAGTTCTTTCCGATTTTAGAAGAATAAAAAGAATAATTTAAATTTAATTATCCTTTTAAACTGTCATAAAGTAATAATTTAGCCTTCTAAGAAATCATCTTCTTTAAACTCACCTCCCAACAGTGTGATAAGACTGCTACAAGGCAAATTATTTCCAAACATTACCTCTTATAAGTTAGTGTGTTCAGTAATCAGGCCATCAAATGGATAGCTTTTTGAGTCTGATCAACTCGAGGAACATACATCTGTGTATTAAATCCTAGCCTCCAGTACTGCCACTTCTATAGCTGCTGGTTCACTCTCTGCCTAGTTCCAGAATTTCAATTTCTAAATTTTAATTACTGAACAACCTTTAGTATGACCCACTAACAACTAGGATGGGTAGACAAGTTAAAATAAAATAAAATCCACTAATAATACTTGCTGCAAATACAAACTGAATTTATACTACACCCCTGCAGTTCAAAGCCTTTGGCTAACTTTGCTTTGAATTGTTTTGGTATATTTCACCTTTTCCAGCTCTGAAGATGAAAGTGTCAAAATATCACAAGTCAGCTTCCTCATATGAGATTTTCAATGAAATTTTGCAGACACAAGAGGTTCAGAAAGTTCAGGAAAGTACCAATTAAGAGTTCATGAATCCTCTGAGCTTGCCCTATAGCACTTTTTAGACGTGAACTACACATGCACACACACACAATCTTCTTAAGCATTTAGTGACTTCAGAAATGTTCCTTGTCTCACCTGAATGGCAAACAGAATGTTATGCTGCCCAGCAAGAAAACAACTCTACAGGAACATTTTCAGTGGAAATGGTCAATATCTGAATATATATATATATATAGAGAGAGAGAATTTGGTCTAAAATGCAGTGTGATATATTTCTTTTGTTTCTTTAAGCTTTTGCAGTTTGAAATGCAAACTCTCCTTGTACTAAAGATTTTGTCTAAACAGTACAACATAGTATGAATTTCACAAAGCATTTTCTGAGGCAAAACACACACAAAATATGCATAATCGTTGCCCCAGTTATAAGATCTAATAATAATGATAATAATAATAATTAATAATAATAATAATAATAACAGAGTCCTGTTAAAAACACCCTACATTGCAGCACCTTTCATAATAGTTAAGAGTTCACTTTGAAGCAATGAATAATAGTTTGGCTTCAGTACAGTCAATGACAAAATCTGTATCTGGTATATCCATAACTTAAACTTTTGTAATGATTATAATTAGTGTCTGTATTTTTCATGCCTTGTCTACCTTGAAAATGGCTTGTTCACATATAGCTTATTGGTAGCCTGTTTGCTTCCACAGATCACTCCTCAAAGCACAAACAAGTTTCTAGTTTTTAACCCAAATATTCCTGATGATTTGTACATACTGGACCAGCAGCATTGAATCAAAGTATGAAAAGAGGAAATGAAGTGACTACCTGACACAGAGAGGAGCTGCATATGAGGACCAAAGAGCTACCTATCAACTGCCAGCAGTCAATGCAACAGCAATTCATCACCCAAAGTCAACAAAATGCACATTTTCTAGATTTCTATACTTTCCCATATTTCCAAGCACAAGAATTAGAATATGACTGCTGTAGTTATGTATTTACTGTGACTCTGAACAGGATTTTAGAGCTTACAGATTACCTGGATGCATATAGATACATTTGTGCCCATGAGCATGATTTCTGGTTTGCTACTTCAGCTAAGTTACAGTCTTTCTATATAAATGTTCTTGTACCTTGGTTCTCTATGCATAAAACTGAACATTTCCTTACCCAATTACTGTCCCTGAGATTCATTATGCTATTGTTATTACAATTGTGTAAGAAAGTAGAGAGGAAATGTTGCTTCCATGGTTCTTTAAATTTAAATTTCAGGCAGAAAGACTAATAAAGATGCTAAAGTTTAGGACAAATGCCTCCTATTTGTTTATTGCCTTTGGCTATGATCATAAGGTCCACAAATGTAGGCAGCACAGCAACCAATACCTAGTATTTTGCAAGATATAACCTATCATGACTATCATACACAGAACTCTACCCATGTCTGAGGTACTGCCTTCAGTGTGAATACAGGAACAGATTTGTGGTAGTAGGTATTTCCTTCAGATATTTCAAAACTTTTATAAACTGAGATTCTTGATCTATTTGACACATATGCACCAAGCTTTTTTTTGCAGACATTTTTAGTTCTAACCACAAAATGTGACTTCCCCATAAGGATGTCGTTGAATCTTTGTAGTAAATTTTAAAGCTAATTTAGGGCTTCTATTATTGACAGAGGCCACAAAGCATTAATAAAAACATAATTTATAAACTCTAAACTCTAAAAGCAACAGTGTGGTGGTATACTCCTCCTCTCCCCTTAACCTGATCTTTCAGCCATAGGCTTTCTCAGGCTCAAGGTGGACTCGGGAGAGATAGATCCAAGGGCTAATGGAGAATGCACCAACCACATACGGCTGGTTTACAAACATAGCTAGTAGCCAATCATCTTACCCCATAAACAGGACAGCCCAGAGCCCACTGAGCTTCCTGTACTGCAGCAGGCTGCATGCCAACATCTTCCCCCTGAGCAGGGACGCTTCTCAAGGTTACTCCTAGAGGTCAAGAGATTCCTTACCTGCAACAGATATTCAGTAAGTGACCAAGAGTTAGCTGGTTGAAACTTTGCAAGTAATTCATTAAGCATGCTGAAACTTTGTAGTCTTAGCTAAGTAACAAAAAAGATTGACTGTGCATATAATCATTTAGGCATAAACCATCAAGTCTGGGATTGGGATAGGATCTGGTTGAATCTAGACTCTTTGGATTTTGAACAGCAAAAGGGCCTCCATTCTGAACCTCATGACTCACCGTGAGGGCTTCACTGATGCTTTTAGTCTGACCCTGACCTCTATGCAGTAAATAATCAAGTGATCTTGCCATCACAAATCTTATTAATGTTGTGTTTACCATTAGAGCTTTGTTAAATCACTGTCTTGTTCACAATTAAGCTTTACTATATCACTATTTCATCAATAAATATATTGCTGCTTCTCTCTTGCAGGCAAAATGCTTAATTCCTTTTGTGACAAACAACTAAAAGAAAACCACATTACAGAATATTTTCAGCAAGTTGTCTCCAACACCTGTTTACAGATCACAGTTACATATCTGAATGTATATCTGGCAAAACAAGATGGACTACACATAAAAGAACTTGTATTTCCATGTACCTAATCTCACACACATTTCTAATTTCAGGGGAAAGATATTTTACATACAGTGCTATTACATGACTGTTAAAATTTGCCTACAAGTAGGAAATCGTGGATTAGACACCCCTAATCCATTGTCACTCCAGAGGACTTCTTCAGCATCAGGTCAGATCTCAAAAGTGAGTACAGTTAAGACTGTTACCCTATCACATATATTTTTAATGTAAAAGTTGATAAGAGAATAAAGTTTAAGATAGATATATTCCTTAATGGGGAATTAGAAATAGTCACCATCTGAAGTAAGCTGCAGTTTACCTATCAATTAAGAGTAGAGGATGAGTCCGAGTAAACAAAAATGTGACTTATGTAAGTATGGAAATGACCTTTTTTTTTTTAATTTGGAAGGAAGCCAGATGGCTTCTCCTACAAGGAGAAAACAGAAGTCACTGCAGAGAGAAAAAAATACATGGTCCCGGGTAGGTAATATACAGCAGTCAATGGCTGATAGTGAGTCAGAAATAAAAACAAATATATTTTTCAAGAACATAATGTCACTGGTAATATGTTGTAGGTTTCTCTAATTAGAAACTTCAATTAGTTTCTTGCAAAACAAGACAATGTAACGTGTAACACATGACTCAAACTGAGAAATTCTAAAACCAGAAGAAAACATTAGGATATTGTAGTCAAGAGTTTTCATGGAGAAAGTTTTAACGGAAAAAATGCAGTTTGCTGAAGTTTTACTACACTGTCCTTAGCTGGCTCACTTTTACTAGACAAATTCAGCAAAACTTTTTTTTTTTTTTTTTTTTTTTTTAGTACTGACAAACTCCAAAGATTCAAGAATCATAAGTTAGGCATGGAAATTGTGACTTTAAATTAAAAATATTGAGGATTTTTTAAAATATTTGGATATATTTATTTGCCATTTTAGTATGGATATATTAGGCTTCACTTGGGTCATCCACGGCAATCTGCATTACCAGAAGACAAGACAATGTGTCTTTGTGAGATGAAATATGAGAGTTTCAAGTCAACATAGGAGTTGACTCAATGTAGAATCTTCCAAACGTCAGAAGATTCATCATATAAGTGACAGGCATCAGCAAACATGATTTTTAAAATAGTATTTATTTAATGGAGATTCCAAGTGATGATGAATTCTCTTCTTCCCTTGATAGTCTTTTCTAGTAGCTAATTACCCTTTCTGTAAAATTTGGTGGTTTCTTGTTGTGTGTTTTTTTCCACTTTTCAGTTTGTTTCTTTTCCTAACTTAGCTTCTAGCCAGTGGGGTCTTGTTATGTCTTTGTCACCTTAGGCCCTTAGGATATTGAGATCTACTTCTGTTTTGAAGGAATAAGCAAACTTCACCAATATCATTTGTGTTTCAGTGAGCTTTTCACCTCTGTTTGCCAGACTAGCTCTTTCTGACTAGGAGAATGTTTTGATTCTGTGATCTGTGTGCTAGATGCTGTGTGCGGATTCTGAGGCACATTTGATGGTTCTTTTCTCATGGTGAATCACATGTAGTGCACAAGCCTGACCACAAAGCACTGAGGTCAATGAACTGAGCTGCCCACATGCATAAGCAACATCTGCACTTCTGAACAGCAAGTGGGCTGAGCAGTGAATATGGAAGGATGTTATTCAATATGATTTGCACTATATTGAAAATTTCTTGTATAGATGACACTTATGTATAATAAAAGCAGCTGCATTTTGTTCAGTTTGATATAAGTGTTTAGCCTAACTCTTCTGGAAAGCAGGCAACATATGCATCAGGAAAACAAGATATTGTTATCCTTATTTACATGGCATTTGGATGTTACCATAATAATTATATAATTATGGTTATATTACTAATCATACCACAAGTCACTATCATGTAAATCTTTTTTTTTTTTTTCTTGAATTAACTTATTAGTACGATTACACCATATGTCCAGAGGTTATGGAGGAAAACAGAAGTAGAAAAAAAAATCTCTATGACCCACACAAAAGATTATATGGAACAGTTATTCTATTTTGTCAATCTGTTTGAAAACAAGAAGAGGTTCAGAGAATTGTTTTGCCTGAAAGAAAATAGAAATATAGGGGAATAGTTGATAGGAATAGGGGTGTGTGCTATTGTAATTCTTCTTATCATCATCATCATGCTGCATAAGGATTTAGAAGATATCCTGGCATATTCTCTACTCAACTTTTTCAGTAGTATCTCCTTTATCAGGACTTTAAAACTTGTTGTCATGTCAATGAAAGACAAAATTACATGTCAAGAAGATGACTAAATGAACAGCATGAAAAGGAACCCAATAAAAGCTTCTTACTAACACATATGGCTTCACCCATGAATCAAGTTTGAAGAACAAATATTACAGTTTATTTATTCAAAGGATAACTGTTCTGCACCTGTGGTTTCTCAAAAGGTACATGTAGCATCTAAAACATTTGCAGAGAAAGAATATTGAATAATGTGGAAGATAGCATGCATCTGAGCTTTGGTTTCATTTGAGTGTTGCTTTGGGAGGTGCGGGTATTTTTGATTGGCTGGTTGTTTGCTTTAGTTTATTTTTTAATGAGTTATTCATATAATGAGACCTTAAAAGCTCAAGGAACTTTTGCTGCTTAATGTTGGCAATATAACGTGATCTACAAAAGGAGAAAAAAAAAAAAAAATGCTATTTAAGACAAAGGCAAAAACCATATAGCTGAGAAAGGAAAAATGCTTTTACAGTATCTTTTCCTTTGCTTTTCAGAGGGAGAAATATGGTGTAGATATGAAGCAAATGTCTTCTGGGGATTAAACAGTAGCCTAGTAACAAAACAAGCCAATTGTACTAAAATAATAATGTATTTTTTATATTAAAAAAAGTACTAAAATAATAAAGGGTTTACATCACAAGGGTTTGATAGCAGAAGGGCTGCAGGGATGGCTTCTGTTTAAAGAGTCCAGCAGCTGCCCCATGAAAGAGCCAGCTCCAGCTAGCTCCAAAAGGGACCCACCAGTGCCCAGAGCTGAGCCAGCGAGCAATGCTGGTTAGGCCTCTGAGAGAGCAGATTTAAGGAAGGGAAAATCCTGCTGCACAACAGCAGCTGGAAGAGCAAGGAGTGAAAACCAGTCCTGCAGACCCCAAGGTCAATGCAGAAGGAGGGAAGGAGGTGCTCCCATCAGCACTTCCCTTGTGGCCTGTGGAGAGGCCCCTAGTGGAGTAGGCTGTCCCCCTGCAGCCCATGGGTCCCACATGGAGCAGATCTCCAGGCTGCAGCCCAGAGTGAAGCAGGAGCCCCTGGTGAAGCAGGTGGATGTGGCCTGGAGGAGTCTGCGGCCCATGGAGAGCCCCTGCAGGAGCAGGTCCCGGGACGGAGCTGCAGCCCGTGGAGAGGAGCCCACGCAGGAGCAGGGGGTCTGGGGGCAGCTGCGGCCCGTGGGGGACCCGTGCTGGAGCAGTTTGCTCCTGTGGGATGGACCCCATGGTACGGAGCCGTGTGGGAGCAGTTCTTGAAGAGCTGCTGCCTGTGGGCAGCCCCTGCAGGCTCATTTCGGGAAGGACAGCATCCCATGGGGGGGACCCCGCGTGGAGCAGGGCTAGAGCTTAAAGGACAACATTCCTAATCCAATTTGTAGACAATATGTTCAATGCTTCTGGTTCTATTTCAATAGGGTGATAGATATATAGAAGTTATGAGCATGATACATTTTTCACGAAAGCCACAAAAAACAAAGCTGAAAAAAGCAACAGAGTTGAATCCTTTGATCCATTAAAATTTAACACATTAACATTTGTCATCCTGTATAGCTGTATACTAGTGCTTATGTTTTATGAAACTGGCTAATTTTTATCTCTATAAATCAAATTTGTCAGTTTCATCAGTCTATTAATCTGTCTGAGATATATCTAAAATGGAAGATTAGCTCCTGTGCAAGACTTATGTGGTCAATAGCAGGCCCCAATGGTACCAGGTCTGAGTATAGCTAAATGAAGAAATCATCAAGTAGCAAATAAAGAGAAAAGAAAGAAAACAAAAATCTGAGTGATAACATTGTGGTTAAGTATAGACGTATCATTTAGTGTCACCAGTTTCAGCTTTCTTTCCACAGGCCACTACACATTCCTCTCTAATTATGAAAACATTATTATGGCAGATTTAAATCCCATATGATTTGGCAGTGATGCTGATATTTACCATTCTGGCAGTTCATAACACTGTCATTACATGTACAAACAGCTGACAATACAGAAAGGAATTCCAAAATTTGTTTTCTTTCAGTGCAGTGACCCATTCAAGCCTTTCAAAAAGTTAATGTTGGCTTCACTCTTTGGGAAGATGTCAAGTAATGACTTCATGGATATAAAATATGATATTATTCTCTTCCCTCAACTATTTTTTTGATAGTTACTTCTCATTAAAGTACCCTTTTTAGGAAAAAGCATACATTAGAAATGAATTTCAGAAGAAAACTTATCACGTTTAGATTTTAAAGGAGGAAGGTACATGTTTAAAAGGTAGAAGATTGTTATCTATTTTAATTCAAAAAATGTGTAAGAATCAAAGTACCTGGTATGTACAGCTATTCGTCTTTTTTTATCTTTTCTGGATTGTGATCAAACAGTCTATCAATATTGTACTTCTGGGATTTATATTAGCTTCTTGCAGTCTTAAAAGCTGTAAGGAATTTGTGCTCTGTTGATCTATTTTATTATTACTAGTATCCTGTAGATTTTTGGTAGCTCAGTTAATGAAATTTTGAAGGGGTTATTTTCTCTTAATATTAAAAAGATATCCAAGAGACGCATATTGCCCATTGAGTTTTTACAGTATCAAAAAACTCTCCTTATTAAAAGTGTACATTAAAGTATGTGTGTACATTAAAATATGTGTGTCTTCATATGGCTAACCTGACTGAGATATAGCAAAAAATGCAATGACGTGTTCATATTTGAGCCTACAGGAGTACTAAAGAATATGTTTAATTGAAACACGTGATCAGTCTCCATGCCTCCAAGTTTAAGTGTGTTATTTCAGATTAGTGGCACAATCATTTAGATGCTTGGACATTTTTCTGCTTATACAGTCATAATGGGGAAGGGTGATAAGTCTGTACTATGCAATGAAGCACTATGTGAAGCTATCCAAACCAGCTTTGAAAATGGTGGCATGCCTACACAAGATTGGCTTCCTGTGAATACTTCTCAGACAGCTAATGCTATGAACTAGTTCAAGAAGAAGCCAGGTGAGTGTTTATAGTACAATAGAGTTAGGAAGAGACCACAAGAAAACCACCATACTCTTGTCAGTTCTGTAACATAGTATCATTCAGAGATGCTAGCTGGTGTCCCAGAGGCAGGATAGCTATGATAGAAATGTGCTTGGAAATTAGTCCTGCTTTGCTAAAGCATCTTAACTGCATTGTAGTGAGATTACTTAATGTTGCATGTTTTTTATAGAAGCTTTTTTTTTTAGCTAGGCTCACAGATTGCTGCCTAATAGCAGTCAGTTCTGTAGCTTCCTGTATTACCAGTCCAGTATCTGATTTACAGCAACCCTCGCACTCATCTCAGCTCCGAATAAACTTACAGTTAAGTCAGGAAGCAAATTCTAAAAAGAAGTCATAAAAGCTATGTGTAACTGCAGCCATTCTGCAGTTCAAAACAAACTACTATTTATTGATTGAAATACAACATATGAGAACCTTTAATTTAGAGAGAAAGCCAACTTTAAGGTAGAGATTATATTTGCAAAGAAAAATATCCAATTATTAAAACAGTACATAAATCATTGTATCTTTCTCTTTCTTTTCTTATGTGACTAGTCACTTTAAATGCAGTAAAAAGGAAATAGTGTAGACTGGATGACCTCTATCACAATGAAGAATGATTGGCAAGGCAATGTAATATGTACTCTCTCCTCTTTCCCACAGAAGTTAAGACAAAAAGCGTACAAAAGCGTAACCCTGTATCTTAGGCCATTTATCTTGCAAAATTCAATTCCAAATTTTCCTGTTTGTTTGGTTTTTTTTTTCCTTTTTTATGGGACAGAAATTACTATTAAGAAATATTGATTGAATATTTCCTTATGTTAGAACTTATCTAGGACAGCTGAAATCATATTTTTTCAGGTATCATGATCCACCGTGGCAATCACCCAATAGTTTCTTAATGAGAGATTTCAAAATCTCTTCTGTAACTGCAAGTTTTTGGGATAGCTGTCACATCTTTCTGTTGTCCACCTTCCATCTGCAGAATGTTCTCTCTATCTGTCATAGTATATGTAATCCCCTCAAAATTGATTTGTCATCCTTTGATGATTGAAGATCTCTCCATGAGCCTGTAGCCTGTAATATTCAGGTTGATACAAGCTACTACCTTCAGTTTACATAAAGCATTCAATATTTTAATCAGACAGAGTTTCAGAAAGAGGTCATTCAGTTTCATTGATGAGACCCTGGCAACGGATGCATACTGACACATACCCAGCTGTGTGGGGTTTCTCATGGCCTTCTCCATTATCAGGAGGAGCCTGATGATTCTCAGCTGCCACCAGTTAAAAAATTTTACTTAGTACTATTGTCTCTAGTGTCTATGAGCTACTTTGCCTTTTTTCAAGAACTCACTCTGTTGTGTATTGATCAATTCCTTTCTTACTGCTTCATGTTTGGGGTGGTAGTGTCTCTGATGTCATCTGATGCCAAAAATATTTAATTTCTTTAGTATTCAGTATGTTCAGTACTGGCTCTTCCTAACTGTAAATCTTCTTGATCAGTACAAGGAGCAATATGTAGTTCATAGTGGAGATCCTTTTGGAATTCAAGTAGGAAATTTAAATGCAGTGTATTTTTTGTAGGTATGTCACTGTTCTATTTCTGGCCACTGCAGTAATGATCACAATAACGTATTGAGAAATCTCCACATATCGCTTAATCAAAGTTTTTTTAATTCAATAGCCTCTCTCTTTTCCTGAGCCTGAAATTTGCCTGGGAGGCAAGGTATGTAATAAATCTCACCATTCATGCCCTCCCTTCACTAATCACGATTTAGGACTGGCTTGAGGCACAGGCAAAGCTGACAGTCACCCTGGGCAGTGGAAAGAGTTAGCAAAATTACAGTTTGAGGCATGGTGGGGGATAGCAACCCATCCTTGGGCAGTGGGCTTTGTGTCCAACTCCTTTGTTGGTTGCTGGGCCCAAGCAGCATGGTCCATGGTCCCATCTTCAGCTCTCCAAGAACCCTCAGTTCCTGGGGGAAGCCAGACAAAATTGGCAGCCCTAAGAGGGCAGGACTACAGAGGTTGTCCTGGAGGAGGAAGTTCATACCACTGTGTCTAATTATTTCACTGCCGTAGCAGGGAATGAAGCCACATGTTGGAGCAAGCTGCAGAGAAGGGGCAATAAATATTCTCTCCTACCAGGGCTGAGGCACTCATTTAATAATTGCATACAAAATCACTTAAAGAGTGCATTTGGTTGTTCTGTTGAGCAACCACAGACTACATGTGGAGCCAGATGGACAGAGCTCTGCCATGAACATACATGCTATTTAACAATGCCCTAAGACAGCACTACTTCACCCCTTTCTAGGAACAGGAAAATTGAATTTTTTATACTCCTGAGACATCTTGAGCTGATCCTGTCTGGTCCTGGCTGTATTAAATACTCACAACCAGATTTATCCCTCTTCATACACTTTACTACAGCACTGAACCTACCGTATTTCCTCTGTAATCAATGGAAAGAGAAAAAAAAAAAAAAAAAAAACTGATTTCTGGAAGCAATGTTGTCTTTGTTGACTGCTGAGTGAGTTTGACCCTAAATTAGACACCTCCATTATGTCTTTGAGGCTAACTGGGAATGAATTACCCCTCAGCAACTTCTGATACCAGGTTTGATCAAAACTGCAGTCATGCAGTCTTAACGTGTACCCAAGGTAGTTGCTGTCCCAGTGTGGTATTCAACAGAACTCAGACTGGACTGCATGTATTGAATCATATCACTTACGCTTCAGATGAGGAGGGTTCCACAAAGTTTGTGTAATTCCCAAATATGCACCATTGGCAGATTTGCAGAGTGGGGGGTTAATTCCTGGATGTCTCCATCATCTAGGTGCCTGACACCAAACTTGCTTTTAGAAACTTGCAGTAATTCTGAAAGAAAATTCAGAAACGGCAGAATTCAGGAAAATTCAGGAAATTCCTGAAACCATGCTTCTGCCCTTCACCTCCCAGATTTCTGTTTCCTGAAGAATTTTCCCTTTAGTTATTTTATACTGTATTTGCATCCAGAGCTTTTGCTGCTCACCTGGCAGACTGAATATATTCACAATTCCTTCTTGCATCAGTGGAACTCTGAGCAGAAAGTGTTTTTCAGCTTGGTTAGGAAAAACATTACTTCTGTTTGTTATACTGCTTTAGTGTGGGACATACAACTCCTCTTCATCCAAGAGTGATAATACCCAGAGTAAACAGATAATAAAGAAAAATCATTGGGATGAAGTAAAATACCAAGTGAAACAAATTACACCAAGTGGTTAGGAGCCAAGGATTGAATTTATATATTAGTATTATTCTATTATTTTGTTTTGTTTTGTTTTGTTTCTAGTAGTGAAGTGGAAAGGAACTTGGTTATCCCCAAAGTAGTATTAGATAAACGGTCATTTTTTCATTTTCTGCCAGTCCCCCACTTCCCTAATATGTGCACTAGGGGCTTGCAAAGGACAAAATACTAAATGACAAAGTCAAATAATATATTTTAAAATATTAGTACTTATGTGTGTCTTTAAGGAAAGTAAAATATTATCTCAAGAAGAGTTCATAATTAAATTCACTTAGGAAATCTAAGTTTTACTTTGATTTACTAGCTACCTACCAGTCACAGGTAGGTAGCTGTTTTTTGACCATTTTTCTTTTCAAGAAAGAATCAAAATATATGAAGAATATGTTTGAAAGTATTCTGTCAATCTTGAGTAGATACAATGCATGATTTGTGCAAATCAAAATTTGACTAAAATGTGAGAGGGTGAGGTAATGAGCATATCTTGAGTTTTCTTACCCCTTCCAGAGGACTGTTTCAAGGAGACTTGCTTATTATAAACTAAAGAAATTATAAACTTAATGCAGAAAGTAAATGAAGTTCTATAGTCTGAAGAGCGCAAAAGGTAAGGCTAGCTAATAAGAATGGTCCTTTCTTATCTATTTAAATAGATTATCAGTTTAATGATCACCAGTGATTGAAATCTAGGTTTGTTCTTCATCTTAGAGACAAATATACAACTGCACAGTGCTAATTTTGGCTAGAAGCTTTAGATACCACCACAAGGAAGAGTCCTCTGTGAATTAACACACTGTCATTTTCTCTGGAGCTTCCAATCAAAATAGCACCTTCTTCAGTGCATGTAGTTTTTCAGGATCTTTCCTAATACTGAACAAATCTTCTTATGATGTTAAATATAAAGGAAAAACTTCAATATCTCTGCAAAGCTGATAAAACATGCAGACCTCATCAATGTGTATATCTGAGGGGAGGGTGTAAAGAGGATGGAGCCAGTCTCTTTTCAGTTGTGCCGAGTGACAGGAGAAGAAGCAACGGGCACAAACTGAAGCACAGAAAGTTCTGGCTGAATATGAGAGCGCACTTCTTTACTGTGAGGTTGACAGAGCACTGAAATGGGTTGCCCAGAGAGGTTGTGGAGTCTCCTTCTCTGGAGATATTCGAGACCCACCTGGATGCCATACTGCACAATGTGCTCTAGGTGATCCTGCTTGGCAGGAGAGTCGGACTAGATGATCTTCAGAGGTCCCTTACAACCTCAGCCATCCTGTGATTTTGATTCAGTGATATTGTGCTTAGGAAAAGAAATGTACAAAATATCAATTTCCATGTGAAATAAACAAAAGACAAGATGTGAGTTTAATTTGCAGAGAAGGAATAAATATATGGAATTAATATATTCTCTCCACCTGTAGCCCAGGCTCAAAATTTAGAAAGCTCAAAATCTATGGCAATGAGAAATTTCTGAAAACAAATGACGCATGCACCTTAAAACAGTTTGATATAAATAAGAAATAATTTTGGATGCATTATTTCTGTCACATAAAATATTTCTTTCCCACACTATTTCCTTGTCTCTAGATTGAAGAGACGTAGTTTTGATGGATGGACCACTTGGTGGATAAGGAATTGGCTGGATAGTTGCACTCAAAGAGTTGTGGTCAACGGCTCAATGTCCAGCTGGAGACCAGTAATGAGAGATGTTCCTCAACGGTCACTATTGGGGCCAGCAATATTTAACAGCTTGGCAATGAATTTGAGTGCAACCTCAGCAAGTTTACCAATGACACTAAGCTGTGTGGTACATTCTACACACTGGAGGGAAGGGATGCCATCCAGAGGGACATGGAAAGGCTTGAGAGGTGGGCCTGTGTGAACTTCCTGAAGTTCAACAAGGCCAAGTGCAAGGTGCTGCACATGGGACAGGGCAATCCCAAGCACCCAAATTTCTACCCAAATACAGGCTGGGTGGAAAATGTATTAAGAGCAGTTCTGAGGACTTGGGGGTGCTGGTTGATGAGAAGCTCAGCATGAGATGGCAATATGGGTTTGCAGCCCAGAAATCCAACTGTATCTTTGCCTGCATCAGAAGTAGCATGGCCAACAGGGCAAGGGAGGTGACTCTTACCCTCTGCTCTACTCTCATGAGACCCCACCTGGAGTATTACATTCAGCTCTGGGGCCACCTCTGGGCAGACCTTTCCAGTACCAAAAGGGGAGTACAAGAAAGCTGAAGAGGGACTATTTATCAGGGAGTGTAGTGACAGGACAAGGGGCAATGGTTTTAAACTAAAAGAGGGTAGGTTTATATTAGATACAAGGAGGAAATTCTTTTCCCAGAGGGTGGTGAGGT
>CM021731.1:149318711-149336897 GCA_011075105.1 Heteronetta atricapilla
TGGTGAGGTACTGGAACAGGTTGCCTAGGAAAGATGTGGATGGCCCATCCCTGGAGGTGTTCAAGGCCAGGCTGGATGGGGCTTTGAGAAACCTGGTCTGGTGGGAGGTTTCTCTGCCCATGGCAGGGAGGTTGGAACTAGATGATCTTTAAGGTCTCTTCCAACCCAAAACAATTTTTCTATGATTTTATGATTATTTAAAATTAACATGACACTTTTAGTATATTGGAGCAAGATATTTAATAATTTTAGATGCTGATCATTAGAGTATACTTGAGACTGCTTTCAAACTATAAAGTCAATAAGGACCAATCATGCTATCTTACTCTAAGGTCAACCAGATAATCAGAGAAAACCATGTCAGACTTCAGTTGGAAAGCCAATAACAATGGCAGGTACTTTCTTCTTCACAATATTTGTCACAATGCATTTATATCTGAAAATAGAATGAGGTTTCTTCTTCAGCTTTTCAGAGTAATCTGTGAAATTTGCCCTGGCATAATTCTACAAAAGATACTTAAGTTTTGTCATAGATAAATTTGTTCTAATAGGATACAAAATATTTTCTTGTGGTGATACCTTGAGGCAACAGTAGTAGCAGTAGTTATGTCTATCTAAATGTATTTGTTTGGAAAAAGCTACTCTGATTTTAATAAAATAAAATAAAATAATTTTAAGCAGAAGCTTCACCTTCTACACCCTCAGTTCTGTGCTACTCTGAAGTCACATGTTAGAAATTCCATATTAGCATTGTAGAATCTCAAAGAAAAGATGAGCTGTACCTATGGATGTAATAGAAATTGGCACATTATTAACCCATATGAGGGGAAGGAAGGCACACGACACTCTAAAACTCAGTAGTTTGTTATAAACTGTCAAATATGAGCAATTTTAATATTTTCCTTGCAGACACAGTAATCGCCACTCAAACTGTGATGACACTCCCCATGCATTCTGCCTACACAGCTTTAATGACTTACTAGTAGAAGGCTGGCCAATTTAAATGCAGGAAGAACAAATTGCATGGCTATTTGTAAAATAATATCTCTAGCCTTTATTTGTTGTCACAATCTCATCTTTAACCATAAAAAGGAATGCCTAAGCTAAGCTGCAATGACAAAACATTCCAAACAGTCTAAACAACTTATTGGTCCAAGTTCCAATTTTCGAATAGTTCAGGTTCCAGGAATTTAAATTCCATAGGAACACTGCTGACACTTCAGTAGTTAAATGGATTTTGATAATATAGTATGACCATTTTTTGTAAATGGACTTGATCTTAAAGTGACTTCAGGAAGAAGATTACTGCAAACATTTAGAAACTCAGCACTTCATGTTAGTAGACCAAATCTTTTAGACATGAATTAACTGAAGACAAATGAGGAGCAGCTGAGGTCACTGGGCCTGTTCAGCCTGAAGAAGAGGAGGCTGAGGGGGGACCTCATCACAGTCTACAACTTCCTTGTGAGGGGGAGTGGAAAGGCAGGTGACCTATTCTCCATAATCACCGGTGATAGGACCCATGGGAATGGTGTTAAGCTGAGGCAGGGGAAATTTAGGCTAGACATCAGGAAGAGGTTCTTCACTGAGAGGGTGGTCACACACTGGAACAGACTCCCCAGTGAAGTAGTCACTGTGCCAAGCCTGTCCTAATTTCAGAAGTGATTGGACTGTGCACTTAGTCACATGATCTAAACTTCTGGGTAGACCTGTGCAGTGCCAGGAGTTGGACTTGATGATCCTGGGTCCCTTCCAACTCAGGATATTCTATGATTCTTTGAATTTGCAGAGTTGAAACCCCAAATTATCCTATTCTAAAATTGAAACAGTTGCACTAAAGATATATCATGTAGATTTTATATTCCTTATCCTACCCTCTCTCCAAAATCTGGGTGCCTAAATTATAAAGTAGTCAAAGCTACTCAATTTTTAAAGACATATATGACAAAGATATTGTCCTGGCTTTGTCTGGGGCAGAGTTAATTTTCTTCATAGCAGATGGTATGGTGCTCTGTTTTGGACATATGATGTAAACAATTTTGATAACACCGATGTTTCAGTTGGTGCTGAGCTGTGCTGTTAGAGTCAAGGTTTTTTCTGCTTCTCATATTGCCGTGTCACGAGGAGGCTGGGTATGCACAAGAAGCTGGGTACGAACACAGCCAGGATAGCTGACCCAAACTGGCCAAAGGACTGAAAGACTGTGTGCCATATGGCATCATGCTCAGTAATAAACGATAGGATTAAAGGCGGGGGGGGGGGGGGGGGAATGGTTGAACATTACTGATGGGAAGTAGTGAATGAATTCTTTGCTTTGCTTGTGTGTGCAGATTTTGCTTTATGTAGTAAACTTTATCTCAACCCAAGAGTTCTTGTACTTTTACCCTTCCCATTACCTTCCCCATCCCTGAGAGTGAGCAAGTGGAAGTGTGGCATGCAACTGCCTACAGGGGTTAAACCACAACAGACCTACAGAGAAAGTCAGGAGGAAATACTTTACTTGCTGAGTCTATGCCTGTTGGACCTTCTGGACTTGCTGGGTTTACCCAGACTGTGAGGGCAACTGCCTGGTATCTATCATATAAAATGGTATTGGTGAATTATGTGATTTCATACTAAAAGAAACCATCTCTTCTGCCCTGGACTTGAAGACCCTGACCTCTGAGCTGGGCAGTTCTTCACTGTAAAGACCACAGAGAGTTTGCTGTCAGGGTCCAGATGTGCTGAGAAAACAAACAAAAAATATATATATTTATATTTATTTGTCTAAATGTGTGGTGGTTTTACTCAAGTGGGCAGCTGAGCTCCACCAAACTGCTCTCTCACTCCTCCCCTCCTCAAAGAGGAAAGGGGAGAAAAGACCACACAAGGAGCTCAAAGTTTGAGATGAGAATGATTTAATTAAAGGGAAAGGGAATGGGGAGAAAAAGAAACAGAAGAAACAAAGGCCACGCAGAAGCACAGAGAGAAAGGAACACAAGTTATTCTCTACTTCCCATCAACAAGCGATGTTTGGCCACGTCTTGGGAAGCAGGGCATCAAAATGCATACCGGTTGTTCAGGAGGACTGCTCTTCCCCATGAGAGCCCCCCTTTTATTGCTGAGTGTGACATCAGGTGTTATAGAATATCCCTTTGGTCAGTTTAGGTCAGCTGCCCTGGTGATGTGCCCTCCCCATCAATTGCCCACCCCCAGCCTGCTGGCTCTTGGGGGCTTGGAGGGAGTCCTGATGCTGTGCCAGCACTATGCAGCAATAGATACAACACTGGAGTGATACTTTGCTGTTCCAGCTACCAGAGCAGGGCACAGCACTGCTCTTGTTGCTTCTTGTTGCAGCCTTGTTGCTTCTTCTGTTTCTTTTGTTTCTTTTTCTCCCCATTCCCTTTCCCTTTAATTAAATCATTCTCATCTCAAACCTTGAGCTCTTTGTGTTGTCTTTTTCTCCCCCTTCCTCTTTGAGGAGGGGAGGAGTGAGAGAGTGATTGTGGTGGAGCTAGGCTGCCCACTCGAGTAAAACCATCACAGTAGCCTGTACAGGTGCTCTGTCATCTGAAATAAACAAACAAACAAATAAACAAATAAATAAAATATTAAAAAAAAAAATGATGTTCTTTCCTGATGTTTATACAGAACCTTCCATCTTCCCATTGCCCCTTGGCCTGTCACTGGGCACAAGCAAAAAAAGTCTGTCTCTGTCCTTTTTGCACACTCCCTTCAGGTATTTATAGACATTGATGAGATTTCCCCAAGTCTCCTCTTCTCCAGGCTGAACAGTCCCATCTCTCTCAGCCCTTCCTCATAGAGGAGATGCTCTGGTCTCTTCATCATCTCTGTGGCCTTTCTCTGTATTCTCTCCAATAATTCCATGTCTCTCTTGCACCACGGAGCCCAAAACTGGACACAGTACTCAAAGTGTGGCCTCACTAGTCATGAATAGAGGGGAAGAATCACCTTTCTTGACCTGCTGCCTAATGCAGTCCAGGATACCAGTGGTCTCCTTTGAGGCAATATGAATTCAGCTTGATGCCTGCCAGGACCCCCAGGTCCTTTTCTGCAAAGTTTCTTTCTAGCTAGATGGTCCCCAACATGTAGTTCACCCACTTAGTGGATGAACATAGGGTAATGGATGTAATCTTTCTGGATTTTACTAAGGCCTTTGATACTGTCCCTTCACAATGTTCTTCTGGACAAGTTGTCCAGCTGTGAGGTTCACACTGCACTGAGTGATGAACTGACTCAATGGTAGAGCTGAAAGGGTTACAGTGGGGCTACATCTGACTGGTGGCCATTTACTACTGGTGGACATTTACTATTGATGTTTTCCAGGGCTCAGTTCACAGGCCAGTTTTGTTCAATATTTTTATCAATGATCTGGATGCAGAAGTGGAATTCATCCTTAGCAAGTTACCTGACAATGCTAAACTGGGAGGTTCACTCCCCAGTGCGAAGAGAGTTCTTGCAGAAGGATGTAGATAGACTGGAGTATTGGACAATCAATGATGGCATGAAATTCAACAAATGTAAATTCTGAGTTCTGCATCTGGCACATCGTAATACCAGACTCATGTACAGACCATCTCCAGTGGCATGAGGGCAACTCTGCAGAAAAAGTGATCTGAGGGTGCTCAACATGAGCCAGCAGTGAGTCTCTACAAATCAGTTCTTCAAAGAACAGAAAGTCTGTTTTCCTCAAGCCCAAGACCATGCACCTGCTTTTCACCCTCCTCCAGGCTCTCGGTGTCCTGAACTCCACACCTCATTCTCACTGTCACCAAGGCTGCCTTTGACGTTCACATCCCTAACCCCACCCTTGCTGGTGAGTATGAGGTCCTGTAGAGCATCAGTTCTTGTTGGCTTCTCTATCACTTGGGTGAGGACATTATTCTCAATGCGCTCCAGGAATACATATTGCTTGCTGGTCTAGGCTTGCTTTCCTTTCTCACAATATTAATACATCTTCCCAAAGAATATGACAGGAAACAATTGTTCTGAATAAGTAAAATATTCACCATATTATTTTACAAGATGGAGAAGAAATATACCTAGCCTCTATGGCCCACAGGAAAGCCTTAGAACAGTAAATGGGGAAGAAAAGGACACTGAAGACTAAATGCTACCAAAGGAAATTTCCTGACAAGTTAAAAGAAAAAGCATCAGAGTACTAACAATATTTAGAGCAATTGCAGCACTCCAGAATACTTGTTCACCCTTCAAAAGATCATCTCTGATATGTTTGCCATATAGGTTGACAGCTATAAAACACCATTTGTTTTCTAATCTTTCTATTTTCTATAATGTGAAGGCATTAGTTGAAGTAGAAAGGGCCTGTAAAGTCTCTTGCTGTTGTATATCACTTTACAACCAAGGTTTCAAATCGTAACCTTTTTTTCCAAAACACTATCATTCATACAAGAGATATCTTTCTCCTTTTAACACTTAGTTTTCATTTCCTTCCAGCTAATGCCAGTAATAACTAGTACTTCAGCAGCTTAGTATTCATTAAATACTCATTTAAAACACCTTTTCTTCTGTGTACTTTGGACTCTAAACAGTGTTTTGATACCTAGTGCCCTTTGCGGTATCTTTTATTTTTTTCAAATATAATCTAGCTTGATTTCTTTTAAACAATATTTTTAATATACTTTATTTTATTTGTCAAATATCCAGGCCTAGATTTAGTTAAAATGTTTAATGGAAATTATAAAAATATTGCTAGCAAATCCAACAAAATTAGGGAAAAAATATTATCCCATAAAACAAAGCTTATAAATATAGCATTCCCATGCACTTTTACTAAACACTCGATGTCTGCCAGAAATAAGAATTAAAATATTGCTGATTTGAAGTTGCAACCCATATTCTCTAAAATCTTGCAGCTGTACTTGAAGTACAATCTCTCTTTTTTTTTAAAAATAAAATATTAATATACTTTGTTAATCTATTTTATTTTAACATGGCATGAATTTGGGTTAATCAACCACACAGTATAGGTACTTATCTTCATTTTCTGTGTTAACCAGGTTTTCCACTGAAACTTTCTTTATACTGGAGAGTCTTTTCTGAAGGGCAATTTAGATCAGGAGCTTCTCTCTAGGAAGATTCTGGGAAGACTGCCTGGGTAGGCAGCATGCTGACTTAGTAGCCTAAACTTGAGAGAGATGAATTCAACCTTTTCCTCTCACTATGTTTTTTTATTGCTGTATGCAGAAAAGTAGACAGAAATCAACTTTTCAGAAAAGGCCCTGAGTGTCCTAGTGGGCAATGCTGAACCTAAGCCAGCAAGGTGTCCTTTGCAGCAACAAAAAGCAACAGCCTTCTCCTTCTGGGCTGCATTAGCCTCTGTGTATTGTTGCATGCTGCTACCTCATGGGAGTATGTGGAGAGTGAGAGCCAAACTCTTCTAAGAGGTGCACAGTGACATGACACAGGGCGACAGACACAAGCTGCAACCCAATAAATTATGATTAAATATCAGGAAATAAATCACCACATTACAGTGATCAAACACTGGACCAGTTTACCCACAGAGGCTCTGGGATCTCCATCCTTGAAAATACTTAAGCTTTGCCTGGACAGCAGCCTTGAGCAGCCTGATCTGACTTCTAAAAGATGAATCTAACTTCAAAATTGATCCCCCTTCCTCTACCTGGTCTTCTGTAAGGCCTTGGACACGGTCCCACATGGGATCCTGATCAAATTGGAGAGATGTGGATTTGATGGGTGGACCATTCAGTGGATAAGGGATTAGTTTGGAGGTTGCAGAGAGTGGTGGCTCTGTGTTCAGGTGGAGGCCAGCAACAGTGTCCCTCAGGGGTCTGTCCTGGAACGGGTACTGCTTAATATCTTTATCAGTGACATAGGCAATGAGATTGCACACTCAGAATGTGCAATCACTGTTCTCACACACAGTGAGAATGCACACTCAGCAAGTTTGCAGATGACACCAGGCTGAGGGTAGCAGTTCATATGACAGAAGGAAGGGATGCCATCCAAAGGGACTTGTACAAGCTTGAGAAGTAGGTCCTCATGAATCTGAATGCAAGCTGCTGCACCCAGGTCAGGGCAATCCCAGACATGAGGACAGCCTGGGAGGACTCACTGAGAGCTACCCTGCAGAGAAATACTTAGGAGTTCTAGTGGATGAAAAGCTCAACATGAGCCAGCAGTGCACGCCTGCAGTCCAGAAGGCCAACTGCATCCTGGGCTGCATCAACAGAGGTGTGGCCAGCAGGTCGAGGGAGGGAATTGTCCTCTGCTTCTCTGCTCTTGTAAGGCCCCACTTGGAGTGCTGCACCCAGGTGTGGGGCCCCCAGCACACAAAGGATGTTGATCTGTTAGAGCAGGTCCAGACGAGGTCCACAGAGATGATCAAGAGGCTGGAGCACCTCTCCTATGTAGAAAGGCTGAGAGAGCTGGTGATGTTCAGCTTGAAGAAGAGAAGGCTCTGGGATGACCTTATTGCAGCTTTTCAATACCTAAAGGAAGCTCCTAATAAAGATGGGGAGCAATGTTTTGCTCAGTCAGACAATGACAGGACAAGGGGAAATCATTTTAAATTAAAAGAGGGTAGATTTAGATTAGCGGTTAGAAGGAAATTGATCACTCAGAGGCTGGTGAGGCACTGGAACAGATTACCTAGAGATGTTGTGGCTGCGCCATCCCTGGAGGTGTTCAAGACCAGACTGGACGAGGCCCTGGGCAACCTGATCTAGTGGGTGGCATCCCTGCCTATGTGGGGAATTAGATGATCTTTAATGTCCCATCCAATCCAAGCCATTCTGTGATTCTATGATGGTATGATAAATTATTCTGTGATTCTGTCAATATGACAAAGAACTTAAAACAGACATTTGCCACATAGGCTATGCTTTTATGTCAAGCTACTGCCAAAGTAAAGACCATAAACATTCACAGAAAAAAAAAAAAAAAAAAAGTATTTTTCTTCTGACAAGAAAAGGACATAATACTGCTCTGTTTAGAGAACAATAATGGACCCAAGATGTTCCTCAGACTCAAACAGTCAAAGCTGCCTAGGTATCTACTCCTGTTGCTCTCCATTTTTAGCCCACATATATTGCCAGTCAATATTCTGATTCATATTAGCACAATATGAAACAGACTGAAAAGTTACGTAAAGGTCTGCCAGTGAATCCACTTTTGTGGCCAGAGGAATGTGGTTGTGGCACATCATCAGTTAACTCTGCTTTCATCACTTTTACACTGATGTCACTTTAACTTGTTTAAAAAGTGTCTTAGTTGCTAACTGACTTCAGAATGATAGGCATAACAGATGCAAATTTATACCCTGTAACACATGTTGCTAGTGATTAAAAAACAAAGTACAGCGACTAATGTTAATGAATTCTGCATACCATAAATAGCGAATTACCCTTGCCAGTAAAAACATCTACAAAGACAAATCTTGATAGAAAAGAGCATCAAAGAGAAACAATTAGAATCTCCCTTATAAAGAGGCATTACAAAAGGTTACTAACACAAATTTGTCAGTTATTCTTGACTTTTAACTGCACTCCATGGTACCAAATCTGTATTTGAGATACCAGCCCATGTCTATGGTCTGAAATTTACAGTGCATACTGAAGTACTACTAGTGTTGCATGACTCATGACTTCCATACACCTCTTTGGTCGTACAGGTTTGTAAACTGAAGCACTTCAATTCTACACTGGATTACCAGAATGTGAATCTGTCATTCGAGTTTTCTGCAAAACATGCAACCTCTTTTCAGTGTAAACCCCTCTAATAGAATGGAGCAGAATGGCTTTCAGTATTTAAATACTTGCAGCCATTGTAAATTCACATATAGGATGCAACAAAACCAGTGAACCAGGAATATCCCTTTTTTTTTCCCAAACTATTATATATTAATATATATTATATATTCTAATATGTCTAAGATTACTGATTTCAATAAGTTTATATATGTAAATTAAGGGTCTTGGTTTTGGTTTTTTGTTGTTGTTGGTTTTTTTTAGTGTATTTAACCACTCTATCAAAGTTAGAAGTTAGATCTGCTTACTGTATTGTTGTTGCTGATATCTATACAAACTTTTGAATGTGTGATTCAATGTTTGAAAATTCTTATATGCATTTTTCTTTTTTTTTCATTTAAATTAAGTGATCACAAATGCTGAGATTCTCAAAGAAAATGCAAAATAACTAGGTGTCCAATACTCACAGAAGAGCATTTTAATAAGAGAAGTGTATTTAAATCTTTCAGGTGTTCATAAAAATACAGTCAAAATAAGAGAAAAAAATAGGTTCTTAGTATCAGATCATAGAATCATACAATGGTTTGGGTTGGATCTAAAGATCTCAAGTTATACACTCAAGAGAAAAGCAGTAGGATTAAATGTTTATATCCACTCTATAGACCTAATCACAATACTAAAATGTCACTTCAAGTGTGATAACAGAATTCTACGAAGTTTTTGTATCCTGGATGCTTGAATATAATCTAAATACAATGACCTGTGGTCTGTACCCACTCCAATTTTAGGCAAATTGTCAAGACACAAAAAGAGCTCTGGAAAGTATGAAGTGCATGAAGATCTGTTTAAAACAACACAAAACATTCAGAACAATTTTAATTACATTCAAAGGATATTTATATTGTCACAAGATTTAGCTTCCTTTACAGACATCTCAGACAAGTGTTGGCATAAGAGAGCTAGGGAATAATATGCATATGTTCTCATAATGTATTTACAAAAATTTTGAGAAAACATATGGTAGACGTTATCATGAATGTTATGGGAAAAAAGTGTTGTGTACCCTATTCTCAATTTCTGATGGGAACTGCAAATAAAAACACCATGGATAGAGTGATACCACAAGTAACAAGCCCAGTATTAATGGGCCAGACAATAATAAGATAACTATCATTCACCCAGTTGCTTTTGAGAAGTTTTTTGATTCAGTGTCCTTCATTCCATGGTACTTCAAGGATCAAACATTCAATAAACTTTTTGTTGCTCTTTAATTTGAAATCTGTCTTCATTTCCAATCAGGAAGTTCAATGAAATTAAATCAATGAAGTTATTCAAGATTATGCAGTGTTTAATGAGAATAGATTCTGATTACAAAATTTGGGGTATTAACTAGCCTTTAAAAAGTGTATTTAAGTACTAATGTAGTGTTAATATATTGACATTTCAACTTTTGCCGTTAGTTTTTTCAAGAATTTTCATTATCCTTTAGAAGAGTGTAAATGTCCTGGGAAGATCTGAGGTAAGTACATGGACACTTGTTTCCAATTTTCCAACCACAATCTTTAAAAACAAAGAAAAAGTGCTTTCTTTCTACTAAAAGTGCAATTTAGACAAGAAATAGCCCATTTCAAATTGATTTGGAAGATGAAGGGATGAAGGTCAGGGAATAAATATATATATATATATATATATATATATAATATGCATATATATATATAATAATTCTGACCAAAAAAGACAGTTTTCATTCTTGAAGAATGCAATCTGTGTTTCAGAAAAGCCTTGTGCTTGGAAGAAGTATGGGACTGGAAGAGAAGATGGGAGTCTCTGCTGTGAGTGAATCCTAAAAACATTTTAAGTACAGTTTGAGAAAATGTAACTTTCATTTTACTATAACTGTTCATGGAAAGTTTAAAAACCAAATTCATTGTAAGTGCTCCAAGAACTAGATTTCACAAGTTTTGATAAACCTCTACTTAAAACACACTTCCAGAAATTAAACTCCAGCTATTTCAGTAGATAACAAAAGTATAAAGAATAATGTCAAAAAGACACTATATTATAAAGAATGTTGAAAAAAAAAATAAAAATAAAAGGGGATGGAACAAAATAACTCTTTTTAAGCCTACTGCTATGAGTCTAACTTTCTGATGAAAAGGATAATACAGCAGATGCCCTGTCAGTGTTAGTCCCATTAAGAGTCTCAGATTGAGATTCATTTGAGGAGTCACAGAGGTCTGAAGCATGACTCTGGATCTGAAGTTGAAAAAAGCTGCCTGTAATCAGTGAAGAGAACAGTAAAAGTCCATCTCATCCTACTTTTCACACCTACAATACAATTGCCTCATCTGCTAGTGGGAGGTGCTGCTGAGAATTCTCTTCCAGAAATATCATACAGCTGCTAAGGGCTTGCACATTTATTTTCAAGATCTTAAATGCCCCGTACAATTCCCAGGATGCTCTTTTGGCTTGCAGCTCCTCTTCCTAGGAGCCACCCCATCCAACCTTTTGGAGAGACTGGTGGATGAGGTTAGAGAGAGCAGAGGTTCTACTTCTGATCAGTTACTGGCAACTGACAGTAAAGTGAGTTGACTTTCCTGCTCACTACAGGTCACTGAAGTCAACATGCTTTTTGAAAATAGTATTATATTATTATTATTATTATTTAATAAAATTATAATTATTTAATATATTTATTATTATTATTATTATTATTAAAGTCCTTTGTGTCAAGAATATGTGAATACATGATTTATTGTGCATCAGGGAAATATCTTTGCATCTCAAAGGATTTCTGCATGAAAAATCCCTTCTGTAAAAAGTTTGTTAAAAATATACTAGAGATTAAAACTTTTGATACATGATCCAAACTACAGTGTCTTGGAAAAAAAAAAAAAATAGCATTGTAAGCAAACAGTAAATGGTGTGGGGATTACGTTTTACAGGGTGCTCTACAAGGGTTTTCTTTGTCTGTAACCCACTTTAAAAATACTATCTTTTCAAAGATTAAAAAAAAAAAAATCTTTAGCTATAAATGGATTGTTATATCTTGCTACTATAAACAAATTGGAAGGCTTGGGACAACACATAAACCAAAAGGAAAAGGAAACTCAAAGTGCACCTTTACTTTTTTTTTTTTTTAATGTGAAATATGACCATTCTATGTTGCTGAATAGAAAAACAGAACCAAAACAAAGTTAATTGTACTGTTATGTCAGTTTTGTTGGCAAAGAGGCATTACTGTCTTTATAACCAGAATCTGCTTTTCAGAAACTTAAATCAAGCGACATAGGAACTTTTGGTTTGTAGTACAGCCATAACCAACAACTACACAGAGAAGCAAAACTACCTTTATGAAAACTGACATATGGCTTCCTGCTAGAGAGATACTTTACTTCTCCGAAATGTTTGGCAACACTTTAAACAGATAATTATTTCTAAAATAGCATGTTTTCTACTATTGTATTCCTACATTTGGAATATAACCAGTATGATTTTGGTTTTATTATTACTTTTATTACTTATTTATTATTATCACATTAAAAAGGTTTTTACATGATTTGAATCAATTCTGTTCTTCTCAGGTATTTAGGCTGTACACAGTACTGCCTGATCAGCTGTGGTAACCAAGTCTTTTATTCCTCAAGGTTCTGCTATCATTATCATAAGAAATAAAATTCATTGCCCCATCAGTGGCAGCAAAATAGAATATGAGATAACCTGTTCATGAGATATATAATTTACTGCAACGAAATTAGGAAAATGCAAGAAGCAATAATAGCACTTTTTGTTCCAATCAAATGCTTTTTTTCATGAGGAACTGGCAACAGCAAGCAACATTATCACAAACAAAGCAGTCACAGCTTAGTAACAGAGATGCTGAGATTTTTTTCTAGTTGAATGACAAGATCTAAGCTTTTTCTTTTTTATATATCTTAATGCAATGGTATGTATAAGGTTGGAAAATACCTTGATCACTGATGCCTAATCACTGATGTCTGTAGTCTTAAATTTAATATTCTATGAATCTACTCTGTTGAACAGTTGAAAGTTGCAGATGTTTCCACATGTCTTTAAGACACATATGCTCATGACAATAGCACATACATTGCTGTGGACAAATTTTATCAATGTCTGAAGCAGAAGCCCAAGTACTTGTTCCTAAGCATCAGCTCAAGCTTCTAACATTTCAAAGCACTAAGAGTTTTGTTTGTCCCTTTGAGAGGATGCTAGCCTCGCTTCACAGGCTTGAACTCAACTGCTAAGAATAGGAGCCCTACATCAGACAGGCAGCTGTGTGCCTCCTCAACCCACAGCTAGTAAACATCCAGTAAGTATCTATATGTCAGCACAGGCACTGATTTTAAAAGATACTGTGCATGCTTTCCTTCACATGTCTCAGAAATCAGGGCTCAGATGAAGGAACTTGTGCTGACAAAGCAACGTGCAATAGTTGGCAGCTCTGGTGGTCTCCTCTGCTCCTTTCCTACTTTGTCTTTCTCTAGCTATCCTTGAAGAGTTAAAGACTATTTAAAACCATTATGACTTAGAAGGGGGATGGTAATTAGCTTTCACATTCCCTCCTCAGGCTATACTATTTAACATTTCCTTTGTGGCTGTCCAGAAAAATTGCACCAATTTCATCTGCTATACTTTCTTGCCATCTGCTGGAAAAATTGTCAACTGAATGTACAGAAGGGAATATTTTAAAACTGATTTTCAAAATGATTGTGAAAATAACTGGCTTTTGTCAAAAAAAAAAACAAATCCCTCATAAGAAATACTAATATATATATATATATGTTCTTACCAAGCCACCTGTTTCCTAATCATTAATCCCAAACTCTGAAAATCAGACCAAAACACTGTGTCTAAAACGTTCTTGTTTCAAAATGCAAGGAGAAAATGGTTGGGGAGAGGAAACTGAACACAAAAGAGAAAGTTGGGGAACAAGAAATATGCCTGCACTTTTCTATAACACAAATGAAATGTAGATGCTGGTATTAAATGGAAATACAAGGCAAGAATATTTTCTGTTTTATTAAACTACATTGGGTTTGTGAATAAGTGGGTAGCAAGTATTCTTTTATTAGTTAACAGCATACATATATTTTCCTGTTGAAAAACATGGAAGAATTCATCCTAATAGAAACTAAATTACCCCTCTGCCATTACACTGTTACTGTGGGGACATAGTTGGTACCTTTTTAAGAATTTCTCAGGTTTTTATACCTTCAAAAACTCAAGCCTCTGCCTTTCTCTAAACACAGTTTCTCCTGAATAGCAGTTGGAAAAGCAATCAGGTTCATTGGCTGTATTGTCACCGTTCTCCTTTTCATCAAAGAGCAGTTATGGTGGATTAAAAAAGTAATGACACCATGTCACAAAGAAGGAAGGATAGCTCTTTGTTAAGTATGCTTCTGGGAAGAACCTCTCTCACTTTTAATGCCTCTTCAGGCCTTTCAGGCAATCAGTAGTTCCCTCCTGTGAGCCATGAACCTTTGCAGAAAGTCTTGCTGTCATAAGTAACCTTCTGCTTTCTATTTAGTGACCTTAATCTTCAAAATGACAGGGTATTTCCATGGCATGGAGAATTTCCCTTATACACCCCTACCGTGTGTGGAATGACTCACATGAATAAGCGTATCATATTTAGGAAAATAGAAATCTTCTTTCAGCTATTCTTTTTTTCAGTGAATACTTTTGAAGACCAGGTCTTAGTTTGATGCTTCAAAAAGTAGTCATCTCTGCTGGGTAGAACAGATGGAAAATAGATGTGAGCAGGACTCGTGTTTCTCTTTTTCAGCTGCAGTCAGGTTCTCTTTCAGATACTCTGTTGTTGTTTTTATTGTGATTGCTTCCATTCACTGTGCTGTATTCCCCTAATATGTACAAGTCCTGAAATTTATTTCATAACATGAAACAAATTTTAGAGGATTTGTTTTGGGAACTATGTTTCCAGTTGCAGTACAGACAGACCATCTTCACTTCTGTTGCTGACCACCTAATAACCTTACCATAACCACAACATACTTTTACTCACAGTAAGGTCAGGATCTTTCAACATTTAAAGCACTGTGGCAGCTGGAAATAGATAATAGATCCAGCAAAATTCAGTCAGCAAGTCCTCCCTCCACAAGCCATTTGAGAACTACTAGCTCTGTATTGAGATAAATTGATCCTAACTGCATTTTTATAGATTTACATAAAGAGAAGTCTTATAAATACAACTAATGAAATGCATTATCCATGACATCATCTACTGTCAGTGTCAGCTTCCAAAATAGAGTTGCAGAAACACAGTTTCCTTTTGCCTAAAGTCCTTTCCAAACACAAAAACATCAGAGGTAATATATTAACAGGATGGTATGGCTCAAATAATAAGTTATGGCTTACAGAGCTTTTAATTTCAAGAGCATAAATTCAAGTTCAGCCCAAATTACTAGGGGCATGAAAGTCCTGTTGTGACCTCTCTACCTTTTGAAAATGAGTTCATTTTCCAAATCCAATTACTTTGGTTTTATTTTCCAAATCCAGGGGTTATGGTTATATCACTGAAAACATACAACAATCTTCTTAAAGTTTTTGGCGTAAAGGTCAATGATTAATGAGATTAAGTCTGATGTATCCTCATTTGCTTCAGGTTTTCCTCCTTTGTCAGGATGCCAGCAAAGAGGGCTTCTTCTGGCCAGTTTCTCCAAAGTGCTCACCCTGTTCTGTGTTCCCATTACTGAAGGAGGGGCAAACCAAGGCACTCAGTGAACAGTGAGGATTTGAATTTTCAGAACAGTTCAGAAATGAGTTGTTACAGAGAAAAGCATAACCCATTTTAAACTAATTCTGTGCCACTACAAAAATCAATAATGTTCAGAAGACAGAGTTGCCACATGATCTTGTTACTGTTTTCATTCTGTCAGTGTGAATGTTAAAATCATCAGTATTTTACTGGGGAAGGAAGAAAATAATATTCTGTTCTCTACCCATGCATATTCACCCTAGCATTGCTTCCATGAACAGTGAAGTCCTGCTCAAGATCGAGAGACTACCTAGACAGCTGTGCCAGCATCAGCAGCAATACCTTGTGAGTATACAGGATTGTGTACATGTGGTCAGGGGTTCCTGTGCTCCATATTTAATGCAGTTTTTACTAGGCATGATCAATGATTTTTTTTTTGATCACATGATCAGTGATTTTTTGGAGGGAAAGTTAGGGCACCCAGAAACAGTTGCTTGATATCCTTTACCAAGGAAACGGAGCAGAAGCTCTTAAAATCAAACTTTAAACAGAAAACTTTCTCAGCTTTATTATTACAAAAAAAAAAAAAAAATTAGTTTATATGCAAAACAGTTTACATGAGCACACTCCAAAATGGACATAATGCCAACATCCATAATGAATGTGATGAATGTGAAGCAAAATATGGCACATCAGAACCAACCTGCTAATTGAAATTCACAACTTTTGAAGTATGTCAAAGACACTAGTAGCAATTTTGTTTCAGTAGTTTATTGAGAAAAGGTATGACTCACATGTCAGCTTTTCATTTTTATATTCATTTACACAAATAAAAACTGGATGGTGAATGCCATACATTTTTTAGAACTAAAATCCTTCTTGCTTTGTGGCAGTTCTCTATATCCTGTGGCAGAGGAGAACTTGCAATACAGGTGTCCTCTGAGCACAAGATTCAGTCTAGCCAGATCATTAGTAGGTACATACAACAGCTTCTGGATTAGAACAGTGTGACTGATTTACATTTTCTCTGATGCCTCTGATACTTCTTCTGCAAGTCTTGGTGTTCTGCAAGTCTTGGTGTTAATACTACTTGCCCCTATACCAAGCAGTATCAGATTGTGTTTCCTGAATACTTCACATTCATTCTTTTTGACAAATAAGTGTTATTTTCTTAGTGTGACATGTTTGTTTTGTTTTGTTTTATTTTGTTTTGTTTCCCACCATGCATCAAGCAGGAATGGACAAAAATGGTTCACAGGTGTCTTCTAAACTTCCATTGGGAGTTGGCTTATAATTTTAGTGACATCTACCATGCACACACAAACACACACACACACATGCACACACACACACAGAGTATGCTCATAAACAGAGTTACAAAGATAAACTCAGTTTTAATAGAGATTTGTCACTCTCTTTAAAGTTTTAGTTCAAAAGTTAACTGTGACTGCTAGAGTTTAAAGTCAAGTGAAGAAAGAGTCTTGCAATGCAAGGTACACTCACATTCTCAGAACTATACTTCCTTAATGCATTTTTTACTTTAAGGTCAGATGTAAGAAAAGGGGAGAATCTGCCTGTTAAAAGCATCTCTCCAAATACAGTCAGCCTGAAAGCATCATCTGGGATTCACCTCCTTTTTGAAAGGGCAATATGCAATACCAAAGACCTTCAAGTTAACAAAGGAGAGTGCTTTCACCCACATATACCAAAAAATAATTTTAAAAAAATCTTCAGATATTGTTTCTACCTTGCATCTTTAATCCTTTCTCTAATTTTAGTTACTTCTGATGGGCAAATCATGAAGTTTGTCAAAATATGTTCTACAGAAAGGTCTGTTCTAAAGAAGTTTTTCCAGAAAAACTCCTTCAGTCAGCATTGACCTATATTACCCTTATGCACCCTTATGCTGTTCCAAATTCCTCAAAGAAACCATATTTTTTTTTCAACTACAGTTTCACCATTATCACCAAGCAACTCTGCTCTGCATCAGTTCTGTTTTGCCAGCATAGACAGGTGTTGCACCTACACCATCATGTAGAAGCCAGAGTGGGGCTGCTCCACAAAAATCAACAAGCTGTAAGCCAAGGTGGTGGACACCCACAACGGCACACTCACACAGCACCCACACAAGTCTGGGGAGGCAGTGGAGAAGACTCTGTTGATTGTCGTGGCAATGAGTCATGTCTAGGGTTCACTCAGGGAGATCTGCTAATAAACTGAGACAGAGGGACACAGGACAGCTCTGTGCCCTCTTAATCATAGAATCAGAACCAGCCTGAGTGAAGAATTTCTTCCTTATATCTAATCTAAATCTTTTAGTTTAAAGAGTTTAGCTTTTACTAAACTCTTTTAGTTTAAAAGCATTCACCCTTGTCCTATCACTACACTCCCTGACAGAGTCCCTCCCCAGCTTTCCTGTAGGCCCCCTTTAGGTACTGGAATGCTGCTGTAAGGTCTCCTCAGAGCCTTCTCTTCTCCAGGCTGAACAACCAATATACTAAAAGTGTCATGTTAATTTTAAATAATCATAAAATCATAGAAAAATTGTTTTGGGTTGGAAGAGACCTTAAAGATCATCTAGTTCCAACCTCCCTGCCATGGGCAGAGAAACCTCCCACCAGACCAGATTTCTCAAAGCCCCACCCAGCCTGGCCTTGAACACCTCCAGGGGTGGGCCATCCACATCTTTCCTAGGCAACCTGTTCCAGTACCTCACCA